>JAXQQM020084577.1:0-437609 GCA_034641835.2 Pinus albicaulis | reverse complement strand
TTGGGTTGATGGTTACTCTGGTAGTTCAACCACCCCAGCACGTGGCCAACTGTTTCCAACTGTTGAAACTACTTTGAGGGAGTATAAAAGCACCTCATGTGTATGGCCTAAGGGGGAGAGAGAATTTATTGATATTATACTCTGTTGGTATTCCCTATCCAAGTCTGAATTCCCGTGCCTCCTGCACTTCCCAGTTCATTATAGGAAACCTTTGTTTCCTGGAGATGCTCATCCCTTTATATGTCATCTCGTTTGCACCAGTTCGGAAGGAATCTTAGCGAGGCAAGGGTGGGACAGATCTGGACGACGGTCTGCTCGAAGATCGTGGAAGGATTCAGGTGATCTCTCCACTCGTTATTTTTGTACATGCTATTTATAATACATAAGTACCATCTTGTTCCCGAAATATACGTGTTAGTGTTTGCTTACATATATGAGAATATTGTTATTTAAGCATTCATTATGGTTTATCTAATGTTTCATATGGATTTCACTAACATGTAGAGTAGATATATGCTGTACAACCAGTTCTTCATACTTGTTTCTTCTTTTCTTTCAGGTTAAGAAGGAAGGAGGGTTGCTGGGGGTTTGGACCCCGCAGGATCTACTTCAACCGTAGGACCTACGGGTAACTTCCTCGATCTACTCTATTTAGTTTTTCATGAACATGTATGGTTGTGTGAGTCCTTCTTAAGTAGCATGCCCTGCTCTGTGGAGGTTTAAACCCAACAAACCTCTAGGGTGATTTTCCCCGAAAATGAACTGGCGACTCCGCTGGGGATCGCATTCTTGTGATTCCCCTGTTGGGTGGTTTCAACTGTTTGATAGGTTTCCAATAGTTTTAACTTTCATTTGCAGTCCATTTTACTCTTTCTCAGTCAGATTGAAGTCCTAGTTTCTTATCCAGACTTGATCCTTTTTGTTTTTTCATTATTTACCTTTGTATACGCGCTTTTTTCTACACACAGTCGCGTATACACGCAAGTTTGTCTGAAGGGACTCGCGTATACGCATGTTTCCTTTCGCACAGTCGCGTATACACGCTTGTTGCTAAACTGTGAAGTAGCGTATACCTAGGCAGATTTTGAAATTTTGGATTCTTTGGCTTTTTAGTCCTTTCTGTCTGTGGAGACCTGTTCTTGCAGTGTCTTAGTACCCTCTGGATTGTGAAGAAAGTGGTCTTTGGTCTTTTCTCTCTTTCGTTTGATTGAAAACTAGTCTTTTTGGCAAAGTGTTGTTTCTTGTGCTGGCACTTTTGGTTTGAGTACCAAGATCGCTTTCTGGGCATTCTTGGCTGTTCTGCTTCATCAGAACAGAGAGCTCCTGCTCATTTACTCTTTCCTGTCTTTGTGTTTTGCTTGGCACTACGATTTTTGCCCGTTTCTTGATTGGTTTTCTTGAGTTCAGTTGGCTAGGTCTTGTTGCAACTTTTGAAGAGTCTTTCTTGGTTCTTTGGAGTTTTTGTTTGCGGCAAGGTTGCACTATTATTTTAGGCTAAGTGGCTAAGTTTTCTTCTCTTCTTTTGCTCGTATTGATCTTGCTACTAGTTAGCCTTATAAGATTTGGAGCATTTTTGGAAGTATTTGCGTGAAATTCAGTGTTGTTTGGCTTGAAATTTTATAGTTTTACGTGGTCTTTTCGAACTCTTCTATAAAACACAAAAGCTCAAAAAACATTTTTCTTTGTTGTTTGCTTTTGTTTTTGCATTTTTGTTTTCGTTTCTTGGTGTCTTTTGAAGCTTGGTTGAAGTTTCTCGCCTTTGGATTTTGGCTTGATAATTGGAAGGGAGTTGTCATTCATTTCTTCCTCTTATTTTTAATCGTTTTTTGGTGTCTTCATATTAAGAGTTCTTGATTTTGGGAACTATCTTTCTGGACAACCAAGAAGAGTTAAAACTGAAGGACTTTTGGGAAATTTCACTCTGCTTTAGGAGATTTTGCATCTTAGGATTTGCATGCTTGTAGTGATTTGCATCTGGTGCATTTAAACATTTAGTCACTTTCATAGTTTTTGTGAGTGTGAGTTTGCTATCTGAAAAGAAAAAATACAATTTTTAATCTCGTAGAACCCGTGTAGAAGTTGCTTTTCATCGAAAGACAATAACTGCATTTGCATGTAGTTAGGTTTTTATTAATTTCTTTCTGCGTCAAAACATCATAAGTTTTCATTTCCGCATCCTTGTGACTTAACATAACAGCCCATTAAAATAAGCGATATAATTTAAAATTAACTAGCAAGTTTTCTAAGTGTCATACACCAACTAGCTAGGTTGTAGGGCCTTGGATTAGGTGAGTGGAGAGTTAACTCTCCAAGGCCGCTCAAACAAAAACATAGAAGTTGATTAATTGAGCGAAATCCAACTCCGTTAGGTGGACCGGGAAAGCTCTCCTCCAGAGAGTCAAGCGCGAGGGGAAGTGAAGGCCGAGAAGAGAGATACCCCCTCTCTAATTTGCTGGATCTAACCTCAAGACCGTTCCGCCCGGCTTCTGACATGGATTGGTGCCCATAGTTGCCACTCCTAGGTTCCACATAGGTGACTGCGGGGGGGAATACCCGTGGTACCTAAGGCAGACGTCACATCACTTTCAGCAGTACTTCTGGGGGGTGCCCTTGCGAATCTTGGGTGCTTGAGCCGGCAAAGGTTGTCGTTTGTAGGTCAGCGTAACTGTTTCTAATACCTTCGCTAGTTGTTCTGGGCCGTAATTATCCCAGACTGCTTTCGGGAGGTCCTATATTTCGCTTTCCTGTATTTTGGTGTCCGGTCCTCATCACCCAGAGCGGAAATACTTGGAGGTTGTTTGCTTGATTGTATCTCAGATATTTTTCTTATAGTGAGTGCTCTTTGCTCCTAGCTTGCCTAGCTTTTCACTTTTTTTAGTCTAATTTAAAATCTATAAAAGTGGTTGATCAAGCGCCTCGACGATCGAGGAGAATCCAGGG
The DNA here is from genome assembly GCA_034641835.2 of Pinus albicaulis. Lineage (NCBI taxonomy): Eukaryota > Viridiplantae > Streptophyta > Pinopsida > Pinales > Pinaceae > Pinus > Pinus albicaulis. The sequence continues at coordinate 434,669 of JAXQQM020084577.1, read as the reverse complement.
GTTATCTCCCGAGAGTCCAGAGCCTTCTTCGAGAAGGCGTAGGAGTGGTTTAGCAGGTGGTTACCACCCTGTGATGTCTGACGCAGTGGAGAGAGATCCTCCACAAAGATCTGAAGGTTTCATAGCTGATTCTGATGTCAGTTCCGAGAGGAGCGTTCCGCTCACCTCGCGAGTTTTATTTCCTCAGGAAGAAGATTTTCAAATCGAAGAAGTACCTGAACCTCCTGTGTCAGGTCCATCTCCTCTTCCTCCTGATTATCCGTTCGTTGTTCAATACATCAGACCTGATTCAGAGAGACTAGAAGATATTCCGTATCATTCATACCTTTCGATGGCCACAACTAGGAACCCGGCTTCTGCCGTGAGTGCTGCAGGCATTCAGACCCCTGCTTCTGTTGAAGGAGGGGGCACTATTGATTTATCTTCAATTGCTTCTAGTGCTGCTGTGTTTGGCTCTGGTTTCACCCAAGCACATGCTTCTCATTCTGGTCCGTTCTGTTCAGGGATGCCCACTAGTGGGAATCCCTCTTTTTCCTTTTCCGCTGCTACAGCTGGATCTACACCCATGTCTTCCATGGCTAGTGGATCAGCTTCTTTTCAGGGTTTCCCCTTTGGAACTGGGCACATTCCTAGTTCCAATCCTTCTTTAGGGTCCTTTCTGTTTACCTCTCAGACCCAGTGTTTCAATCCTTGGTCTGGAGGTCAGAATTTGACCACTTTTACAGGATGGAACCCTGTATTCACTACAGTGGGGGCAAGGAATCAGTTTTACACAGGTCATCAAGGGAATACTTCTTTCCCTTCGTCGATTGCTTATCAGAAATTTTCTCCTCTTTCTAATGCCTGGAACCCCTATCAGGGGCTTTCCTCTTCATTTCACACTTCAGCGGGGGGAACTGGTCTGGGCTTTGGTAACTCTGCGTTGGGAGGAGGTTCCTCTCCTTTTTCTACGAGTCCTTTCTGGAAACCTGGTGCCTCATCAAATCCAGGGTATTCTTTTTAGAATGTTGGGAATCCATCCCATAAAGGATGGAATCCTCAGGCTCCACCTCGCTTACCTTTTCTGGCAACGTTAAACTTGCCAGATCTGTCAAAATTGACTAATGATCCGATTCGTTATGGTCCGGGGTGGCCTCTGGTTCCCACCAAATTTCCTTTAGACATTCCAAAGTTTGAAGGTAAGAATGGAGAAGATCCGGCTGACCACATTACCACTTTCCATTTATGGTGTTCTTCGAACTCCCTGATCGATGATTCAATTAGGTTGAGATTATTTCAACGCACCCTAACTGGAAACGCTGCCAAATGGTATATTGAGCTAACTGGGGGCAGTTTTGCTACATTTGGAGAACTGGCTGTTACATTTCTGAACCATTTTTAGTTTCCTGTCCGATACGATGCTGGGACTGAACTCCTAGCTAATTTTAAGCAGGATGAAGCAACCCACATTTCTGATCACATTCAGGAATGGAGGAGAAGGAAAAGGCTTATTAAAGTTCATATTCCAGGTGAATTCCTTTTGGAATGGTTTTTGAAATCCCTGCAGTCAGATATTTCGAAATATGTATCCCTTTCTGGGGTATTTTCCGAGGAGCAGGCCATTTTTAGGGCCCAGCAGCTAGAACTGATCTATTCTCAGTCTGGGGTCCTCCAAAAATATCTGCCCAATGCTCCTCGCTCCAAATTAGATTTATCTAAAACTAAGCCTGGTCCTCATGGTGATGGACTGGTTGGATCGATCAATAGTGGTGCAGCCAGCCTGCTTTCTCAATTGCAGTAGTTGTCTTTGCAATCTGCTCCTTCTGGTCAAGCTGTGCCTGCTGAGTCATCTCCTTCCCAGTATTTGTCCATAAATGGTGTCCAAGCTTCTGATCCCAAAGGAAATCAACAATCCGATGGGAAGAAGAAGGGACGAAATAACAAGAAGAAGGGCAAGAACGGGAAGGGTAATGCGAATAAAACCAACGAGCAAGTTGGTAAGGGTCCAAAGGAGAAAAGGAAAGTGAAGTTTCCATGCAAGCTATATGTTGGAGACCATCTTACACACCTTTGCCCTAAAATTCAAGATGCCCAGCGCTTGTTAGCCCAGCAAGGTTCTTCTAGTTCCCAGGTTGTGGTAACAAACCCTTTTCCCCAAGGGCAACAATAGTTGTTGGTGCGAACCAAAATCCCGGGGCTTCCTCTGGGGGCACCCAGGAAGGGAAAATTCCATCGAACATTTTCATGATGAGTGCTCACGCGGATATCGCTACGAGATCCCGTGATTATGGCGGAGAAGAGTCTTCGAAAGCTAAGGATGTTCCTGATGCTACTGAGCTGCTTCACATCACGAAGCCTACTATTGAGTCTATGCCTCGTATGCCCAAAGCATCTTCTAAGCGATCAATGATTAATCCGAATGCTAGGGCTACCTAGAACTACTCGATTGTGGAAGATCTGGTGCAGAGTCTTTGTGCTATGTCAGCTTTAGAGGTACTCCAGTCTTGTCCGGCTCAGCGCAGTGCTTTGCTCACTGCCATTGGGGCTATTGATCCGAAAAATTCTCTTCTGATTACTTTTGATATGACTAATTTTAAGAAGATACTTCCTCATCACATGGCTTTTCATATTAAATCATCGTACCGGAAGTGTAACATCTTTCGGACGGTTGTTGATGAGGGTGCTTCCACATGCGTGATGTCTCTCGCATGCTGGAAGACACTTGGATCTCCCAAAGCTGTTCCATCTAGCACTGTTCTGACTGCGTTCGATGGTCATTCTCACAGACCCCATGGTATTGTCCCAGCTTTTCCCATCTGTGTTGGGGGCAAAACTGTCAATATAGAGGTTGAGGTAGTGGACGCAAGCTTGGACTACAACCTTCTATTGGGGAGAAGCTGGATTTATGAGATGGATGCCATTGCATCCTCATTATTTCGCATTATATGTTTCCCCCACGAAGGGAGGATTGTTACAGTGGATCAACTGGACTGTCCTCCTATAGACCTGAATGCATCTACTGACTCATCTATTCCTAAGTTGGATAATTCTAAGGCGCCTGTTGAGAATTTAGGAGTTGGAATGTATTCTTCCTTGATGGGTACTTTCGATATTCCTCCCCCTACGGTTCATATTAATGCTATCTCATCCTCCAAGGCTCCTCTTCGAAGAGATTTCTTCAGAACTCATTATTTTTCGAACCCTTGGACCTTACCTTCCCCTACTACCACATTAGCAGAAGGTGAAGTGGGTGGAATGGAATTTCCTATTTCTGCAGCTGAGATTGCCTATGAGTCTGTTGTTGACTCTGCAGAATCCATTCCAGCTCCTCTTTCACCGGAAGAGTTGGATGGAGATGTGGCTCCAGCTTGGACACTTAGTTCTTCTTCTTCCCAGGATTGCCTTGATACCACTCTTCCATCTGAAGAGGCCATCCTGGAAGCCATGACTGGTATAGATAGATCGTGGGATGACTTGCATCATCGGTCTTACTTTTTACCTAACTTGAGCGAAGTTGAAACTAGTTTTCCAAGTCCTCAGTCTCCTGGTCCTGTTCACCCAGTCTTGAACCCTTTAGCACCAACACAGGTTTATGCTGAAGGGAATATGGCTGTGATTTATCCTACTATCCCGGTGAACATTTCCAGGGATCCCAATATTATCGAGAATGTCTTCATCGGAGCTGAATGTTCCCGTGAAGAGGTTCAAATTTACACCGAGCTCTTTAAAGAGTATAGGGATGTATTCGCTTGGTCTTATGAGGAAATGCCTGGAATAGACCCATCTATTGTCCAGCATGAGATCAAGACGTATGAAAACGCTAAGCCGGTGAGGCAAAAACTTCGTCCATTCAATCCTAGGAAGGCAGCAGTTATCAAAGCTGAGGTTGAGAAGCTACTTAAGGTGGGATTCATTTTCCCTGTTCCTTTGACTGAATGGGTTTCAAATCCCGTTCCCGTAGATAAAAATCAAGGAACGATTCGAGTGTGCATTGATTTCAGAGACCTAAATAAAGCATGTCCTAAAGATAATTACCCCACACCATTTATTGATCAGATCATTGACGAGTGTGCCGGTAATGAGATTTTCTCCTTCATGGACGGTTTCTCCGGATATAATCAGATTACTATCCATCCTGAAGATCAGCATAAGACTGCCTTTATTTGTCCATGGGGTACTTTTGCATACAAGAAGATGCCTTTTGGTCTTAAAAATGCTGGGGCTACCTTCCAGCGGGCCATGTCATATGCCTTTCACGACATCAAAAATATTATCGAGGCATACTTAGATGATTTAGCTGCTCATTCTCGAAAGAAGATGGATCATCCTGGTCACCTCCGGAAAATATTTGAAAGATTTCGTTTCTATAAGATTAGATTGAATCTGAAAAAGTGTGTTTTCGTGGTTACATTTGGTCGGCTATTGGGATTCATTGTGTCTAGAGAAGGGATAAGGGTAGATCCCTTCAAGGTTGAGGCAATACTTCGGTTGCCTCCCCCGTCTTCTATCCGTCAGCTTCAAAGTCTACAAGGAAAGTCTAATTTTCTTCGGAGATTTATCGTAAATTATGCTGAAGTTACAAAGGGATTTATGAGATTGTTGAAGAAAGGAGTTCCTTTTCTTTGGGACGACTACGCTCGACGCTCATTCGATGCTTTGAAGAAAGCATTGACCTCTGCTCCTTTATTGAGTCCACCTGATTATAGCAGGGATTTCCTTTTATATCTGGCAGCAGCAGAATCTACTATTGGTATGGTTCTGGTTCAGGAGGATGATGCTCTTGCAGAGCATGTTATATACTACCTTATTCGAGGCTTGGTAGGACCTGAACTCCGGTACACTCCGATAGAAAAGCTAGCCTTAGCAGCAGTTCATGTTGTGCAGCGACTCCGGCATTACATTATTCTTCACAAAACTTATGTTTTGGCAGCTGCCAATCCATTTCAGTTTGTCCTCAATAGGCGAGTGATTGGGGGAAAATATAATAAATGGATTGTGATTTTACAGGAATTTGATCTTGAGTTCATGTCTGCCAAGTCCAAGAAATCATTGGTTTTTGCGGAATTGATCTCTGAGTTTCCCTATGGGGAAGAGATGATCTATGATGAATCCTTTCCGGATGAACATTTGTTTCTTATCTCTTCACAGGATCCTTGGTACGGAGATATCATTATGTATCTCCAGACTGCGAAGTTTCCCTCTACTTTTTCGAAAGATGAGCGTCGTAAGCTGCGTCACTTGGCTAAGAATTATTTGATTATTGGTGATGCTTTATACTGTCGAGGGGTTGATTCAATCCTAAGACGCTGCTTAACTCTCGAAGAAGCTGAGGCTGTGCTGAATGATTCCCACAGTGGAGCTTGTGGGGTCATTTATCTGGGCTTGCTACAGCCCAAAAACTCTTGCGTGTTGGGTACTTTTGGCCCTCGATTTTCAAAGATTGTATCGAATCGGTCAAAAAGTGTCATCCATGTCAAGTCTATACTCGAAAAATGCGCGCTCATCCAGCTCCGCTTTTTCCAGTCATTACTGTCGGTCCCTTTACAAAGTGGGGTATTGATTATACTACTTGTAACCCGCCTTTGGCTAATAGTCACAAGTACATTATTGTAGCAGTAGACTACTTTACAAAGTGGGTCGAGGCTATGCCTACTTTTGGGAATGATGATGAGACTGTAGCTCTTTTCCTTTTCAACCAGGTTATCGCTCGTTTTGGTATTCCTCGAGAGATTGTCACTAACCATGGCATTAATTTTCAGAATAGTATGATGGCTGAGTTGGCTCTCAAATTGGGTTTTCGGCAGGAGCATTCATCTCCATATTATCCTCAAGCCAATGGGCAAGTGGAAGCCATGAATAAATCCTTGAAGATAATTCTTCAAAGGATAATTGATAAAGCTAGATCCAACTGGCATATTATGCTATATCCTGCACTTTGGGCATACAGGACGTCAGTGAAAACTGCAACTGGCTTTACTCCATTTCAGCTAGTGCATGAGGTGGAATCCGTATTTCCTATTGAATGCGAGATTCCTTCTCTTAAGTTAGTTGTTGAACTTCTTCCTGACACTTCTAGTCTTGAAGAATGGCTCCTTCATTTGGAACATCTCGATGAGCAGCGTCGAGATGCCGCCACGATGAATGAAGCGCATAAAAACCAAGTTAAAGTTCAGTATGATAAGGCGGTTTTCAAACCTAGTCTTTGGTACCTGTTTTTTGTCTATGCTCAAGAAAGATGCCACCAGGGTGGAAATTTTAACTGAATAGGAGAAGTAGGTCTTTATTCTTGGAAACATCTGGGTAGGTAAGAGGCATATACCTTGCTGATTTTGGAAGGGAACGTAATGGAGATACGTAATGTGAGTCTTAAAATGAGGGGGGCCCATTTTGAAGAAGTATTATGCCTAGGCTTTGGCCTGGCATGTTGCTTTTGTATATAGTAGTTTTGTTTTGTACATATCTAGTTGATTTTCGATCTTTGATGAGTTGGTGATGTTTTTTATCTGCTTTGGCAGGTTGTGTCAGATGTCATGAGTCATTTTGGTTTCACCGATGGTGCTAGTAGACACACCCGGAACTTAGCGTCCATGGCTTGGGTGCTTCATTATCCTTCTGGTCAGCTGTTAGTATCAAGAGGGGTCTGCATTGGTCCCGCTTCCAATAATATAGCAGAATACACTGCAGTTGTTTATCTACTCTCGGAGGCAATATCTTTGGGTGTTGATTCGTTGGTAGTTTTCTTAGACTCTCAGCTGGTGGTGTCACAGTTGAACAACACTTATCGGGTACGAGATCCTTTTTTATTACGATTGTTCTTGAGGGTACGTTTGTTACAAAGGTCATTTCAATTTTTAACATTCATTCATATTCCTCGAGCCGAAAATTGGTTTGCTGACTCATTAGCTAATCAAGCTTTAGATTGGCATATTAATCATTCCATACAATAAAAATTTAATCATAAAAAACATCATACATTTGATACATTTATCACATCACATCAAATATCGCTGTATATATATCATCAAGGTGTTCAAAAACTTTACAAAAATTTGGATCCATAAGGTCATACAAAACTTGGGCTTATGCCCGATTATGTTCAGTCTCAAAAAATAATATACAGTCATCTAATACATAATATCTGTCTACTCCTGAGGTCCCTACCCAGAAGTCGTGTTCCTATAGAACGTGACCGCGGTGGAAACTTGGCAGAAGAATCGTACCCAGTCTCGGGGCACTCCTACCACCCGTCTCTGGATGTTTTCTGGTAGGTCTTCCACGACAGCCATAGGTATTTGGCGGGTTAACCCCTCCAAATTCCTCTGCACAGCCTGGAGGGTCCTATCTTAATCCACTGTATCTGCTTCGCCCCTGCGACGCTTGTGGCACGGGAAACCCTCAGGTCGCACTGGCCCAATATCTGTATCATGATCATGTTTACATTGTCAGTCATTATGAATCCAATAAAAAACATGTTTATTTTCAGTTTTTCATATATATTTGAAAAAATCCAAAAAAATTATATAAGTCAAAAAATTTTGCAAACTTACCAACTGTGCCCCATGCTGTGCCTGGTGGAAGAACTAGATCTGGATCTCCACGAAATTCCATCCCGGCATAGGGATAGTCGTCCACTGCGATGATTTTTTCTCCCCACCAAAGGAAGAACTCATCGTCCCAAGTGGTTCGGGGAACTTCACTTCCCCCTAATCTCTTCATCATGTCCGCCCAACGGGTAATTCTTGGGTCCCGTGGGCTACTGATGGTAGAGATAACTCTCGGTCTCAATGCTGGTATCTTCTCAAAGAAGAATGCCATCAAAATAGTATTGTACCCAAATTGTTTGGTCTTTGCTTGGCGGATTGAGGTCAACTGTTGCTTCATGTTCAGTAATAGGGCTGTGCACCAATCATACACATGAGTCAAGCATTCTGCTGCTATGCTCATTTTCGTCTTGGACGCCTGATGTAGGGAGGCAGATCCTGCCACTCTGCTAATGGTGAAAAGGAGGATTTTCATGTGCAAATCTCGTAAATCTTTAATCGCAATCTGAGTTCCAACTTTCTTGGAACCCTCTATGCAATACATGTGCACATAATCTTCCACGGTTAGCCCTCCCAGGGGCTTCCCGTGCAAGTCTACTGGTTCACCCCTCCGGGAGAGTCCAGTGATAAAGTATATGTCTTCCACTTCAATGCGTACTGGCATCTGATCTATAACGAAGCAATCTTGATCTGATTCCTAATAATTGACGAGCATTTCTAGCAACCGAGCATTGCTTTTCATATTTGGAATTTCGAAAAATTTGAACAATCCGCAATTCCGAAGGATATTTTGCGATGCTCGATCTTGCATGACCTCTTGATCAATTGCGCTATGTTCACGCTCCCTCCATGAGATTGTCATCCTGTCAAATTTCAACAAATGATCCATTAGCCACGCATTTTTAGATTCGGACCTGCGAATACGCAACTTTCCTATTACCAACCTGCGTATGCGCAAGACCGAGTTTTGTAGCAAGGGTTTTAATGGTGAAATTCACTTAATTTTAATTTCCAAATGGACAAAATGATTTGCAAAGATGATTGAGGAGCCTACCTGACAAATTCGGTGCGATGCGACGGTCGGTTGGTCCTGATTTGACGAAAGAAGTTTTTTGATCCGGAGCACTTTTTTCCAAATCAGCAATGCAATAATGAACCAAATATCAGGTAATTTGTCTATTTATGCCTAAAATGTTGAAAATTTTCGCACAAATTTGTTATGCTCATTTTTTCAATCTATCTTAAGCTGCATAACCCAGATGCTTGGAAGTGCCCAGTTTGGTATGTTTTCAGGTACATTTTGATGAATTTGAGATTTTTCCCCTTTTTGATCCATGATTACCGACTCGCCACGACAGGTATATAATCTTCACTAGCATATAAGTTAGGGAAATCACTTTCCGCCGCATCTTGCAATACTAGCTTCCATACCGATCACTTGCCATAGGGTCGATCCCATCGTGTCATGAGTATTACACCCATTTCACTCGCCGATTATTTAATCATGACTTGGTGGTAGAGCCTTCCTTTACATGGGCTTCCTAGTTATCTCCTCCACTTGTTGACCATGTCGCATTTTGAGGTAGGCTCGGGAGTCCTCTTTAGTCCCGCCATGACTTATGTGTTGAAGCTTCATTCTTCTTCTTCCTCACTATCATTTTTTCTGGCTATTACCCTAGAGGCTCCCTGGTGTCGTTAAGTTGTATTATTGCATTGCATATTGGCTACTTGTTTATCCTGGCCTTTACCCGGCTTCATTTGGACTCAGTGTTTAAGCCAACTTTTGACCTTGACTATTTGTACAAGTTAACCATTTCATGCACTTAGCTATCGCGACTTGACACCTTTTTTACCCATGGATGGAACGTTCCTTTGAGTATCACTTACCAGTTTCCTCCACCTTGCATTGAGCATAGGATTGTTCCAATCCCAGGAACTAGTGCATCTGATTCTTTGATACTCGTTCTATCCATTGTGCCATAGAATTCTTTTATTATTTTTTAGGCTTATTATATGAAAAAGACAAAAAAATAAAATATAACAAAAAGAGCGGGAACGGGATGTATCTTCGTTGTTTTTATGGTAGTACAGAGTCAGTTTGTCACCCTTGAACAAAGCACATATACTTATATATATCTCCTACATTTGGGACAGTTTTAGTTTTGACCTAGGTTCAGCCTTTACCTCGTTTCACTTATCAATCCTCCCCCGGTTGGTTATCTCTTCCAATCATATGGAGAGTTTGTTCTGCCTCCTGCATAACAGACTTATACAGTGTCACTTTTACTGCCATGGTCATCATGAGTCGTGTTCTGTTCAAGGGAAGTCTAACTAGAGTCGGCCATTCTGCGGTGTCTCTTGACTCATTATTTAGTTGGCCTTCTCGGTCTTGTCAGTATCTTGTTCTATCACATCAGATGTTTTGGTCTTCTGCTCGTGCTGGTTTGAGAAGGTCCCCATTGACTTCTCACTGGTGGGTTTGTCTCTCATCGACTACGACACATTGCTCTGAGAGTAAACCTAGAGCCGCACCCTGGCCCTATTTCCATCATTGATAGGTGACCTTGTGCTCAGCATTTGATCATCATTATGGGTCTTTGACTGAGTGGTTTCCCCCGTGTTCGACGCTCACACACATTATCACACCTCTGGATTCATGCAACATCTGATTTACTCGACCCCACCGTGTATTTCTCGCCTCTGTGTCAACTTTCATTATTGGTTGGTTCAGAGGGTTTCTTCCGTGCGCTAGCTTCATCTTGTGCATGTCAGAAACGTACTTCGGTTTTGGTTCCGTCACTCTACTTCGTCTGATTCCTTCCAAATCTTGGCTTGCGGGTTACACTCGCGCTGGACTGATGTGGGATGCCTTAATGCCTTCCTTCCAGCAGATCTTTTCCCATCGACTCCAACTCATTGCTCTGGGAATAAGGTCTAGAGTCTTTTTGTCAGTACCTTAGGGTTTGCAGTCATCAGTGGCAGACTCTTCGCTATCGACAGTGGGGATTCATCATTGCCTCCTGATTGGTAGTTTCTTTCAAGTGTTCGACTTCAACTCATTCATTCGCACTTGTTAGATTGTACTGGGGCACCTTGACACTCATTTTCATTATCGGTGGGTTGTCTCGCGTTGGTTAATGGTATACATCATTGACCGGTAATCCAACGATTTCTCACATGGTCGACTTCAGCTCATTTATTCCCATTGTGTAGAATTGTGCCATAGTGATCGGTGAAGACCTCGGGTTGCATCAGCATTTTTCGGTTCACTTTTGACAGTCCATTCAGTTTTCTGCCAGTGATGCCGTCCACCCTTATATGTTGCAGTTCAGTACAGCAGAATCCTATATGTTGGCTCCCGAGTTGCGTGATTGTACCATTTGATCCACCTCTTATGATCCGGTACTTGGAGATTCAGTTACTTGATCAGACATCCGGTTGCACCATCTTTGATCAGATTTCTATATGTGATACTTGGACATTGATTCAGACTTGTATTTCCGGGCCATGCTCAGATGATTCATTGTGTACTTTCAGTTCAGCTATACTTGTATACATGTTGGATCTATTCACTACTTTCTATATGATGTATTTTGGACTGAGCATGGGTATGCCCGCCTCAGCATGAGTTGACTCTCTGTTTTCTTTCATTGGTTTTTGGCAGGCTGAAATCTGGTGAAGTCCTCTCTTGTCCTTGTGAAGTTCTTTCTATGTGCATAATACATTTCGGCCATCATGTACCCCTTCTGACCTCATATATTAGGGGGCATCTATTATAGCATCATTTCTCACCTTCATATGATTCATGATTGCTTTTATGGCTTTGGGCACCCATTCCTACAGACTTGGACAAATTCACTAAAAAACAGTGTAAAAATCCCCATACGCGATTATGCCCAGACTTTTCCGCGTGTATACGCGAGTCCACATGTACTTTTCCGCGTATGCCATTAAAATCATTAAAAATATATATATAAATTCCCTATTTTCGGGCTGGGTTGATGGTTACTCTAGTAGTTCAACCACCCCAGCACGTGGCCAACTGTTTCCAACTGTTGAAACTACTTTGAGGGAGTATAAAAGCACCTCATGTGTATGGCCTAAGGGAGAGAGAGAATTATTGATATTATACTCTGTTGGTATTCCCTATCCAAGTCTAAATTCTCGTGCCTCCTGCACTTCCCAGTTCATTATAGGAAACCTTTGTTTCCTGGAGATGCTCATCTCTTTATATGTCATCTCGTTTGCACCAGTTCAGAAGGAATCTTAGCAAGGCAAGGGTGGGACGGATCCGGACGACGGTCTGCTCGAAGATCGTGGAAGGATTCAGGTGATCTCTCCACTCGTTATTTCTGTACATGCTATTTATAATATAGAAGTGCCATCTTGTTCCTGAAATATACGTGTTAGTGTCTGCTTACATATATGAGAATATTTTTATTTAAGCATTCATTATGGTTTATCTGATATTTTATATGGATTTCACTAACATTTAGAGTAGATATATGCTGTACAACCAGTTCTTCGTGCTTGTTTCTTCTTGTCTTTCAGGTTAAGAAGGAAGAAGGGTTGTTGGGGGTTTGGACCCCGCGGGATCTGCTTCAACCGTAGGACCTACGGGTAACTTCCTCGATCTACTCTATTTAGTTTTTCATGAACATGTATGGTTGTGTGAGTCCTTCTTAAGTAGCATGCCCCTGCTCTGTGGAGGTTTAAACCCAACAAACCTCTAGGGTGATTTTCCCCGAAACACTCTCAGCGTAGTGTTGCGTAGTCTCCTTTGGGTTGTCGCATCCCTTCCTGTGCATCTTCTCCCCAAATATTCATTTCCTCGTAGCCCCAGCGTCGCTTGCCCTTTTTTGCACCCTTTCCTGAACCACTCCCTGCCCATCTTGATGCATAATGGCTCCAAGAATTCCCTAATGAAATATCCACTAAGGACAAAGAGGGGATCTCCCTAGCCATTATCACTGTGGCAAGGATAATCATCTAGAGTCGATGGAAGGCTCCTCTTCCAAAACTTTTGAGTGTCAGAGTATCGATCCTGAGTAGCATGAAGAAGCCCCTGGGAAATCTGCAGAGTGAAAGATGTGATCCGAGGAAGTCCACCATCTCTCCCCAGATGCACCCCTAGCATCGAAAAACTAACCTGTTGCCGATTCAATAGGAGGAATATGTGAATATGGTTGTCTAGGTGATGGACTCTGATGGCATCTGGAAACGTGTTCCCAATGGCGTAGATTCGGAATCACCCATCCTCTACGCACCAGTCTGCAATCCCAGGCATACAATGGCAGATGCGAAGGAAGCTTCTACACAGGCTCCTACTTTCCCCCTTGAGGAGGAGGCCCCCAACAGTGATGATGAAGATGAAAATTTAAGCCTGTGCAACTGCACAGTTATCCTATGTTTTTTTTTCATGCTCACCATCAATTCCTTTTTTCTACCTTTACTATGTGTTTCTTAGATATGTCAGCGCTACTGCGCATAATGTAATTTTATGTTTTAAGTTTTGTTCAGGTTGGTTTCCTCTCCCAAGGTAGCCTAGAAACTGTGTAAAAAAGGCTGGGATTGGCTAAGCGCAGCTTTCCAATGCAGCCTATAGCATATGTAACTTTATGTTTTTGAATTAATAGAATAGCCCAACTTACCAAAAAAAAAAACAAGAGACTGTTCAAATCACTGAGCCCAGTACAAGGGTAGATTTGAATGCATAAGAAAAAATCCAACCTGTACTTCCCAAGCCCATCTTCAAAACTTGGGAAGAGCTTGTTCATAAAAAGCACAAAAAAAGTCTTGGATATGAAAAGGAGGTGTTCTTTTATATTCCAGAGTATTCCAAGCCCATCCAGTTTCAGAGAGTTGTATTTATTTATGATAGTTCACCTTCAGCTATTCCAGATCCTACTCCTCTTCCATAGCAGCCACAATATATTGATAAATACCAACATTGTGATTGAGGTGGCCATATGAAATATCATTGTTTTTATTTTCACCTATGCAAGCACTATGGTCAGCACACTCATTCTTCACACAGATGCTTCAAAAACAAGCCTCCTACAAGAACTAAGATTCATCTTGGATGGATCGCTTCTTGGAAATGGGAAACAATAGCCAAGAAGATTTTTCAATTATATGTCAAAACTTGTTCTAGAGTATTGAATAATATTTCAGTTGAGGTTTTGCCATCATATCACCTTGTATTTGACAGGGGGGGAATTATGGTCATATACAATCTTCAAACCAACATCAAGCAATCCTGAACCACAATCTTCCATTCCAGATTTATATTTGTAGCCAGAGACACAGATGCCCATGAGCATGCCTTTGGTTGGTGTTCAACTTTAAACCATCTATTTGAGATTGAGCTTATCCCTCTTCAAATAATTTGGGACACTTCCTCTAGCAGAAGACTTCAGCTTCTTTCCATTTTTGGAAGAGTTCCAGGAATTGCATTAAACATTCCAGAATTGGTGCTCATCCTTAAACCATCGCAGGTTGTAGACCTCCCCTTCTTCTACTTTGAAGCTATCCCTCTTTAAAACATTATGATAACTTCCTCTAGAAGAAGATCTTAACTTCTTGCCATATTTGGAAGAGTTCCGGGAACTGCAATAAGCGTTCTAGTGTTGGTGACCATCCTTAAACCACCTCCTTATGCCAACATTTCAAATAGCTCATTCAGCCTAGTGCTGCCATGCATACTTTGCACATTTGTATTATAGCTCTCTTCTTGGATTCCTACATACCCCTTCGGATTAAGGGGGGAATGTTGGAAACCTAATCCTCTAGGGTTAGTGTGGAATCTGAAGAGTCTTAGGGAGTCCAAGAGACCCTGGAATATGGAATCCAAGGGTCACTCCATTGTATGATAAATATGTATCATTGTGAGTAATAGAGCATCTCACGTTTATGTTTCATGTCTTGCGTTCTTACCATGCCTAAGTTTAACATTATACATCATGATCTTAAAAGGGAAATATTTAAAATGACTCAAAAAGAAGATGATATCCTTGATCTTACTTAGAGATATAAGGGATGAGTGTATTGACTTCATTTAGATAATGGGAAAAGGAGACATGTCTGAATTATCATTTGAAGAAATTTGTTAGTTTTCAAAACACATATCAAGAGGAAAAACAAAATATGGCAAAATTACTAGACATCCAACCATTACACAACTAAGTAAATTTGCATCAGGATCAGTAAGTCAAGTTGAACTTGACAATTTTCTTGATAATTTCAAAACATACATTCTTGGTAATCTTAGTGAAAAAAATGATATGTTAAGAAACAAAAATAAGAAAAAAACTGAGAATTTTGCTTTGTCTATATTTTTCCCTAGATGTAGAAAGAAACATGCATTAATAGAACATCCAATTGACAATATTGAAATTTGTGTTATATGTGCAAAATTTCATGCTACGAAATATTTCTCATCACTACCTTGTTCGAAATTTGTTTACCAGGAAGATAGTGGATAAATCCAAACACCATAACAACTTTTTGTGTTCCTCTTAAAAGGCCTTGGAAGCCTTGCAAACCAGGTATGATGCAAGATCCAAAGTCACAATTTCAATCTTATACACAACAACCTCAAAATAATTAGAACACACCCCTACCTTGGAAAACCTTATCACCTCAACCTCAAAACCCATCCTGGTTACAATGTTGGCAATGTTTATATGGTATAAATCCACAATATATTTAATATTTTCCTCAATACCAATCTCAATATTATGTACCACAACATCCAAAACCTCAATTTCACCCACAATTGACTACAAGTAAACCTCTTCCATTACCACCCACTCAATCACCTCAAAGACAAAATAATTGCATGCATAATCAATCCTGAAATCCAATAATAAAGTACCTAAGAAACCCACTTAAAGTGTTGAAGTACAAAATTTCCAAACTAACATGATAGCTCCCTTAGGTTTGAACGATATCCATATTAGATCTAGGAGATTTTTATAAAAGAAAAAGCCTCATGTTGTCATTAAAAAACATAAAGCGGATGAAACTCTTAAATTGGAGGAGACTCCTCAAAAGGAATAAATTCCTAACCAAATAGATGACAATGAAATAAGGCCAACTCCTACTACTCCTCTAGTTGAGAAACCCTCTATATCCTTACAAAATCCTCCTTTCCCATAGAGATTAAAAATCGATAAATATGTATAGAAACAATTAATTTTTCCAAATTATGACATGCCGAATGAGTTAAAGAATGATTTCATTAAAATCCCTTAACTTAAGGAAATAAAGGATATCCCAATTATTGCAAAAACAATAAAGGACTTGTGTATTAAAAACCTGATAGAAAAAAGAAAACAAATACAAAAAGCGAAACTCATCGGAAAAATTGCAGAACTTATGATGGGAAAAACTACAATTAAAAAATACTTAGATCGAAGGAGTCCCATTGTAAAAATACACATCAATAATGTTGAAATCCCAAACACATCAATCGACTTAAATGCAACAATAAATTTCATGACAAAAATTATTATGGATTAATTAAGATTGACTAATATTCAATATACTCCTGCTATATTAGAGCTAGTTTACAAGTCTATTATTAAGCCAAAGGACATCTTAGAATATGTACTTGTATCCCTAGATTCATGGGAGTATCTAGTTGATTTCATGATTTTAACTCCGAAAACCAATCTAGGAGGTCATCCATTGATACTAGGTAGGCCATGGTTAGCTTTTAGGATATTCCGACACATAGGAAATAGTTAAGAATAACTTAGTCTAGTGTAGAATTAGGTAAAGTGTGTTTCTTTACTATGTACATTTGTAACTTATAATCTGACGGTCACGATTTGTAGTGACCCGATGGTTATCTCTCACCTCAGTATTAATGACACTTGATCCATGGCTTAACACCCGATTGGTACATGATCTCTATTTAAAGAGCATGGAGGGTCATTTGTCCGGTAACCGTTTATGAGAGAAACATATGTAACTTTTCTTTTTATATTAATAAATTGCCTGAAGTGGTCATGTTGGCTCAGGCCGTGCACTGTTTCCCTCTTTGAGGGTTTTAACCACGTGATTATACTGGCGTAATGATTTGTGATCTGTTTGTCAGTGGTGACCTTTGGTTCTTGATCTACGGAACTTACCCTGTAAATTCCTACATTAGCCACAACCAAAGCATTTATTATCTATAGATCTAGTGACATGATTAATTATAATGGAATTTCAACGAAAAAGTTTATATTATATCCACTAGCAAGAGAAATAAATGAATTTGAAAATGAAGAATGGATTGAATATGATGATGAATATTATGAATATATTCAACCATTTTTAACTATATCACAAAATGCTGAGGAAAATAAATTAATTAATCTTATGAATAGTTGTGATTTTTCTCAATATTTTCAACAAAACTATTGTGTGCATATGTTAGATCAAAGTTTTCAAGAAATCCTAGTATCGAATATTTTTCATCATGACAATCCAAGCTATAATTAAATTCAATGTAAAATTTTGGAAATACTCTTGTAGAAATTAGTTAAGGAAAAACATTAAATATCAATAATAACCTGGAGGAATTTCAAAAAGAATAGTTGTGGTTCTCAAACTTCTGTGGTTGTAGTTATTTGCAGAAACCGGTTTATCCACACTATCGTAAAATAATGGTCGACGTTTCGAATCCCAACGGGGATCCATCTCCAGGACGAGAAGTGAGTGAGGAATGAAAGAAGGTCGCAGGGGGTCAAGGTATAAATAGTAGGGCTAATGATGATGAGAGGAGCCGACAAAAAATTAAGTTAAATTTATTTAAAATAAATTTTATTTTATTATTGTAAATTTTTTTATAAATATTTTAAAAAATTTTAAAAATAAAAAATAGAAGTTAAATTCTAAAATAATAACCTTATTTTAAAATTATAATTTATTATAAAAAAAAATTAAATAATGTCTAAAATTAATTTCTATATTATTAAAATTAAACCTAGAGTAACTAAAATTGTTAAATTATTACCTAAATTGATTTACATAAAATCGTGTAATTAAATTATTAATTTAAGGGATCTAATTCTAAAAATATAACTATTTAACTAAGAGTTAATGAAGTCAATAAATTTTTTTTAATTAAACCCTAATAAATTTTAATTTCAAATTACTTATTAATTAAATCCTAATGATTTTTTTATTTTTAAAACTTTATATTATATAAATGAGTTTGATTTGAATTTTTATATTATAATTATCTTCCATTTACTGATAATAAATATTAATTAATTAATTTTTATTAATAGAATAAAAATTGATTAATAAAAATAAATATTACGAGTGAGTGGAATAGGAGTTTTTGTACTGACACAACCCTAAACCTCATTACTAATAAGGAAGAGAAGCAAACTTGCAAAATTATACCTGGGATGAGGACGAACCTACGGAGCAAATTTGTCTAATAAGAGGTCGCCAACTGTCACTAATCTCGTATCCTCCATCCCTGTTGATGTTATGTGGGTGTTTTATAATCTCTAGTGCTTCTTTAATCTTACGTCTTTGATAGTGTTCCTCCCTCGCAATAATTTTAGCATCCTCAAGACGTAAGTGATTTTTTATTTTCAAGGAGTGATCAGCAAGAGCCAAGGTTCGTGATCGCTCATGTTTAATATCGGCACCATGCTCTTTTAGATGCTTTTGAAGAGAGGACCCAGTTTCACCAATGTAACTCTTTCCACATGAGCAATAAATCTTGTAAACACCTTTAAGTTGTCATTCACTAATGTAATCTTTAACAAAGCGCATATTTTTTCTAATGGTTCCTGTTGCTGAGAATTGTGAAACAATGTTGCTCCTTCCCAAAACCCTAGAAATCTTATATGTCACCCCTTTAATGTATGGCAGAAAAACCCTTCCACCGCTTTCTTGAGGATCCCGACGTCTCTTGGATATGACAGTGCTTTTCGCTCTGTTTATGGATTTTCTTATTTCCCTTTCCTTATACCCTCTACCCAAGAAAATAGATGTCAGGTGAGAGATTTCTTCTTCGAAGTGCTCCTCATCTGATATTCTCAGGGCTCTTACAGCAAGAGTGTTAAGGACACCAAATATTTGAGCAGAATGATGGTAAGACTCAGTGTGAAGGTAGCTATCCGTATGGGTTTTCTTCCTAAAAAATTGATGCCCTAATGTTCCATCTTCTTTTCTGGTAACGAGGACATCCAAGAAAGGAATGCTCTTGTTTTATTCCATCTCCTTGGTAAACTTAATTTCAGAGGAAATTGAGTTGAGGTGATTGAAGAATTTCTTGAGGTTCTCCCTACCATGCGACCACTTTATGTTAGTGTCAGCTACAAATATTTTCCACCAAGCTGGACTTAATGGAAAGGATGCCACAATAGTTGAGAGTGGCGAACCCATTGCGACACCAAAAACCTGCTCATAGAATTCTCCTTGGAAGCTGAAGAAGGTGGATCGTAAACAAATCTCAACAAGCTTGGCTATTTCAGGATCCGTGACTTCATTAATAACCTTCACTACTTCATCTAAAGGGATTTTGGTAAACAATGAAACCACATCAAAGCTTACCAGGATGTCGCTCTCCTCCACCCTCTCTTTTTTAATAAGCTTGATGAAGTCACTAGAGTCTTTAATAAAGGATTCAGTGTTCCCAACAAGAGGTTTGAGAATTTTTGCGACATATTTAGCCAGTTCATAGGTGGGGGATCTAATGGTATTGACAATTGGTCTAAGGGGGAACCCATATTTATGAATCTTAGGAAGCCCATAAATTCTCGGAATGACCTCACAGGGGGGGGTCAACTTCTTCTTCAACTTATCATCAAGATGAGAGTTCAAGATTACCTTCTTAACTTCTCTTAGGATCTTTGGAAATGGGTTGGACTTCAACTTCTTATAGCTGTTGCAATCAAGATGCTCAATCATTTTCCTAATATAATCCACTTTATCTAAAACGACAGCATCCCCTCCCTTGTCTGCCTTAAGGACTACAGTTTTGTCATTATTGCGAAGGGCTCTAAGAACGCCTATCTCCTCCTTGCTAAGGTTACTTTTAGGGGGTTTAGCTTTCCTTATAATCAGGGAGCATTCCTATCTGAGAGACTCTTTGTCATCCAAAGGTAAACCTCGAATGCCCTCCTCAATGCTACACAAGATGCTCTCCTTCAGAATACCCTTGGGAGCAACAACAAATCCTAAACCTTAACCGAGAATCCTACGAGTATCATGACTTAACTCCACCGAGGAAAGGTTAACAACCTTTTTGTTAATGAAATCATTATGTAAGTGCTTCCTATTAATATTTCTCTCCACATCATATGTGGTCTTCCTATTAATATTCCTATCTTCATCGTATATGTGTTTCTTATTAATATTAGTCTCATCCACATTGATACTACTTTCACCTTCATATAAGGGTTTCTTATGAATATTTCCATCTTCAATAAATAATATATTCCTATTACTATATGTCTCCTCCACGCTCCCAAGCTCATTGCTTTTTAATATCGAAATCATATTTGAAGAGACACACGGGCCACATTCCCTTATTTCCTCTAAATGCGAATTAATGTTTTTTAAGGATTCATAACAGCCTTCATGGTTATGAATAAAATCATGACCTGAAAAATTTTCATCGCCCCTCATTCGCTGATTATTTACGCCCTCATGGTTGCTGACTACATGGTTAAGCTCCATGTCATCATTCTTTTTAATTGAACAAGTCGTATCATCATCAAAATTGACAGCGCTCTCTTCAAAAGCACTAAAAGAGCATGGTGTTGATATTAAACATGAGCGATCGCGAACCTCGGCTCTTGTTGATCACTCCTCGAAAACAAAACATCACTTACGTCTTGAGGATGCTAAAATCATTGCGAGGGAGGAACACTATCAAAGACATAAGATTAGAGAAGCGCTAGATATTATAAAACACCCGCATAACATCAACAGGGATGGAGGATACGAGATTAGTGACAGTTGGCGACCTCTTATTAGACAAATTTGCTCCGTAAGTTCGTCCTCATCCCAGGTATAATTTTGCAAGTTTGCTTCTCTTCCTTATTAGTAATCAGGTTTAGGGTCGTGTCAGTACAAAAGCTCCTATTCCACTCACTTGTAATATTTATTTTTATTAATTAATTTTTATTCTATTAATAAAAATTAATTAATTAATATTTATTATCAGTAAATGGAAGCTATATAATATAAAAATTCAAATCAAACTTATTTATATAATATAAAGTTTTAAAAATAAAAAATTCATTAGGATTTAATTAATAAGTAATTTGAAATTAAAATTTATTAGGGTTTAATTAAATAAAATTTATTGAATTCATTAACTCTTAGTTAAATAGTTATATTTTTAGAATTAGATCCCTTAAATTAATCATTTAATTACACTATTTTAGGTAAATCAAATTAGGTAATAATTTAACAATTTTAGTTACTCTAGGTTTAATTTTAATAATTTAGAAATTAATTTTAGACATTAATTAAAAAAAAAATGTAATAAATTAGAATTTTAAAATAGGGTTATTATTTTAGAATTTAAATTTTAAAAAAATTTAAATATTTATAAAAAAATTTACAATAATAAAATAAAATTTATTTTAAATAAATTTAACTTAATTTGTCGTCGGTTCCTCTCATCATCATTAGCCCTCACTATTTATACCTTGACCCCCTACGACCTTCTTTCGTTCTTCATTCACTTCTCGTCCTGAAGATGGATCCCCGTTGGGATTCGAAACATCGACCATTGTTTTATGATACTGTAGATAATCTAGTTTCTGCAAATAAATAAATAATAAAAAATAAAAATAAAAAATTAGTGGATTAAGATGTTACAAAGACATTCCTCTACATTTGCATGGGAATATATAGACATGAAATGAATCGATCCAAATACTTGCATATATATACAAGAGAATGTAAAACTTGTAACACAACCTTAGAGAAGGATGAATCCTAATCTAAGGGATATTTCTAAAGAAGAATTACAAAAATTTCTAAATGTAAACTTTAGCTATCCAATTTCAGATAGTGAGTGGGTTTCACCATTGGTTATTTTTCCAAAGAAAAATGGAAAGTGGAGAGTTTGTATCAATTACAGAGAATTGAATAACACAACTTTAAAATATAATTTCCCATTACCTTTCATTGGTCAAGTTCTAGATACATTAGAAAATATATCATTACATATTATTATTTTCTTGATTGATTCAACGAATATAATTGGACTCAGATAACACTTGAAGATAAGTATAAGACAAATTTCACATGTTCATAGGCTACATGTGCTTATACAATACTTATTTTGGATTATGTAATGCACCTGCTACATTTGAAAGGACAATATTAGGTATTTTTTCTGACTTGAACCATGATTGTGTCGAGGTATATATGGATGATTTTATTTTTTATGGAGATACTTTTGAAGAAGTTTTAGAAAGACTAGAAAAATTATTTGGTAGGTGTCAAGAAACTAATATTTCATTGAGTAATGAGAAATTATTTATGATGTTTAATGAAGGAATTATTTCGAGACATCATGTTTCAGGTTCTCATATTAAGGTGAATTCAACAAAAGTTTAATTCATCTCCAAAATTTTGGTACCTAAATGTCAAAAGGAAGTAAAAAATTTCCTTTGATTCATGGGTTATTATAGAATGTATATAGAAAAATTCGCAAAACTTGCTTCAATACTTTTCAAATTTCTCACCAAATACTATGAATTTCATAGGGATTATGATTCTCAAAAAACTTTTGAATCGTTGAAACTTAGAATGCTCTCGACACCATTATTTTATGTTGTAACTTGTGTCAAGGTTGGGCCATCTAGTGTAAAATTCAATGTTTTCATATTCTATGGGCTTGAACATATTGTAGTATGTATGCATATCTTCTCCATAATAGGTCGTGATTTGACTGCCATTCTCACTACGAAGCACAAGATGAGATTCATGCATGTGTGTGATAATCCACTCAATCACCTTTGAACAAGGGATGAGAAAGAATCTGCATGTGAGCCTATGCATCGTAGATTTCTTAATATTGATGTATGCTTGCACGTCTTCCAAGTTCTCATCAAACCTCTTCTGCATGAATGTGTCTTTTATAGTGCCCCCATGTGACCTCAGTAGATTTATCAATAAATAATTTTTTATTTTCATAAATAGAAATGGTCGGCTTTGTTACCTCAATTGCTTCCTTAGTCCTCTGATCTAGGTGGATATTGGTGGCCACCCGCCTATTCCACCTGGGGCCCCACCTTTTCCTCTTTCAGTTTTTCAGTTTCAGCACAACTTACTATTTTTAATAGTTTTTCGGGTCCTGAACTTCCGGAGCCGTTTTTAGGCCCTAAACGATGTTTTTTGGGCATCGCGCCTCCAATGAATATCATTCCGTTTTGGAATGGATGTTCGTGGCGAAAGTTGCAGTCCTCGAATAGATATTTCTAATGATGTACCATGTGCGTCAAACAGAGATAGTATGCCAAAGTTACGTCCCTAGGAAGTTGAAACACCAATTTACCCAAACGGGGCCCATAGTTTTGGCGCTTCATCTCCTAGGGTTAGGTTTTTGGATGTTTAGAGTTCTCCATTGTTTCTCAATAATAAATAGGCCCTCGAGCCTCATTGTATCGCAGTTCAGAGGCCTGTAGCTGCCACATCTCTTCTCAGAGATAGCTACTAGTGCCCTAGCTAGTTTTATTTCCATTCTGTCTGTAAGCAAATTTCAGTTCTTTGATATTAATGAAATGAAGTGTTGTTTCCACTGCATCTCTGTATTTATGGTTATATGTTTATTCTGTTGCGTTCCTGCATAAATATGGATCATCCTTGCCTCTGAAGTTTCTTTGGAGGTCACTTTACATGTAGAGGGAGGCATGGATCCAAAAGATGATGAAAGGGTGAAAATACTTGTAGCTCAAGCACATGTTTGTGCCAGAGCACACTCATAATGAAAAGATTAGTTCAATGCGACCTAACTATGCAATGATATGTTTATAAACCATGTACAAAGAGCTATCAAACATAAATGGACATTAAAATCTATCTACGATAGCACATAATCACTTGCATGCATATGAAAATAAGCATGCAAACTAGGATAGCGCACTTCCAAAGAAAGAACGATATTCAAGGATCATTCGGGGCTTTGTAGTGTGCTCATGCACTCAAGAAAGAGAAGAAAACCAACAAGGACGCTCTGGCGCATTTTGAAGGGATGAAGGAGTGGGTTTTCAGGCCTTCAGGCCTTCACAGTGCGCTCATGCAGAGACAGAGAGCTGGTACGCTAGCGCACTCCTAAGGTACAAAGGAACATGTCTTTAGGCCTTCAGGGTGCACTCATGTTCTTAAAGGCCAGGAGGGCACACTAGTGCATGCCAAAGGGACAAAGGAAAATCATTCGAGTCTTCGAGGTGTGAAAATTCTCTCAATAGAGGGCATAATTATTCGTGATGAATGAGTGTGCCCAAGAGTTAAACCTGGTTGTTTTGGGGGAATTTTTCAAGGTTGATCAGGCTTCGAGTTCCAGAAGTGTGCTCTACCTATGGAAAGAACAAGAACAAATTTGAAAGCATGAATTCATGATAGGTATGAGGAGAAGAAGGATCTGCAAGATTTTATGGATGTTGTCGCAATCATGGTGGAATGTGAAAGGTTTAGGAATGTGCAGAGTTTCAACATGTGACATCAAATTAACACTCGCAGAATCAAGATTGAACAGAAACTCCAGTAAGTAAATTAAATAAACTCTAACAAGAAAATAAAAATCAATGATGAAATCGTGAAATGAAATGAATATATTCGACATGAAAAACTTACTTGTAATGTAGGTTGATGAAGAGTTTCTTGATCCACAGTTGTGCGCCAAACCCAAATGAGAATGATTATGAAAATGAATGATTAGTTGGGTTAATTTAAAAGAGTTTACATGCAATTTTTTTTGATGAAATATCTCCACTTGTCAATAAGTGAAAGGATTAGTTAAGGGAAGTTAAGTGGGCTCTTATTTTCTAGGAGTGCGTCCACATGAAACAAAGAGGCTCATGCATGCATCCAGGAAGAGTGCGTGTCTTCAGAACAAAGGAGTGTGCTCAAGGAGGGTGCACTTTCTCTAGCATTAAGGAGTGTGCTCAAGGAGGGTGCACTTCTTCAGCCTGAAGGAGTGCGCTCAACACAAGAACGTGTCTTCATCAACTTGGAGTGTGATTTTTCCTTAAAGGGTGCTTTTCTTGCTTTTGTTTGCTTTTTTTGTGCTTTTGAGTTCTTTTCAAGTGTGTGCATGGTGAAAAGGCTAGTTTCTAAGTCAATAAAATTCATGGTTCACCTAACCAAGGACTAGATAACATAAGTGATTCTAAGAATTAGGCGAGGACACTTAGAAAACATTGACTTAGGAGGATCCAATACTCAGAGAAAACACACAAATAAAAAAACAAACAATGTGATGACACTGGGGGGCTTTAAACGATGGTTCATGTAGGCTCCAAAATTGACTTAGGCACCAAGAGTGCACCAAGAGCCCTCGTATTGCACCAAGAGTGTTGCAACTCCTAGGGGTTGCCTTACTTTACTTTATCAACCCGGGGTTCATATAAACTTGGAGGTGACAATGCTATATACACATCAATTTCATTCTACTCATTTCATCCTCTTCCACCCTACAAAAAGGTGCTACTTCTAGGGTTTCTCGGTGAAGTTTTTCACACTTGAATGCAACTAAAATAAATTGAAAAAAGGAAATGACATAAAGGAAACTAAATTAAATTGCTGAAAAGAAATGACATAAAGGAAACTAATTTAACTTGTTTAAAAGAAATGGCAAAAAAGAAACTAATTTAAATTGCAGAAATGAAATGACAGAAAGGAAACTAATTTAACTTGCTGAAAAGAAATGGAAGAAAAGAAACTAATTTAAATTACAGAAAGGAAATGATGGAAAGGAAACTAATTTAACTTGCTGAAAAGAAATGGCAGAAATGAAACTAATTTAAACCACACTTAACTTGGCCAATCAGCTAAACACACCCTACTTATCTTATTCTCTATCTACCATCCTTATATCCATGTAGCTAAGTTATCCATGAATTAATTCTAATTGAAAAAGTGTTGATTGCAGTCTAGAGGGAAAGGGCTAAAGAAGCTAATGGAAGGCTTAACACACGAAACAAGGCTTAGAGGAGTGAAAAAGGTGTTTGGACTTTATTAAAGTGCATAATATCACAAATGGAAAGTGTGATGGTAGAATTGCGATGGAGGGATGGAAGTTCGATATGCGATATGTGATATCGCAATATCGCAATATCACAAGGTTGTCAGAGAAGTGGCAGTGCCGTTGGGAGGAAAGTGCGAAGTACGAAATGCGATACGGGAAGGATTTGTGATTGTGATGGGTGACGAAAGTGCGAGATGCCATATGTGATATCGCAATCGCAAGACCGCAAATTTGGAGAGGAAGCGAAATTGTTGTTCGATAGTGGGAGCGAAATGCGAAATGCGATAAGTCATATGACGTAGCAGTAGGATAGGTGGTAGAGTGCTTTAATCATATCGCAATCGGTGGAAAGGAGAGGTAAGTATTGATTCAGGCCAAAAGGAATTGCGAATTGTGATAAAGAGATGGGATTTTCACTAAAATAAAAATGCGGAGTAAGGTTCTTTCGAAGTTTTTTAATCATAAAAATGAAGAGCGAAAAGAGAAATGAGGTGAAAGATATCGTAATCAGCGTTGGGAGTGGGGAAATGTTAATGGAAAGCGGACATATATTGAGAAATGTGATTGTGAAAAGGAATTGCGGTAAGTCTTAAAGTAAAAGGGTAAGGTAGATTTCTAAAGGATGTTTGACTATTTTCGTTAATAATTAGCAAAGGTAAGGTGAAAAACAAAATCACAGAGATGCTGATGAATGGAAAAGGAAGGAGATGGAGGATCTTGTGAGATGTGAAATGCAATAGTGGGAATTTCGAGGAAAGGTAGAGGTCAAAATTTTAATGATCTTTGTGAATAAAAAGGGTGTGGCAGCTGATAAGAAGAGAAAAAGGAGGGAAATGGAGTGGAAAAACAATCTTGAGAGCGTAACATGGATATGGAAAATGAAGCGGGGAGGCGCCACTTAAGTTTCTCTGGGGTTTTAACAAAAATTCCTACAATCAAACCTGTGGATTCATGCATTAAAAATAGATGAAATGCATGATAAAAACAATGAAAAAAAAGACTGAAACTTTGATTGCAAATTTACTCTAATCTCAGCAGCATCGAATCATCAACAGAAAGCATTTTTTATCTACGGGAAGGTCTACCCTCCTCGAGCTATATCGACAGAGATGAGAGGGGAAGGTTGCCTCACATTTTTATGGAGTTCATAAACTTCTCTACAGCACAGATAAGCAGATTAAATCTACAGCAACAAACTATAACAACAATGAAAATATCAGAAATAAAACTAGCTAAATGATAGAAAGAAAAGAATGAAAACAACAAAGAAGCTAAGGCACATGGGTTGGGCCCTAACCCATGAGCCTAGCTCTCTAGAAATAAATCAGTAAAATGTATTATCTCTGCTCATTTCAGGAAGAGAATAGCCTCGTTACATTTCAGAAAGTTTAATCACTGAGTATAATAATAAAAATCTTAATATCTTGCAGCAAAAGTTCTGAATGGAATTGAATCCTTCCTAGCTCTAGCTCTTCTCTATTTATTCTACAGCGAAGCTACCAACAACTCCCTAGAAAATAGTGATTGAGTCCACTTTGACTCCAAGTAAACCATATATCGAGTGCACTTGGATGCCTTTGGAATTCGAATTGCTAGAGGGGATCTCATGAGGATCCTTTGGTTTCCTTTGAGAGTGAAGGAGGGTGAACAACCCTCCTATAATTTCTCCTTTTTGTCTCCTTTAATTATTTATGATAAAATCTTCAGAAATAAATCCAATTACTCATGATTTTCCACACTCAACCTCATATTAGGAACTTAGAGTATGTTAGCCTTAATCACCACCTATACTATCATCATAAAACCAAATAACAATAAAAATGCAAGAAAAGGAGATTTAAGAAGGCAAAAAAGGTGACCATTAACCCCTCCAAATATGTCTAATGATGGAGCTCATCATCGTTTTCATAGCAACAACACTTGCTGACATAGTAGGTGAACTCCAAATTCTCTAAAATTATTTAATTTAGGCACAAAGTCTCATTTCTCCTGGAAGTATTTATTTAATCAGTGGGTTACCTTAGCTCCACATTCTTACTCGGTTAATGATATAGTATTCCTTGTTCCATTACTCAGTGTAACATAACATAAATCAATCCATATCATTATCTTGTTGATGTAAGTAAGCTTAATATATCACAATGAGTTTAAAAAAATCATCTTTGGAATTTCTCCGCTGCCAGTAGGCCTAGACAGTACCCTGGTGGAGTAGCCTTAATAGCACAAACATTGCTTCGATTCATGTGAGCATAGGAAGTACCCTGGTGAAGTTGCTTGCTTCACCTCCCTACGCAGAAATCCTTTCTCTTATTTCACCCTTTAAATTTTCCTTCTTTTTCAAAGGACTTTGCATAGGCACTTATTATTTTTCAATGGGCAGAAGAGGTTTCTTCTTCAAAGATATATTTAAGACCTCTGAAGCTTTTTTCACTAAAATTTTTCCCCTTATCTTACTCTACTTAGATAGATAAGAAATAACACATTATTCATAAACAGGACCAAGAGTAGGAATGAGAATTCTAAATAGGTACATGTATCATGGTTCACTTACGACTTCTTGGCTAAAGGATTGTGTTTTCCATCAAAAAATCATTGAATTTAAAAGTTGTAAACCCAATCAAGGAAGAGAGTAATAGGTAATCCAAGGGTTTTGTGTTACTACAACTTTCCTTTCACAAAATATTAGCCATTTTCTCTTGAAGCTCAAAACCATCTTTATTCAAATGCCAAAGGAACTGAAAAACAAAGCAATGAAAATAAAAGGAAAACATGAATGCAAATTAATCTAACTAAATGCAACATATTCTATCCTAAATTAAATAGTACAGGGTCGGGCCATGTGAAATGGAATTTCCAATGCAACCATAGAAGCTTCTCCCTAATTTTGGGTCGAAGGATATGATTGTATAGGACCAAAATAAAATGCAATGTAGCGAAAAGGACAAACCATGCAAACATATGCAATGACAAATAGGAACAGGAAAAGAAATCGAAATAGTGTAACACACTCGACTTCTCTTTCAAATGATAGACTCCACAACAGTAGTAATTACCAGGTCTATGATCATACAAGACTTGATAAAATAATTCAAGAATAAGCCATTAGAGATAGGTTCATACTGATAGGATTCCTCAAGGGAATATATGATATGATCATAGAAGCAACCCTTGCGAAAAAATTCCCAAGAAAAAAATATCAACGATAATTCTATATCATACACGTCACTAACAGCTTGAACATAATACATACTTTCATATGGGTGATATTCTTTGATGGATGATGTAGAAGATAGGTTAGATAGAATTATTTGGCATTCATTAAAAACACTCTTTGTTTCCACATCAAAATTTAAATATTTACTTGAGGTGGGATGTACGGGTGCAAGTTCAATGATCAAATTAAATTGTCTTCCCTGAGAGTTAAAATATTTTATGTGAAGAAAATGAGCATCCCTCAAGAGAGAGTCAACATCCCACGTGATGACATTAATGACGAAATTTTGCAAAATAATTATGAGTTGATGGAATTTGCAAATATTTCCATGGTGATAGGAACCTGACATAACCATCATCGTAGGATGAAGTGTCCTACTCAACAGACTTAACTTTGAATTACGAGAAAACAAGGTCAGTTGCTTATCAAAACATTGGTCATCATTTAAATCATGAGATTCAAAAGAAGATATATTTTTGATATTAGCACAGAAATCCTCAATGACAAGGATGGCACCTTCTTGATCAAAAGGAGATATAACTGAAATAAAATATTTGATAATCGCATCAGACTCCATTTAAAGTTCCAAAAAATATAAATCTTCTTGTAGAAACAAATATTCATCCATATTATCTGAACAATCATTACCATATAATTCAAAGAAAAGGAAAGCATCAGGGTGATGGTTTTCCAAGGGTTTAACATGATTAACGGGTTTAGGGTCAACTAGTGAGATATCAAGATTTGAAGATGGTTTATTGATAATATTAGACGAATCACCATTAGGGGAAATATGTGAAATAATAATTAATTATGAATCCGCAAATTAATATTTTTATTTAGTGATCAATTGAGGTTCAAAACATAGAACATCAAAAGGAGGGGGACATGGAACAAAAGGAATATATGTTTCTTTCTCAGGATGTTCAAATTCCTTTTGATCGAGAGGAAGTAATGAATTATATTCAATATATTTTATTGACATCTGGACTAATAAATAAGATATCTCATCCAAGAACTTACATTCCATATCCTCATCTAGGAACTCATAACAAAGATAGAGAAATCGGTTAAGAAAATGTTCAAGAAATTCATTTGATTCCATTATAAGTTGATCAATTTCATTAAGAAAATATTGATATTCATATTTGTCGAAGACGCGATGGAGCTCGTTAACCAATTGTTAAAAATATGAAATATAAGCAGTGGGTAGAGAATAGCACCATTGCTTCGCACGACCATCCAATGTAAGGGTAAAAAACTACGCAAGGATTTCTTCAAAATAAACAACACTTGAAAAAAAAAATTGAACAAATTCAATTATGTAATCAAGGAGGATCATTGTACACTTTCCATCAAATTTAAAATGTGACAAGTTATGTAAAAATTCTGTGGGGATTGAAGATCTAAATCTTTTGAAAAAAACCTCAGGATTATGATATGTTATGAAGACATTAAAGGTAATAGATTTAGACATACTTCATAGGCTCAACTTGTCATCTGTCCCTCCTTCTAGCGCCAAAAATTTTGATGGTGTTGGATGCCACCAACATTGTAAGGGGATCTCCCCGATGTGAATTCATAGTTAGACCTCATTCCATTTGGTGTAGGAGTACCATTTGTTCATACGGTCCAGCTACTGTTGGAAAGGTTTCAAACATATGTCTTGGTTACAGTTTCACACAAGAGAACACAATACCTCTTTGGGGAAGAAAGTATGTAATCTTGTGAAACACCCAATTTAAGGTGTACGAAGGAGAATTCCATGGCTGGTAAAAGAAGACAAGACTTTCGGTTTGAAAAGTAATATTATTATCCTAAAGGGGGAGTCGGGAAGGAAGAGAAAGGCTTATTGATTACCTAAAAAATAGTCCACATAATAAATAAAAATCATTAGATCATAACAACCCTAATTGAATAACATCCATAGCTAAGAAGAAAATCAGTTCATTAACTTAGTATGTGTTGAAATTTGCAACAAGAAACAATGAAATTGGCATCTAGAAACAACATCCATAAAATGGCACCTAGAAATGGCTACCATGGAGGCTTTGATTTAATTATTTCTTAATTAAATTAGAAGAAATGTGTGTCAAAATTATTTATCCCTTAAATAAATTGGACAATAAATTGTAATCTTATCTCATAATCACTTGTAATAGTTAACTGAGTGTGATATACTCAGTTATCTCATGAAATTCAAGTTGAGGGTGGTTGGTGAGGCATGTAGAGTGATTCTATTTATTTTAGAGTCTAAGTTGCAGTTAGTGTATTAGTTTAATGCATGAGAAATCAGTTAACTCAATTAAGTGAGCTAAAGTCAGTCTAGATAGTTGTAACTGATTATTGCACTAGTGAGAGGTAAAGTGAATTAAATCGGATTTAATTCACATGCAGGGATCTGTCAAGTCACTCATGATTTACTATTAATAGTTTTTGTTAGGGTCCCATGATTTGGCTGATTGGCAAGCCAAGTGACAGGGTAACATCAAACCAACTTTGGAGCCCAAGGAACTAGCCTTCCTGGACTCAGAGAGGGCTCTCTCTATGTGTGTAAGGAATGTATAGTTGTGTGCTTCTTGTGTTTCTGATTTTAGGCTAGTTATGAAGTAGGTTTTTGGTTTTGTTATTAGGTTTTTTGAGGGAGGAATTTATCAAAGACTAAGATAGATAAAAATACTGTCAGATCAACTGGGCTATGGGGTCGAAAAAGTCGAGAAAGCTTCAGATGGTGATACAAGGTAAGTTGAAGGGCTGATTTGATCAAGGTAAAATGGATCTTTGGTAAAATTAAGTGGGATGGACACTAATTTTGTGAAGGACAAAGGCTTTCAAACATAAATAGTTCAATAGCAAACATTTATATGGTAGGGCTAACCATTAATCATGATAAATGTAACTTCAAACTGATAAATGCATAGAAATAAACATTCAAGCAATACATAAAGATATATGACTCTCTAACTTTAGGAAATTGCTATCAGACTTTGGGGAGAAATAATTAAGACAAACAAATAACTCAAACTACTAAAAGGGAACTCCTAGAGATAGTATTTTGAGCTATCGGGCACTTTGAACTAAGATTGTAAATTTTTAGGCAAAGGGCAAGATCGATACAAGACCTCTTTGGTTAAACTAGGACAATAAAGCATTCAAAGAAAGGTTTCAGAGGTGGAGCTATGACTAGCCATGAGTAAGCAGGGCGTACCATGAATCATACTTAGCATGCATAAAACCATAAATGAAACAAGCAAACAATTTCTTCAGTGATCAAAGAACGATTAAGAATTCTTTGATATGACTAAGAAGGAAGAAAACATAGAAGTTGTAATGAAACAGGAAATCTGAGGTGCCTCCAAGGGCATGTCTCAAATCTATTCTCTACTATCTTACAGCAAGCAAGCACATGAAATATGTATGAAAACTAAGAAACATAACAGAGAGGGACACTATATGATTTTACCAAGTCAAGGAATCCAACAACAGTCCTCTTTCATCATCCAAAACATTCAAGAAACTATCCAATGCATGAGACAAGTATTTATTCCAAGCTTATATAACCATATATTGCTCTATATCATCAATTTCAGCCTTGTTTACAATGAAGTCTCTTGGAATATATAGGCCAAGATGAAGGAAAACCTCCTAGTGCAACTAGCAAGCTCATTGGCCCATCAAAAATATTTGATTTTGTCCTTGAGGCTTTGCAAAGCCCAAGGCACAAAATATCTATAAAAATATCCTAAAAATGCTAAAAAAAGGAAATTATATTAACTTTTCCCAACTAAAAATGGCCAAAAAAGGCTAAACGCAGATTTGGAAAAGCCACTTCAGAAAACTGCATTTTTACAAAAATACTTCAGAAATATAGTAGCAGAAAATTCCCTGTTTTGCGGGCAACCTTTGAAGGACTTCTTGATGTCGAAACGAGGCCCGTGATGGCTCGTTGGAAAGCCCTAGATGTCTAGCTTTTGAAAATTATTTTTTTACCCAAACTGATCACTTGAAGCCTGTGAAAATTGGACATGTGCGGAAAAAGCCAGAAATCAGCCTTTGTTGATATGCGGGGCAGAGTGTTGAAAAAGTGATTGTTTTTCGCCACTTTGGGGGACCAAATCATCCTCAATTGATCTGAAATTCGCTGAGTATATTACCTTGAAATTATGGCATCCAATAATACCATTTTCATCCTTTGAGGATGCTTCAAACAAAAATGGCAATGCCCATGATTTTTTGCAAAAAGCCCAAAAATGTCAAAAAACCAAAACTTGTCAAATTATGCTCAATTTTGGTGAGCATGACCCTCATGGGTTTTCAGAAGCATGCTGAGAAGTGGAGGCAAAAATTTCAAGCCTTGATATGCCTTTCTTCACTTTTTGTGCCAGGCACCTCTTTTGAGCCTCCTTGAGCTTTTCTTGTGTAGACTTCAATTTCCTTCGAGCAAATTGATTAAGCTTCTTATAGTGCCCGGTCATTTTTCTTTGAAGGTTCAAGTCTCTATTGGCCTTTTCCAACTTATTTTCCAAGTGTTCATTCACCCTTTCAAGCCATGCTTCTTGATTGTTTTCTATCTCTTGGGTGAATAAAGTAGTAAGAGGAAAAGATTGGAAAAGGGCAGCCTCTTCCTCTTTTTGTTTCTCCAAAGCTCTTCTGAGTCCCATAGTCCTTGGCCTCTTCCCACTTGGCTGATTCTCTTCTTCACTATCATCGAATTCGCCCATGATTTCTTCCAACTTAATTTGTGCTTTGGAGGCTTCTTTTTTATACTTGATAGCCTGTGTCTCATAAACTTCCATGTGGACACTCATTTGCTTGTTTTGTGTTTGCAGAAAATGAATGAGGTTTTTAGACATCTCTAGATCTGATCTTAGATCATGAATTTGTTCTTCTCTATTTATCAAGAGAGACTCTAAGATTCTGGCCTCATTGTCACTGTCATCACTGTTTATTTGAATTATGTCAAAATCCCTCTCTTTCTCATGGCTACTTTCCTCCTTCTCTTTTCCCTTGCTTTGGGTGGCCTTCTTGGTCCTCCTCCTCTTTGGTAATTCAAAAATGGATTGCTTGGGCAACTTTCCTTTGCTTCGGAGTGCTCTAGTAACATTTGGAGTTACAATTTGAGTCACTTTCTTTCTTGATTTTCAGGGCTTTGATACCTTTGGAGAAGAAAGCATGGCCCCTTGCCTAGGAGAGGCAGCTAGCACATGCTCTATTTGGTCTTTGCCTTTGCTACTCCCATCACCATCCTTGTCACTGTTTTGACCCTCTTCATGAATGCCTTGACTGTCACTTTGCATGTCTCCTTGAGGGTTGCCTTGTTCACTTTTGTCTCTGCTTTCTTTAGGACTTTTAGGCTCTTTATCCTCAATGTTTTGTGCTTCATCCTCATCGTGCTTGCTGCTATGAAGGCTACCAATATCTTCCTTTTTGTGACTGTTGTGTTCCGCATCAAACTATTCCATTTCTTCATTATTCCCCTCTTCACTTTTTTGCTCTTTATCCCAATGCTCTTTTTCATCACTGTGCTGCTCTTCCTCACTATGCTGCTTTTGACTTTGATCCTCATTGTGCTCTTCTTTATCACTGTGTTGTTCTTTCTCACTATGCTCTTCTTCTTGATCAATCATGGGAGATTTTTGCTTCTTAGGAGTGGGTTTACTAGAAGAATGAGAAATATGATGAGTGGATGGTGAAGGAGATGCATGGGATGAAGAAGCAGTGGCGAAATCGGGATGTGAAATGAAAGTGTCCCAAGAAATTCCCTTTTTCTCAAGTTGATGGAGAATGACAATCTTGATAAGGGAATTATGGAAAAGACAAGCTTGCTGCTGAGAGGAAGGTTTCTTTTGAATAGTATAAGCCATCTTTTCAATACTTCTATGGAGGAAAAATGGTAGGTTTAGCAATTGGGTTCTTGTGAAGTGCATGAGTAGCCTGATATGGTAAGCATAAACCCGGGAAAACCTTCCTTCGCATGTGAAATATTTCATGATTATCTTCATGAGAGGAGCATAGATGGTCAATAAATAGGAAAAATGAAATATAAATGGGCATGCATCCCAATGCTATGGTTTCAATAAGGGTTTATATTGATATGAATCTAGGTAGCTCTGTTTAAACCATTTTTCTTCGACATATGGAATTTTGGTAGCTTTGGAAATGGATCTAGGAGAAAGCTTGAACTCTAAGCCTACTAGATGAATATGTTTCCCTTGTATCCTTAGAGAAAATAGATGTGTCAAGGGAAGATAAATTTTTACCTCCTGAACCTTTTGACAAAAATCCAAACATCCTACTTCATGAAAGTTAAAAAGCACTGAAGGATGGGCATTTACTTCCTCAGTTGAAAAAAGTTCATACCTTTTGTGAGGACCACTTCTGATATCTTCCCTAAGAGGTATTTTGCTTCAGATGCTCTTTATTGGCTCACAAAGACCAGCTGATTCAAATGGTCTCTGAAATAGTTTCTCAACACCACACCTTTTCCTCCTTGTAAGTCACTGTCTTTCTTTGATGCTAGCAAACAAGTATTTGTCAAATGAGAACCAAAATCACTTTTATCACTGTGTTTGAGCAAAAGGTCTAAACAATATATGTTTGTGGTTTTTTATTTGAAGAGGAATCTCCCTTTGTTTTGGCATAAACACCCTTCCCTTCAAACACTGCTCCTTTGTTATCACTATTTTTGAAAGGTAATCAAGAATATTTTAAAATTGATAAAACACCTTCCCCAATCACTGTGTTAATCCTTGATACCCACAGCAAAAATACTTCTTTGATTTTGACCAAAGGCCCAATCTTCTAATCATTGTTTCTCTCTTTGTTTTTAGTAAACAAACTGCCTTTTGCAAACACTATTAAGACACCCTTTTTAAAATGATTTGAAAACCTCTTAAAACTAACTCTTTTTCTCCTTCTATTAACTGTGTCTAACCTTAGCTATCTCAAAATACAAAAAGGACTTTTAAATTTTCACATTAACCCTCTCTTCCCTTTCACTGTCTCTCTGTGTTTTTAGATGATAAAGTTCCTTTAAAACCACTGTTCTTAAAGACTGCAATTAATTGACAAAGGTCTTCATCTTCTAACCATTGTTTCTTCTCTAAGTTTTAACAAACAAATGCCTTCTGCAAACATTGTTAAGACACTACCCAAAACTGATTTGAAGACCTCCAAAAACACTCTATTTTTATTCTAGTAATTGTGGGTGTTTTTAGTTATTTCATAGCACAAAGAACACTTTTCAAAATGGAACATTAGTCTTCCCTTTTTTCACTATTTCTATCCCTTTGAAAACCACAACAAGGAAACCCTTTTAATTTGACAGAGATTTCTCTTTTTACCACTGTTTCTTCTTTGAAATCACAGCAAGAAAAACCCCTTCTTAACTTCAAAATTTACCAAGAAGTGAAGAAATGCCTTGAAAATAAGCTTGTGGACCTTGTTGATCGTTGGAGCAGCGTTCAAAAGAGTTTTTTGAAGACTGGTGGATGAGCGGGCCGTTTGCAGTAGAAAGTGTTGCACAGAGGAGGTTTTGGGTCGGTTTCGGGTGCTCGATGACCGCAGGCACGTCGCGCAGAGTTTAGGCTCAAAAAATTCAAAGACTTGCCCGAGGAACGTTTCCTTTTGTTGTGGGGGGGCTAATGAATGCATGCTTTGTGTTTTGGAATTTGTTTAGGGCCCTTTTAAACGGTCTCTTCCCTCCTTTAAAATTCGAAAAAGCTCATAACCTTTGCAGCTAGTTTAGAAGGGTTTTGATGCCTTTTGAAAAGGTTTTTTGTTATATAAAAACATCAATCACTGCTTTTCTTATGTTTTAACACCAGAATTCAACTTATAAACCTTCAATTGCTTCCCACTAATTTTCAACTCTGACTTTCCAATTGGACTAGAGACTTTCAGCACCCTTATGCCACTATATGGTTTCTATGTGGAAAAGGTTTTCAACATGATGAATTTCCATTTGTATTAACCATGATTTCTCAACTGTTATTACCAATAAAAACCCTTTCAAACATAATTTTATATCTTCGCCATACATCAGTTGTTCACCCTTTTGGAGGAAGTGGTGTAAACAATTTTTTGAGTCATTTAAAACACCTGTTAGTTTCCTGCTCTTTGAATGA
Source organism: Pinus albicaulis (assembly GCA_034641835.2). NCBI lineage: Eukaryota > Viridiplantae > Streptophyta > Pinopsida > Pinales > Pinaceae > Pinus > Pinus albicaulis. The sequence goes on along the minus strand of JAXQQM020084577.1, from coordinate 397,586 downwards.
GGCTATATCTCTGCTCTTGACCCTCTATTTTTAAATGAAGGAGGCCCTTGTCATGTTCCTAACCATCTGCTTTTAAATGAAGGAGGTTAACATAATATTTCCAAACCATCTGCTCTTATACTGGAGGAGGTTTTCAGCATGTCACCCAACCATCTACTCTTGCTTGGAGGAGTTTAACACAGTCATGACATTTCATCCATTTCTCAAACTATGTCATCTTTATTTTTAATACATATCTCTGCTTGGTATATCACAATAAGTAATAAAGTGAAAAATTTGACAATATGCTATAAGAGGCATGTTCTGAGATATGTATCCTGCTGTCAAAATATCCTTGTGAACTTTTAAACTAGGGGCCACATGACTTGTATTTGTAGAGTATTTGATTGCTAGTCATTACTTACTAACATTTCTTGACTTTGTTTGTAGAGGTTTATTGAATTTTCTCTCTGACTAGTATTCTTATCCCAAGCTCAAGACAACATGAGAAGCATTTGTCTTCTTATGTTGAGTTTGATGATGTCTTCTGGAATACTTGTGCATATTTGCTTCTGGAAGAGACACTGAAACACTGTAGATCAACATTATATCAGTTTGGATTTTGAAACATGTACTCCTGCTTTCTTTTCATTGCAGCTCTCCATCTGCTTAATGATGGCAAATTTCTTCAACATGAGAGACTTATTTGGACTTGTTTCTTTGCTCTTGTCTGGATACTATTTTTCATTCAATTTTCACCCTATAGAGATCCAAAAAATATGAATTTGAACCTTGGAGAGTTCCTTTGGTGTCTTACGGAGATTTTTCCCAATCTTAAGCATTTTCTTTTAGACTGTGCACATTCTTATCTCTTTCTGTATTGGATCTTTGCATAATTTCTTCTGGACTGAGACAACAAGACCTCTTAGTGGCACGACCTATGGGTGTATCAAGATTTATTTTTGCAGATTAAGCGCTAATTTAGGGCTGACTGGTACTGAACAAAGGCTTCTGGCTCATGATTTTTTTGCCAAGGAAGGGATTCCCCAAAGCGCCACTACCTAAATTAGGGGTGATATTGATAGATTTTGAGTATTTTCTTTGGTATGATTAGATCTCAAAATGACATATGACCAGGGGTAGGGTGGATGACATTTTATCAACACTTGGATAATGAATGACTTGGGAATGAGGGTAAATGACAGCAGATAACCTTTACCTATGACAGCTCAAGGGCAGGATTATATGACTGAAACTAGATAGGACTTATCCACTAGGTTTTTTCTCATCATAGGCTGACCGGAATGGGTAGGAGGACAAAAATTGTTTAGGGAGGTTTTCTAGATGACATATTTGACATTTTGGAGATCAGCTTCTAGAAAACTTGGCTTAAGAAACTAGTCATCATCAACATGTGAAAAATATTGATGACTAACAGTGGCTCCATTTGGGGAGGGCAGCTCCTTCTCAGGAGGTGTCCATAATTTCAGATCTCTGGCCTTTGAAGACCAGTGCCTTTATCCATTGGCACAAATTTCTTTCTTTATTGATGTTATTTCTGAAAATTGACAACATGATTAGCCTCAAAGACATCTCTACCTACCGAGCTGTATTTATTTTTCTTCTTTAGGTGCATTTTGATTCACAACCTTTTAACATGATATTTTTGAAAAATAAAACTATCTATTTCAACACTTATACCTTCTAGGAGTTCAGATTAAACTAATGAACTCCTTTGTTTCTCTACCTATGTTAGATCGATTATCAAGATTAAGCTGTTTGACAGGATTTTATTCACTAAACTAGAACATGAAATTGAAAAATGACCAAATTAGGATTAGACAGTCTGATTTGTCATGTGTTTGTGGCATGAAAGACAAGCTGCACACAAATATTATTTTGCACGAAAATGAGATCAAGAAAAATCAGGGCTAGGATACATAGTTTGTTTTTCATTCATGTTTTTCTCTTTGGTTCTGTTTTGAGCATGTGGAACCAGTATCTTTTCCTAATCTACTTCTATTGACAAGTCAAGCTTACACAATTTTGACTATCATTTCTTTCACTAACTTATCAACAATCAATTTAAAACATATTCAGTTAACTGAACAAGACATCTTTTGAGCACTAGTAGTAGCGTTTAGACTTGCGCGCTTTCAGCATCACTATTTTTTTTTTTTTGGTATGGGACTATACCATTGCTTTATAAACTGCCCTTTTTTCTACTTTTTACTGTTTTTGTATTTTTTGCATTTTTACTTTTTCTTCAAAACAATATAGAACTGAAAAGATGCTCACAAGCCTGAACTTATTTTTCACAGCTATCTATCTATCCTAATCTAACGTATACACGATAGACATTTATTTGTTGAACTCTCTTTTCCAATGTAACCAGTCAAGTAGATGATTGTGTGGGTGACTCTGGTTTAGTTCTTTCATGATGTTGAAGAAATGAAAAGGCCACTTCCATTTGGCTTGTTTTCGAACAGTAATGTCTAAAAATTTTCTCACTCTTTGCAACAGACTATTCTGGGCGGAACACACTACTCCTTCAGATTTCTCAAGGAAAACAACAAATGGATCTTGGAATAATACCTGATCTAGAGGATTTTATATATAGGCTTCATTTAGGAATACTCTTTCTTCCACTTGGCTATATCTGGGACTCTCCTGGGAAAGAAACTCTTCCCCTTGCTCATGATCACTTTAACTGTCAGACTCATCATATATTGTAGTGTAGTCTTCTTTCCAAGCTGATGAGTTCTGATTACGTGGACTAAAAACTGTGTGAAGGTCATCATGTTGATGAGCAGGGATACACTTTGGCAGTAAATTTTCTTGAAAGGATAGTGTGACAACTCTCATGTGTTTATCAACCTCTATTTCTTCATCTAAAATTTGTAACTCAATGGAACTTGGTGGCTGCAAATCTGGAGTTAAGGAATATTCCATGTCCAAAATGATTTCCTCAACCATTGCAGGAAAAAGATTCTCATTTACAACATGCTCGATAATTTCATCATCCTCCTCAACCTCATCATCAAAGCTAAAATATTGTTGATTTCCAATTATGTGAATGTTATTTCTGATGGACTGAAGTGAAGTAGAGAAAAGAGTCAGAGACTCTTCACTTACTTCTAAACTCTCAAGGCTCTCCTCATCGGTGTCCTAGGTGACCTGTATTGGCTGCTTACTTTTTTCAACCTGATGATAATGAACTTCATCCCACAAATAAATTGTTGATTGCTCTGCAAGGTTAGTTTCTGTTTGGATATCATAATCATCAACATATTGATCAAACCTTGGAGAATCATTAATATAAGTAATGTCACCAGCCATGCATATTGGACTATCAGATTGCTTTTCTTCAAATTGATTTACAAATCTATTTTTTGACTCATGGTATGCAATATTAATAGGAGAAAGATCAGAAATGTTTTGGTTATATGAATTTTTAGAGGTTGTTTGCATGTTTATAATTTGATCTATTTCCTCTTCAGTTAAAAAGGGAAGCATTTTCATTTCTCTTTGGATATAACTACAATAATCCTCTTTCTCTTGGGAAAGCTGATTTGGAGGATGAATGTCTTTTTGGGCTTCACCTATGAGAGATGATGAATCATCACTTGTGCCTTTAGAGAGATCCTATGGGTTCTCTTTAATTTCTTGATTGTTTTCATCTTCAACCAATTCTTTGTGATGTTGAGGATAGTTAGCATGTAATTCATGAGTTGCTTCTGATAGATTTTCAGGAGGCCAATTTGCTCATATGAACTCAAATGACTCAAAGCATAAAGGTAGAGATCCTACAGATTTTGATTTATCTTCTATTTCAGATTATGTTTCATCTTCAACCATTTTTTCTTGATTTATGTCAGAGTTAACTTAAGTAGGGGTTTCGTGAATAACTACTAAGAGATCGTTAGGATGCAAATTTTCTTTCAAAGTCTGGAATGATTTAAAGCATAAGGGTAGAGAACCTAAAGGTTTTGATTCTTCTTCCATCTCAGATTTGATTTCATCCTCAATCAACTCTTCTTGGCCATCTTGATGGTTAGTTTGGGTAAGAAATGTATGGATCTCCTCTAAAAAAAACTCAGGATGCCAATTTCCTAAGTTTTCATCAATGTTTACAAGGTGTTGTATAAGGTCTTCAGATTTATCGCAACAATTTTTAGCTAATGATAGAGATGGACAATGCCCTATATAGTATTTATAAAATATCTTGTGGAAATCCTTCAAAGAAAACAAGATGCCAGGTTCTAGGCCTTCATACCATTCTCTTGCCTTTTCTTCTAATGTCCCATTGAACATTTTCATGAGGCAGTCCTCATGCCATTAAACCTTTAACCTCCATACATGTATATGAAAATTGATGAGATGTAACAATGGGTCATCAACCTTTTCATCTCGAAAGATAGGTAGGTTTTCTATCCAATTTACGTCTTTAGGCATTTTGTGTGGGAATCCAGGCATATGTTCTCTACTCATCGGAGCATATCTCCTTTGTGTCCTTGGATCCATCTCTGTTAATCATAAAGGATCACTGTGTCTTTTCAACCAGTCTAAAGTTCTCTACCAGTGGATTCTTTTGGTCTAATGAAGGTTGTGGAGTCACCAGGTGGAAGATTTGAACTATTTTTTCCACCATCAGCATGATTGGGATTGCTTAATGCATTCCTAGGAGATTTTATAAGGACTAGTGGAGTAATAGGCATACTAGAGGCTAGTGGGGTTGCCGGGTGGATGTTTTTAGTTTTTTTTTTTTTAGAGATATGTGCATGGTCCACCACCAATACTGATAAAAAGCCAATATAGAGATGTTTTTGGGGTTTTCTAAGTTTCTTTATGTAGCCCTAAGGTTTGTAATATTTTTCTAAAGTTAGGTCATCATTTTTCTAGGATGGTGAGACAACTTGATTCTACTCTTTGATAATACTTCTAGTTTGAGAGATTTCTGAAGTTCTAAGGTATACTTAGTTTGTCACTAACTCAAAAGGTCCCACCGTGATCGCCATTATGTTAGCGTCCCGTGATTTGGCTGATTGACAAGCCAAGTGACAGGGTAACATCAAACCAACTTTGGAGCCCAAGGACCTAGCCTTCCTAGACTCAGAGAGGGCTCTCTCTATTTGTGTAAGGAACGTATAGTTGTCTGCTTCTTGTGTTTTTTTATTTTAGGCTAGTTATGAAGTAGGTTTTCGATTTTGTTATTAGGTTTTTTGAGGGAGGAACTGATCAAAGACTAAGATGGATAAAAATATTGTCAGATCAACTAGGCTATGGGGTCGAAAAGGTCGAGAAAGCTTCAGATGGTGATACAAGGTAAGTTGAAGGGCCGATTTAATCAAGGTAAAATGGATATTTGGTAAAATGAAGTGGGATGGACACTAATTTTGTGAAGGGAAAAGGCTTTCAAACATAAAAAGTTCAATACCAAACAATTATATGGTAGGGCTAACCATTAATCATGATAAATGTAACTTAAAACTGATAAATGCATAGAAATAAACATTCAAGCAATACATAGAGATATATGACTCTCTAACTTTAGGAAATTGCTATCAGACTTTGGGGAAAAAAAATTAAGACAAAAAATAACTCAAACTACTAAAAGGGAACTCCTAGACATAGTATTTTGAGCTATCGAGCACTTTGAACTAAGATTGCAAAGTTTTAGGCAAAGGGAAAGATTGATACAAGACCTCTTTGGTTAAACTAAGACAATCAAACATTCAAAGAAAGGTTTCAGAGGTGGAGCTATGACTAGCCATGAGTAAGTAGGGTGTACTGTGAATCATACTTAGCATGCATAAAACCATAAATGAAACAAGAAAACAATTTATTCAGTGATCAAAGAGCAATTAAGAATTCTTTGATATGACTAAGAAGGAAGAAAACATAAAAGCTGTAATGAAACAGGAAATCTGAGGTGCCTCCAAGGGTATGTCTCAAATATATTCCAAGCAAGCACATGAAATATGTATGAAAACTAAGAAACATAATAGAGAGGGACACTATACCATTTTACCAAGTCAAGGAATCCAATAGAAATCCTCTTTCATCATCCAAAACATTCAAGAAACTATCAAATGCATGAGAGAAGTATTTCTTCCAAGCTTGTATAACCATATATTTCTCTATATCATCAATTTCATCCTTGTTTACAATGAATTCTCTTGGAATATATAGGCCAAGATGAAGGAAAACCTCCTAGTGCAACTAGCAAGCTCATTGGCCCATCAAAAATATCTGATTTTGTCCTTGAGGCTTTGCAAAGCCCAAGGCACAAAATATCTATAAACATATCCTAAAAATGCTAAAAAAGGAAATTATATTGACTTTTCCCAACTAACAATGGCCAAAAAAGGCTAAACGCGCATTTGGAAAAGCCACTTCAGAAAACTACATTTTTACAAAAATACTTTAGAAATATAGTAGCAAAAAATTCCCTGTTTTGTGGGCAACTTTTGAGGACTTCGCAATGTCGAAACGAGGCCTGCAATGGCTCGTTGGAAAGCCCTAGATGTCTAGTTTCTGAAAATGATTTTTTTTACCCAAACTGATCAATGGAAGCCTGTGAAAATCTGACCTATGTGGAAAACCCCAGAAATTAGCCTTTGTTGATATGCGGGGCAGAGTGTTGAAAAAGTGACTGTTTTTTGCCACTTTGGGGGACCAAATCATCTTCAATTGATCTGAAATTCACTAAGTAGATTCCCCTAAAATTATGGCATCCAATGATACCATTTTCATCGTTTGAGGATGCTTCAAACAAAAATGGTGATGCCCGTGATGTTTTGCAAAAAGCCCAAAAATGTCAAAAAACCAAAACTTGTCGAATTATGCCCAAGTTTTGCGAGCATGACTCTCATGGGTTTTCAGAAGCATGCTGAGAAGTGGAGGCCAAAATTTCAAGCCTTGATATGCCTTTCTTCACTTTTTGTGTCGGGTTCCTCTTCTAGGCCTCCTTGAGATTTTCTTGTGTAGACTTCACTTTCCTTAGGGCGAATTGATTAAGCTTCTTATAGTGCCCGGTCATTTTTCTTTGAAGGTTCAAGTCTCTATTGTCCTTTTCCAACTTATTTTCCAAGTGTTCATTCACCCTTTCAAGCCATGCTTCTCGATTTTTTTCTATCTCTTGGGTGAATAAAGTAGTAAGAGGAAAAGATTGGAAAATGGCAGCCTCTTCCTCTTTTTGTTTCTCCAAAGCTCTTTTGAGTCCCATAGTCCTTGGCCTCTTCCTCCTTGGTTGATCCTCTTCTTCACTATCATTGAATTCGCCCATGAGTTATTCCAACTTAATTTGTGCTTTGGAGGCTTATTTTTGATACTTGATAGCCCGTGTCTCATAAACTGCCATGTGGACACTCATTTTCTTGTTTTGTGTTTGCAGAAAATGAATGAGGTTTTTAGACCTCTCTAGATCCGATCTTAGATCATGAATTTGTTCTTCTCTATTTATCAAGAGAGACTCTAAGATTCTGGCCTCATTTTCACTGTCATCACTGTTTATCTGAATTATGTCAAAATCACTCTCTTTCTCATGGCTACTTTCCTCCTCCTCTTTTCCCTTGCTTTGGGTGGCCTTCTTGGTCCTCCTCCTCTTTGGTAATTCAAAAATGGATTGCTTGGGCAACTTCCCTTTGCTGAGTGCTCTAGTAACATTTGGAGTTACAATTTGAGTCACTTTCTTTCTTGATTTTCGGGGCTTTGTTACCTTTGGAGAAGAAATCATGGCCCCTTGCCTAGGAGAGGCAGCTAGCACATGCTCTATTTGGTCTTTTCCTTTGCTACTCCCATCATCATCCTTGCCACTGTTTTGACCCTCCTCATGAATGTCTTGACTGTCACTTTGCATGTCTCCTTGAGGGCTTCCTTGTTCACTTTTGTCTCTGCTTTCCTCAGGACTTTTAGGCTCTTTATCCTCAATGTTTTGTGCTTCAACCTCATCATGCTTGCTTCTGTGAGGGCCACCAATATCTTCCTTTTTGTGACTGTTGTGTTCCTCATCAAACTGTTCCATTTCTTCATTATTCCCCTCTTCACTGTTTTTCTCTTTATCCCAATGCTCTTTTTCATCACTGTGTTGCTCTTCCTCACTGTGCTGCTTTTGACTTTGATCCTCACTGTGCTCTTCTTTATCAATGTGTTGTTATTCCTCACTGTGCTTTTCTTCTTGATCAATCATGGGATATTTTTGCTTCTTAGGAGTGGGTTTACTAGAAGAAGGAGAAAGATGATGATTGGATGGTGAAGGAGATGCATGGGATGAAGAATCAGTGGCGAAATCATGATGTGAAATGAAAGTTTCCCAAGAAATTCCATTTTTCTCAAGTTGATGGAGAATGAAAATCTTGATAAGGGAATGATGGAAAAGACTAGCTTGCTGCTGAGAGGAAGGTTTCTTTTGAACAGTAGAAACCATCTTTTCAATACTTCTATGGAGAAAAAAGGGTAGGTTTAGCAATTTGGTTCTTGTGAAGTGCATGAGTAGCTTGATATGGTAAGCATAAACCCGGGAAAACCTTCCTTCGCATGTGAAATATTTCATGATTATCTTCATGAGGGGAGCATAGCTGGTCAATAAATAGGAAAAAGGAAAGATAGATGGGCATGCATCTCGAAGCTCTGGTTTCAATAAGGGTTTATATTGATCTGAATCTAGGTAGCTCTGTTTAAACCATTTTTCTTCGACATATGGAATTTTGGTAGCTTTGGAAATGGATCTAGGAGAAATCTTGAACTCTAAGCCTACTAGATGAACATGTTTCCCTTGTAGCCTTAGAGAAAATAGATGTGTCAAGGGAAGATAACTTTTTACCTCCTGAACCTTTTGACAAAAACCCAAACATCCTACTTCATGAAAGTTAAAAAGCACTGAAGGATGGGCATTTACTTCCTCAGTTGAAAAAAGTTCATACCTTTTGTGAGGACCACTTCTGCTATCTTCCCTAAGAGGCATTTTGCTTCAGATACTCTTTATTGGCTCACAAAGACCAGCTGATTCAAATGGTCTCTAAAATAGTTTCTCAACACCACACCTTTTCCTCCTTGTAAGTCACTGTCTTTCTTTGATGCTAGCAAACAAGTATTTGTCAAATGAGAACCAAAATTTCTTTTATCACTGTGTTTGAGCAAAAGGTCTAAACAAGATATGTTTGTGGTTTTTTGTTTGAAGAGGAATCTCCCTTTGTTTTGGCACAAACACCCTTCCCTTCAAACACTACTCCTTTGTTATCACTGTTTTTGAAAGGTAATCAAGAATATTTTAAAATTGATAAAACACCTTCCCCAATCACTGTGTTAATCCTTGATACCCACAACAAAAATACTTCTTTGATTTTGACCAAAGGCCCAATCTCCTAATCATTGTTTCTCTCTTTGTTTTTAGCAAACAAACTGCCTTTTGCAAACACTATTAAGACACCCTTTTTAAAATGATTTGAAAACCTCTTCAAACTAACTCTTTTTCTCCTTCTATTAACTGTGTCTAACCTTAGCTATCTCATAGTACAAAAAGTACTTTTAAATTTTCACATTAACCCTCTCTTCCCTTTCACTGTCTCTCTGTGTTTTCAGATGATAAAGTGCCTTTAAAACCACTGTTCTTAAAGACTGCATTTAATTGACAAAGGTCTTCATCTTCTAACCATTGTTTCTTCTCTGAGTTTTAACAAACAAATGCCTTTTGCAAACACTGTTAAGACACTTCCCAAAACTGATTTGAAGACCTCCAAACACACTTTGTTTTTCTTCTAGCAACTGTGGGTGTTTTTAGTTATTTCATAGCACAAAGAACACTTTTCAAAATGGCACATTAGTCTTCCCTTTTTTCACTATTTCTATCCCTTTGAAAACCACAGCAAGGAAACCCTTTTAATTTGACAGAGCTTTCTCTTTTTACCACTGTTTCTTCTTTGAAATCACAGCAATAAAAACCCCTTTTTAACTTCAAAATTTTCCAAGAAGTGAAGAAATACCTTGAAAATAAGCTTGTGGACCTTGTTGACCGTTGGAGCATCGTTCAAAAGAGTTTTTTGAAGACTGGTGGATGAGCGGGCTGCTTGCAGTAGAAAGTGTCGCGCAGAGGAGGTGTTGGGTCAGTTTCGGGCGCCCGGTGACCGCAGGCACAGGTGTGCCGCTCGTAGCTACAGGTGCACCGTGCCTTAGTGTAATTCCCGTGTTCGAGCACCTACAAGTGTGCTGCGCAGAGTTTAGGCTCGAAAAATTCAAATACTTGCCCGAGGAACATTTCCTTCTGTTGTGGGGGAGCTAATGAATGCATTCTTCGTGTTTTGAATTTTTTTTAGGGCCCTTTTAAACGGTCTCTTCCTCCTTTAAAATTCGAAAAAGCTCATAGCCTTTGCAGCTAGTTTGGAAGGGTTTTGATGCCTTTTGAAAAGGTTTTTTGTTATATAAAAATATCAATCACTGCTTTGCTTATGTTTTAACACCAGACTTCAACTTATAAACATTCAATTGCTTCCCACTGATTTTCAACTCTGACTTTCCAATTGGACTAGAGACTTTCAGCACCCTTATGCCACTGGATAGTTTCTATGTGGAAAATGTTTTCAACATGATGAATTTTCATTTGTATTAACCATGATTTCTCAACTGATATTACCAATAAAAATCCTTTCAAACATACTTTTATATCTTCGCCATACATCAGTTGTTCACCCTTTCAGAGGAAGTGGTGTAAACAATTTTTTGAGTCATTTAAAACACTTGTTAGTTTCCTTCTCTTTGAATCTCTGCTCGTGACCCTATTTTTTTAAATGAAGGAGGCCCTTATCATGTTGAATCATCTACTTTTAAATGAAGGAGGTTAACATAATATTTCCAAACCATCTACTCTTATCCTAGAGAAGGTTTTCAGCATGTCACCCAACCATCTGCTCTTGCTTGGAGGAGGTTAACACAGTCATGAAATTTCATCCATTTCTCAAGCTGTGTCATCTTTCTCTGTAATACATATCTCTGCTTGGTATATCACAATAAGTAATAAAGTGAAAAATTTGACAATATGCTATAAGAGGCATGTTCTGAGATATGTATCTTGTTGTTAGAATATCCTTGTGAACTTTTAAACCAGGGGCCACATGACTTGTATTTGTAGAGTATTTTTTTTCTAATTATTACTTACTAACCTTTATTGACTATGTTTGCAGAGGTTTATTGAATTTTCTCTCTGACTAGTATTGTTATCCCAGGCTCAAGACGACATGAGAAGCAGCTGTCTTCTTATGTTCAGTTTGATGATGTCTTCTGGAATACTTGTGCATCTCTGCTTCTGGAAGAGACACTGCAACACTGTATATCAACATTATATCAGTTTGTCTTTTGAAACATGTACTCCTGCTTTCTTTTCATTGCAGCTCTGCATCTGCTTAATGATGGAAAATTTCTTCAACATGAGAGACTTATTTGGACTTGTCTCTTTGCTCTTGTCTAGATATTGTTTGTCATTCAATTTGCACCCTGCAGAGATGAAAAAAATATGACTTTGAACCTTGGAGAGTTCCTTTGGTGTCTTACGGAGATTTTTCCCAATCTTAAGCATTTTATTTTAGACTGTGCACATGCTTATCTCTTTCTGTATTGGATCTTTGCAGAATTTCTTCCAGACTGAGACAACAAGACCTCTTAGTGGCACGACCTATGGGTGTATCAAGATTTGTTTTTGCAGATTAAGCGCTAATTCAGGGCTGGCTGGTACTGAACAAAGGCTTCTGGCTTAGGATGTTTTTTCCAAGGAAGGGATTCATCAAAGCACCACTACCTAACTTAGGGGTGATATTGACAGATTTTGAGTATTTTGTTTGGTATGATTAGATCTCAAAATGACATATGACCAGGGGTAGGGTGGCTGACATTTTATCAACACTTGGATAATGAATGACTTGGGAATGAGGGTAAATGACAGCAGATAACCTTTAGCTATGACATCTCAAGGACAAGATTATATGACTGAAACTAGATAGGACTTATCCACTAGGTTTTTTCTCATCATAGGCTGACCGGAATGGGTAGGAGGACAAAAATTGTTTAGGGAGGTTTTCTAGATGACAGATTTGACAGTTTGGAGATCAGATTCTAGAAAAATTGTCTTAAGAAACTAGTCATCATCAACAGGTGAAAAATACTGATGACTAACAGTTGCATGCATGCCAATTCTGATGAAGACCCAATTGAGACATAGGTTAAAGGGAAGTTATCTATTAGTTGTATTTATAGCAAATTTCTCAAGCACAATTATATACACCATAGGATTCCCATGATGTATTGCGCAGTCAAGGAAGGCTAATTATCCTAATTAATAGGGATTAATTGCATAGGGATTGCGTAAGCAAGGCAGGCTGAGCATAAGCTAAGAATTGGCTAGGTACTAGCCCAATTTTTTGTGGATCAACGTAAGATAGTTAGGATAATGCAGTAGACTCTTATGAGAAGAGTGAATTGTATTGTTTCATGATTCTTTGGTTCATTATAAAATAGAGCTAGAGGGGTTTTGACCAGCAAGCTTTCCCCAGGAAAAATATATGTTTTTTGGATTGATTTGCTTCTTTCTTTTACCTGGTGTGACTGTGCGATCGTGTCTGTTTTCTCCAATTAATTTGATAGAAGGATTCAGTATCTTTATTTACCATATCGCATGATCGGATTGAATCCATTGGCATACATAGTGTTTGTATAATTTCTACATGGTATCAGAGTGCCACAAATCACTATAGTGGAGAATAAATTGACTTTGTGTTGAACAACATTTGAATTTTCAAAATTATTCTTTGGTGCAACATGTGGATCAAGATGGATTTCAATGGGTTAAGATTGGAATATGCACTTGAGGGAATTTCTAATTATATTGCATGGAAAGGCAAAATGGAGGTATTTCTAGAGGACAAAAGGTTGAAATAATTCATTGATAATGATATTCCCAAGCCCACAGTAGCAGAGATCACTTTTCTTGATGCTTGGAAAAAGAAGGTTGCAAAGGTGAGGAGGATATTATTAGAGGGAGTTCGAGATCACATTGTCTCAAGTCTCCATGGAAAGGTGACTTCATATGTTATGTGGAAAGCCTTGACATATATTTTTTCAGAACAGCAGCAACCAAAGGAAGTTGGCCCTAAAGGACAAGCTTAGGAAAATCAAGAAGGAGGAGGGCGGGATGGTACCAACATACTTGGAAAAGTTCACTCAATGTCGAGATGAGATTAGAAGTGTTTGTGTGACTGTAGAAGATGATGACTTGGTTATCCTAGCACTTCTAGGCCTTCCCAAGAGCTGGTATAGTTACCAAGACTCGGTGAATGGGAGGGAGAAGTTACCATATTGAGAGCGACTTTGGTCGGATTTGGTACAATAAGAATTCAGGCGGAATAGCAGGGATGTATCCTCATCCAAGACTAACGATGAGGAATATTGTGCCTTGGTCGGTAAGGCAAATAAGGCCAAGGTAAATAAATCCCAAGGTGAAGCAGGAACGAAAGACTTGTCCAAGATCATATGTTTTCACTGTCACGAGCATGGGTACTATGATAAAAACTATCCACAAAAGAAGGCAAGAAAGAAGGAGCCTGCAGTTGTAGCATGTGAAGAATTGGCTTCACATTTCGAGCTTTATTTTACTCATTTCATGCATGGCCAACACTGTAATAGGATGCATGTGGTATTTAGACAGCGGTGCTTCATTCCATATGACGGGGGATATAGATCCCTTCAATGACTTGGAGGAGTAGGACCTCCAGTAGAACATAGAGTTTGGAGATGACAGGTGGTATAACGTGACCGGGATAGGTACAATTACATTTCAGATGGATAATGGCTCCCATCTCATACTACAAGATGTTTTGTATGTTCCAGACCTAAGGAAGAATCTTGTCCCTGTAGCAGTATTGGAAGATCGTGGTTATGAAGTGATGTTTAGAAAAGGAAACATTTTCCTTAAACACATAGCCACAAGACAGGTGAAGTAGATTGATGTAAGGTTTAAGAACTTGTATGCTCTCGAGTTTGAGGATACATGAAAGGATTTGAGGAGAAAAGCAGTGGTTAATGACTTGGTGGTTGAGAGGGATAAATAATCCTAAACATGCAGCCTCATAAGAAGTCTCAGAAGGTTGTGGAGCAACCACAATTGGAGAAGGAGAGAGGAGATCGAGTGGAAGATTCCACTCAAGCATAGACCTCCAGGAGGGAGAAATTTCGAGCCAGAAGGGCAGAGGGAGTACATGCACCTATACCTCCAGGTGTGATGTGGGGCGATGTGAAAAATTAATTCCAAGAAGAAATTTGGGCAGGGTTCATTGAGATGGTGTGTCTCATGGATCGAACCTGGCTACGAGGAGCTCACAGTATAGCAGTAGTAGGAAGGATCAGTTAGATTGATGTAGTTATATGTTAGGAAGACAAAAATTAGAGTGACAGGTGTCGGGTATTAGACTGCAGATCAGAGTTGGAAGCAGTGGAGAGTGCATGGATGCAGATTGTTGAGGTATAAAAGGTATCTTTTTAACACCTATTTATCTCACATTAATTATCAATCCAGGAACGACCTTTTGTTTCAAGAGTGTACTCTGTTTGAGACTGCAATTGAGCTAAGAGTAATGCTATGAAAGATGTAGTACAGTGTTCTAAATACAGGATTAAACGGATGCTTGAAAAATAAATCTAATTACAATAACATGAACTCAAATGCTCTTAAAATCTATCTATTCACTCAACAACCATCAATCGACGATACAATAGCAATAACTCATTCCTCTAGAAATTGATGCAATTGAAATCAAACTGAAACAATACAATCAATCTGGGAATGTGGAAGCAATAACCAATATTCTCTACAGTTGACAGTGTTGCGTTAAAGCAATTAAGGAGAAATAGCAATTGAACTAAAGCTGCTATTGAAATTAAACTAAGAAATCTCTTCGAAAGCAAACTCTTTGCAATCTATTCACTAATGAATTGGAAATGAACATCACACTGAAATCGAACAGCAATGTAAATGAATAACCAACTGAAACTAGAAGAATCGAACAGCAAATATTAACTAATGAATCTGAACAGCGGATCTTTGACTTAATGAAATCAAACAGAAAGTATATTAAACACCAAAACCCTGTTGACAGCAAACGTTATTAAGAAATCCAATGGAATAGCAAATGAAGTAAATATTGAATAACAAATCTTTATAAGCAATAACAAGATGAATAATACCGAAATTAAGATTTTTGTTGAAATGGAACAGAAATGCAATTCATTAACACAACACAACAATAAACAATTCAACAACAACTTAATTAACTTTACAAATGTAATAAAACCAATCACAATTATCACACAACGGTAATTAAAAGAGTATAAATACAAACAGCGGATCGATCCACCAGGGTCGGGCCCTCAACCACCAGTGAAACATCGTTGGGCTACTGTAGAACTAAGAAATTAAACAACAACACGTTCTTGAATTAATCATGCATAACAGCGTTTATAAACAATCGATCTTTGTTTTATCAATGAGAGTCGATGAGGAATTGTGTAATTACAACAGGAAATCTCTCCATCTCCCATCCATCATTCTCCAATACATAATACATGCTCTCCTTTTATAATCAGAAAGAGGAGAAATTAAATAGTAAATATGATCTCTCATAACAATATTGGATTGTTCCTAACCAATTGATCAACAAGAAAATATATTTCCATCCATCTTTCAACAATAGCAAGTCGAATTTGGATTTGCAGCTAAGATAATTTGGAGGACGGCCGCAACAGTAAATCTGAGAAAATCGTGCTCAAAAAACCTTGTGTTTCTCTCAATACATGCTGAATTTGGGCAAACCGTTCTTCACTACAGTTAATTTGGTCCGTTCTGGACAAAACCCATGTTCCGGATTTTCCAGATTCTTCTTTATTTTCCCAAAATCTCAACCAAAAAACTGTCACTTCTTATTCCAGCGAATTTCTAAGTTGGAATATTTGATGAGGATTTGGAGATCAAATCTGCAATCTGTAAAATATATTGGAGGCTAAAATGGTGGGTGTTGGTACAAAATATATTAATAAACCATCATTGATAAAATTATGCATAATAATCATCCATTTATTAAAAATAAATGAGAAGAAATAATATTCATCCATAAGAGCATAAATCATTATAAAATGGATTTATATGATAAATTATAATAAATTACATGATAAAGAAGAGTAGAAATGGATGAAATAAGTGTTAAAAAGTGGTCGTATTCACGACCCAACACAAATTTCAGCAGCGCAGATATTCCATTAGACATGTGAAATAGGATCCAACAGTCAAAAGACTCTGATGACAAATGCATTATATTGATTTATTTGTTGGAGGCTATTCAGTTTCAGGAGAGTTGCATGTGCGAATAGCACTAGGAAGTGTTGCATGCAAGAATATTCCAAAGGTACCAGATCAGGACAGATTGATTCCTTTCTTAAAGAGAGGGAGTGTTGAAATTTGCAATAAGAAATAGTGAAATTGGCATCCAGAAAAAATATCCAGAAATGGCTATCATCGAGGCTTTTGATTTAATTATTTCTTAATTAAATTAGAATAAATGTGTGTCAAATTTATTTATCCCTTAAAAAAATTGGACAATAAATTGTAATCTTATCTCATAATCACTTGTAATAGTTAACTGAGTGTGATAGACTTAGTTAGCTCATGAAAGTAGAGTTGAGGGCGGTTAGTGAGGCATGTAGAGTGATTCTATTTGTTTTAGAGTCGAAGTTGCAATTAGTGTATTATTTTAATGCATGAGAAATCAGTTAACTCAATTAAGTGAGTTAAAGTCAGTTTAACTAGTTGTAAGTGATTGTTGCACTAGTGAGAGGTCTTGAAGTGAATTAAATCAGATTTAATTCACATGTAGTGATGTGTCAAGTAACTGATGAATTAGTATTAACAGTTGCATGCATGCTAGTTCTGATGAAGACCCAGTTGAGATAGAGGTTAAAGGGAAGATATATATCAGTTGTATTGATAGAAAATTGTCCGAGTGCAATTATATACACCGTAGGATGCCCATGTTGTATTGCGCAGTCAAGGAAAGCTAATTATCCTAATTAATAGGGATTAAATTCCTATGGATTGCATAAGCAAGGCAGGCTAAGCAGTGGCTGAGAATTGGCTAAGTACTAGCCCAATTTTGTTTGGATCAGTGTGAGACAGTTAGGATAGTGCAGTAGACTCTTGTGATAAGAGTGCATTGTATTGTTTCATTATTCCTTGGTTCATTATACAATAGAGATGGAGGGGTTTTTAGCAGCAAGCTTTCCCCAGGAAAAATATATGTGTTTTGAAATGATTTTCTTCTTTCTCTTACTTGGTGTGATTGTGAGATCATGTTTATTTTCCGCAATTAATTTTTAGAAGGATTCAGTATCTTGTTTTAGTATATCGCTTGATCGGATTGAATCCGTTGGTATACATATTGTTTGTATAATTTTTACAGTATTAGTTAAAGCAACATATACCATAAACATAACAAAAATAGTCCTACTATATCTACGATACATGTATGAAGAAGTGTCGGCTCATAGATCTTATGATTAAGAATGAAATATCCCAATTACATTGTTACATAGATGAAATAATATATCTAGTAGTGTAACATGAAGCCACAAATTTCTTCTCCAAAGAATGATTTATCTCCTAAGTACTACAAGAGAAGCCAAAACTCCAAGAATCATCCCTCTGCTTGAGTTATGAGGAGATATTTATAGAAAATAAAAATTACCTTTGAGCTTCCTCATGACTCTTCAACTCCTATGATTGTTCATATTCTATTCATGACTTATTACATTCCATATGTGACTATTCACACTCCACATGTGTCAGTTGGGCTTCATTACATACATTTATTACATATGAGACGGTGGTTATATAATGGGACAAAGTCTCATCAAATTGATAAGTCATTTGATTCCTCATGGATTTCATTTGTAATGATTTTTTTCCCTCTCTGAACTCCATTGAGATGGCTTTGAACCAAATTGGCAAGTCCCCTACATAACACATCTTCACCTCCAGTGCCTCTATCAATATGGTCTTGGAGTTTTACTGTACATTATTCCATATCCGTGAAAGTTTCATATGAGATTTTATTGGTGTGATGGTGTATTGTAGAATAATGTCTTTGGTAACCTCCAAGCCTTCCTATTTTGTTTCTTTCTTGATCTACCCAATGTATTTCCTAGTCTCATGGAAGGTCATTTTCAAGCCTGTGATGGCTTCAAGTTTCCCTACTGAAGGCATCCCATGATTCTATGCTAGAGACTCAAAACCATTGTGCATTTGATTATAGATAGGAATAGTATTAATTGATTGTTCCCTAAGACGCATGTATTTTTTATGGTCACGAATCTCAATTGAACTCTATTTATCTCAATGGAAATCATGTCTTTTCTTTCCAAATGTTGTGGATCATCCAGATACTTGGTAGCCCACTCCTGAAGATGATCAACTGCTTTGTTTGCTACATTCAGGTTTTTTACCACTTCTTATGTTTTCTTCTGAATTCCAACGAGAGGATCCACCAATTGTTGTAAAATTATCATCTCATCAGATAACCGTGCCATGGTGTCCTCCATTGGCCCCAATTCCTTTTGCATGGTTGGCTGCCATTCTGCGATGTTGAAGCTCTATAATGATAATTGTTGATTCTTCATCGCAAGATGTTTTTCCTATTGGTTCATCACAAAAAAAAATTCCTCAATATATAATTATCATTCAACAAGTATTCAGCGTTGTCCTATTCCGTTGTAGCAAAAGCAACATTTTCCGCCATGATTTCTCTGAGATTCCTTCTAGTGTTGGTAGTTATCACCTTCTTTGTAGAAACTGAGACTGGATTCTGAGGATCATTTGGGAAGTATCTATGCCTCCGCTACATGATCCTATTCTTAAGATGATCAAATGTTACATTGCGCATATCCATGACTTTGTCTGTCGGTGGAGGTGTGATTCCCATTTCTCCAAATGGAATATGACCACTTGTGAGGGGAGGTTCTTTTGGAGAACCTGGTTCTTCATCCATGGTTTGGATGTTATTCTCTTCCTCCAAATCTCCCTCATCTATTTCCTAAGTCAATTTTTATTCTTCCAGTGTCTGTGTTGCTTCTTCATCCTGGGACTAACTCTGTTTTTCCTCTTTTATCCTTCTCCTCTCCTATTCTTCTTCTTCTTGCTTCTCGAGAAACTAATCTTGCTTCCTTTTCTCCTCTTCTTCTTCTTATCTCCTCTAATGTTGTTCTCAAGTAGATCATGTGTTTAAAGGATCAAATTTCCATTTCCTCCTTCTTTCTCTAGTTGAATAATAATTTATCCTCTTCCTAGGAGCACTCTTTACTTGAGGGATTATTTTTTCTACCTCCTGCCCCTTCATGTCTTGAGCTGGTGGATCTTAGGGTGAACTGGTCTCCATACTTGGATGTGCCTTTGTGTTTTCACTGTACTAGTTCTTTACCTTCTCATATTCTGATTTAGATATTGGTGAATAAACCCAATTGAAACCTGATCCTTTCTCAATGTTTCCTACACCCTCTCTTGGGACCATATCCATGACAGTATTTAGTTACAAAGTGTAGGTTATCAAGCTCTTTTATTTCTGATTTTTTCACTTTGTGACTCTTTAACTCATATAAATCAATTCTCAAATGGAAGGTGGGCCAAGGGGCTTTCTTCCTCCTATGAAGAACTCCTGACAATCCCTTGTCCAACTGCTTTTCTACTTCCTGCATGACCACCTTATTGGTCACATATAACGACATGATATGAGGGAATATGTGAAAACCAAAACATCTCATGTATGTGCGCTCAGAAGCTGCAAACCAATCTGTAATATCCTGGAGTGACTCCTTCACCTAATCATTCATGCAAGAAGTATCGATCTCAAATAACATATTAAAAATAATTGTAAATAAGTGCTCATCCAACTTTTCATATGCACCTATGAAGCTTGATTCTGATAACACCCTGCAGTGGAAGTAAATTTGAAAATTCTATACATCTCTGATATAAATCTCTAAGAATCTTAGTTAGATAAATTGCATATGGGTGATGGTGAAACTTAGTAGGCTCTTGATACCATGATTTTATGATGTCACTTGTGTCGAGGTCAGCCAATCTGGTGTAAAGTCAGTGTTTCCATTTTATGTGGGCATGAGCATCTTGTACTATTTATGCATATCTTCTCCATAATAGGTGGTGAGTTTACCGCCACTCTCACTACGAAGCACAAGATGAGATTCATCCATGTGTGTGTGATAATCCACAAAATCACCTCTTCAAAAGGGATGATCGGGAATCTGTGTGTGAACCTATGCATTATGTATTTCTTAATATTGATGTATGCTTGCCCGTATTCCAATTTCTCACCAAACCTCTTCTACATGAATGTGTCTTTTATATTTCCCCATGTGACCTCACTAGATCTATCAATAAAACATTGTGTATCTGCATAAATAGGAATGGTCGGCTTTGTTACTTCAACTGCTTCCTCGGTGATTTCCTCTGAAATTTCTTTAGAGGCCACTTTACATGTAGAGGGATGCATGGCTCCAAAAGATGAGAAAGCATGAAAATACTTGTATCTCAAACACCTATTTGTGGCATCACACTCATGATGACAATATTATCTTAATGAAATCTAACTATGTAGAAATATATTTATAGATCATGTACAAAGATCTATCAAACATAACTAGACATAAAAATATATCAACGACAACACATAATAACTTGTGTGCATAAGAAAACAGGCATTAAAACTAGGAGGGCACACTTTCAAAGCATGAAGGAGAGTCAAGGAACATTCAGGGCTTTGTAGTGTGCTCATGCGCTCAAGAAAGAGAATAAAACCAACAAGGGTGCACTGGTGCACTCCTAAGAGATGAGGGAGTGGGTTATTGGGCCTTCAGGCCTTCACAGTGCACTCATGAGCTCAAGGAGACAGAGAGGACACACTGGCACACTCCAAAGGGACGAATGAACATGTATTCAGGCTTTCAAAGTGCACTTATGTGATCAAAGTCAAGGAGGTTGCACTGGTGCATGCCAAAGGGACGAAGGAAAATCATTCGAGCCTTTGAGGTGCGCTCATGCACTCAAGGGAGGGCATAGTTCTTCATGACGAAGGAGTGCACTCAAGATGGAAACTTAACTGTTTTGGGCATAATTTTCAAGGCTGATCAGGCTTCAAGTTCCAAAAGTGCACTCTACCTATGGAAAGCTCAAGAACAAGTTTGATAGAAATATCTCATGATAGGAATGAGAAAACGAAGGATATGCAAGATTTTATTAGGGGAATTCTGAGGTCTAAAATGGGCCTCCTAAGAAAAATGTACAACCAAAATGAACTTTGTAAGAACCAATAGGATTCAAGATGATGATGTCAACCATGGGGGATGATTTACAATTTTTGGAGTAAAAATGTAAAAATATTAAAAAATAATAAAATAATAAAACTACTTTTTCAACTTGTATTTACAACTTATCTCCCTAATTTTTTGCTAAAATTTCGAGTGGGACTACTCGTTGGATGCAAAATTTAATTCCTCATACAATGAGTACCCATGTTACATACTTTCGATGCACCCTGCTACATGAAAAATGAGAAATACATGAAAAACGTGATTGTAATCACATTTTTCATGTATTTCTCATTTTTTGTGTAGTGAGGTGCATTGAAAGTATGCAACATGGGTACTCCTTGGATGAGGAATCAAAATTTTCATCCAACAAGTACTCTTGCTTGAAATTTGAGTAAACCCATAGGGAGATAAGTGAAGAAAATTTAACCACAATATTAACTTATTTACGAAGATTTACCAAGAGCGACAATAAAAAAATAACCAACAACAAAACACATAAACATGAACACATAATATTTAACCGGGAAAAACACCAACTTCGGGGAAAACCCACCCTAATGAAATCTCATTAGCCTTGGAAAAGACCCTGGCTAATCTGGCCAAGTGAGCCTTCATCGCTCACCTCCAGGCCTGCATTACAATGAAGTATTCCCAGCCTTTCATAGCCTCCATTACATGCAATACCATGGGCATTAATACCATGGGTACACTATATCATGTGCCAAAAAACCATTACTGTTTAACTTGGTCAACCCTGACTCTAACCCCGAGTCAATTTACCTAACATTCCCCCCTTAAACTTGACATAGGGTTCCTTGACTAAATCCAGCCAACCTTTCCAAGTGAGACAGCCCAGCCCTACTCACCCTCGCCCTTACCCCCCTCAAAGTTATCCTAAGATATATCTTAATTCAACCTTCCCCCTTTCACCTAGGTCTAACCCTAACTTTACCAGCGATTACCCAGGGGTACTCATGCCTTACCAGGTCTTACAGCCATATGCCCATTTACATGAAAAAATTTACTTCATTATAATAAATAAATAAACAAAAACTTTGTTTTTTAACCCTTGTTGTTGTATTTGTATGGTTATCCTCTCATCTCTCATGGATCTCTCATGACCCATTTTCCATGCTTCTCATCACTTAGTTTTAACCTTCCTAGGAGCCATTCATAGAACGATCCACAATCCATGATCTGGCACACAATACCACATTCCTGGTGTGTTCAGGAAAAATCTCACTCGAGGGAATAGGTGAGGCCACCTCACAAGTATGTTCACTCCTTGAGAGAACATACTTCATATTTGAGGCCTACATAGCCAGCCAAAAGATCTCGTGTCATGAGTTCAATTTGTCCAGTGTCCATGTATGTTGTAGCTCAGTGAGTATCGAACCTTCAATCCTCGCTACCTCTACTACAACAAAAAATTTCCTATTTTTCTCGTGGCCCTGTACCACAGGCACCAACAAGGTTTTGGTTGTGGCTTTCTCTATTTCATCCTCATCCTTGAGAATAACATAGAGCATAATGCCTCTATATCTTCTCCACTTGTTGGATTCAATTATTTCGGCCAATATACCATTTTTTCAACACCCTTACAAACTTCATACAACTATTATTAGTATGCCACAACTCTGAATGTAGAGATTTATTTCTCCCTGCCAATAATAGGTTCCCTTCCCCGCACTGTATACCCCAGCAATGCCACCGTTTAACCTTGAAAACCGTTGGTGGCTCTGATCGCATCAATTTTTCCCTTCTCTTCCGCTGTATATTTTCCCCATGGCTAAAAAATGCATGCCTCACTAGCATTATTTTCAGATCCTCCATGAAAGAAACAAATATGTGCCCTCCTTCGTCATAAGTTATCGTCGCATCCACCGAAGCTTCCACCACCACAAACACCATAACCTTGATCCTTGCCCCATCCACATCCTCTACCATAACTCTAATCTCCACCTACAACAGCATTGTCCTCCTCACCCTTGCTTCGACTATCACACACCACTAATGACACCCATCTGGAGCTCGTTCATTGCCACCACAGGTATCCTCTATGCCCTTGACCAGTGGATCACCCAGTCTAATAATCATCGGGTTCCCTGCTCCAAAATTTGTCGCCATGCTCTCGAGTCCTTTAAAAATTGTCGCATGAACTCCTCGGTCGCAGAGCTCCTTCCAACAATTTTGATACATAAAGGAATTAGATATGTTCCTCAGTGAGAATGAGTGTTGCCTCTACTGCCTGTGACTATGGATTTTCCAGGGCACTTCAATCCACAGTATTCAGCCATGGTTGTGATCATTCAAGGCTACGAACCCTAATATCCTCTGAAACCATACACGCCTTCATATGTTGATCTAGATTTTCCTCTGCTTGGTCTCTTAGCAAAGAAAAAATTTCAAGTGTAGATCCACAAATTTAACCTCAAATCCATTATCAACCCACTCTCGTTAGATATTCCAGGTTAACCTTGACCACAAAGGCGACCCTCTGAAGCCAAAACCTGGACCATGGCTCTGATATCAAATGAAGAAAATTTAACAATAATATTAACTTATTTACGGAGATTTATTGAGAGGAACAATAAAAAATAACCAAAAAAAAACACATAATATTTAATTGGGAAAAACCCCAACTTCGGGGAAAACCCACCCTAATGAAATTTCAGTAGCCTTGGCCAAGACCCTGGCCAATCCGGCCAAGTAATCCTTCACCGCTCACCTCCAAAATTGCATTACAATGAAGTATTTCCAACCTTTTATAGGCTCCATTACATGAAATGCGATGGGTATTAATACCATGGATACACTATACCATGTGCCCAAAAACCATTATTGTTTAACTTGATCAACATTGACTCTAACCCTGAGTCAATTTACCTAACAATAAGTTGAAAATACGAGTTGAAAAAAAAAGTTTTTTTCTTTTTTCCCTTTAAAATTTGATGATGTATTCTAATATTATTTTATTATTTCCACTATCATTTTATAATTTCCTTAGGAGGCCCATTTTAGACCTCAAAATTCCCCTAATGTATGGATGTTGTCGTAACCATGGTGGAATGTGAAAATTTGAGGAATGTGCAGAGTTTCAACATGCAACAACAAATTAAAACTTGTAGAATCAATATTGAACAGAAATGTCAGTAAACTGAAAAACAAAGAAACGCCAGCAAGAAAAGCAAGATTGATGGTGAAATCATGAAAGGAAATGAATAGATTCGACATGAAAAACTTACTTGTAATGCAGGCTCATGAAGAGTTTCTCGATCTAAAGTTGTGTGCCCAACCCAAATGAGAATTATTATGAAAATGAATGATTATTTTGGTTAATTTAAAATAGTTTACATGCAAAATTGTTTGGTCCATTATCACCACTTGTCGATAAGTGAAAGGATTACTTACGGGAAGTTGAGTGGGCTCATATTTTCTAGGAGTGTGCCCAAATGCAACAAAGAGGCTCATGCATGCATCTAGGAAGAGCACATGTCTTCAACACAAAGTAGTGCTCTCAAGGAGGGCACACTTTCTCAGCATGAAGGAGTTCGCTCAAGAAGGGACCACTTCTTCAACCTGAAGGAGTGCACTCTACACAAGTGCATGTCTTCATCAACTTGGATTGCACTTTTGCCTTAAAGGGAAATTTCCTTGCTTTTGTTTGCTTTTTCTCTACTTTTGAGTGCTTTTAAAGTGTTTGCATGGCGAAAATTCTAGTTTCTAAGTCAAGAAAATTCATGGGTTCAGCTAATCAAGGACTAGATAACATAAGCGCTTCTAAGTATTAGGTGACGATGCTTAGGAAACATTAACTTTGGAGTATGTGACACTGGGAGAAAACACAAATAAAAAATCAAACAACACGATGACACTAGGGGGCTTTAAACAATGGTTCATGTAGGCTCCAAAATTGACTAAAGTAGAAATTTTGGAGGTTTATTGCCGCAGTGACAACAAAACCAATGTAAAATAAATAGATAGATGACCCTCACGCAACTTACTCTTGTATATATTTATTTTGAAACATATATATATATAGTAATGTAGCATATCATTTTCCAAAATAGTTAAAGAGATGTAAAAGAAATCATGGACATAACTATTTTTCGATAATGACATATAATATAAGATAAATATTTAAAAAATAGAAAATCATAATGTTCTTTATAGATAAATATTATTCAAATATAAATATGCATATATATTTAAAAAGTATTATCAAAATGATACATATTAATAGGTATTTCAAAATCTTGACTTTGGTTTGTTTTATGTAGAGTGAACCCCACACATCTACATTCGTTTTCATTAGAGAAGACTATGCATACACATTTGAAAAAATATTACCAAAATGATAGAGAGTCACATGAATTTTCAAATTCTAACATTAATTTATTTTATGTACTATGAACCTGGAAAGTATCAAGCCACGTCAAAATTTAAAGTAGATGTATTGGTTAACATGTACACTTGTAATAGTAATTTTTCTGAAATAGTGAATTTTTAAAAACTTGTGGATTATGAAATACACCCATGCACTAAAAAAATAAAAAAGCATAAATAATCATCATGATACTTTTCAAAATGATGTAATGATAATCATCCTCATCATTTTCAAAGTAATAGCACATATGTGAAGGCCCAATAAATAATTCATATACAAATACCATTTATCTTGACTAATCAATCCTTATATGTCCTTCACACGATGATGCATATATAATTATTTTTGTGTCATATATTCGGTTTTCCAAGGCCCTATCCATCACCCATATATGTTAGAAGCATCATTTACAACCATGAAAATTTCCTTTGTTTCCAAATTCATCATAAAGGTCATGAGACCCATAGTTTTT
Source organism: Pinus albicaulis (assembly GCA_034641835.2). NCBI lineage: Eukaryota > Viridiplantae > Streptophyta > Pinopsida > Pinales > Pinaceae > Pinus > Pinus albicaulis. Next base: position 371,340 of record JAXQQM020084577.1, on the reverse strand, counting down.
GTGTAAGATCTTGCTCATGTGATCAGAGGCAAGGAGGGGGCACTAGCACATGCCAAAGGGATGAAGGAAAATCATTCGAGCCTTTGAGGTGTGCTCATGCAATCAAGGGAGGGCTTAGTTCTTCGTGATGCGGGAGCGCACTCAAGAGGGAAACTTGACTATAATGGGCACAATTATCAAGGTTGAACAGGCTCAAGTTCCATAAGTGCACTCTATCTATCGAAAGCTCAAGAACAAGTTTGATAGAAATATCTCATGATAGGAATGAGAAAAATAAGGATATACAAGATTTTATGGATGTTGTCATAATCATGGTGGAATGTGAAAAGTTGAGGAATGTGCATAGTTTCAACGTGAAACAACAAATTAACACTTGTAGAATCAATATTGAATAGAAATTCTAGTAAGTAAAATGAAAAACAAAGAAACACCAACAAGAAAAGTAAGATCGATGGTGAAATCGTGAAAGGAAATGAATAGATTCGACATGAAAAACTCACTTGTAATGCAGTTTGATGAATATTTTCTCGATATACAGTTGTGTGCCCAACCCAGATGAGAATGGTTATGAAAATGAATGATTATTTGGGTTAATTTAAAAGAGTTTACATGCAAAAAAAATTTATGCTTAATCACCACTTGTCAATAAGTGAAAGGATTTGTTAAGGGAAGTTAAGTGGGCTCATATTTTCAAGGAATGCGCCCAAATGCAACAAAGAGGCTCATGCATGCATCTAGGAAGAGCATGTATCTTCATCGTGAAGGAGTGTACTCAAGGACGGTGCACTTTCTCAGCATGAAGGAGTGCACTCAAGGAGGGTGCACTTCTTCAGCCTGAAGGAGTGCACAGAACACAAGTGCATGTCTTCATCAACTTGGAGTGCACTTTTTCCTCAAAGGGAACTTTTCTTCCTTTTGTTTGATTTTTCTCTTCTTTTGAGTGCTTTTAAAGTGTTTTCATGGTGAAAAGGCTAGTTTCTAAGTCAAGAAAATTCAAGGGTTCGGCTAATCAAGGACTAGATAACACAAGCACTTTTAAGGATTAGGTGACGACACTTAGGAAACATTGACTTAGGAGGCTGTGACACTTGGAGAAAACAAACAAATAAAAAATCAAACAACATGATGACACTATGGGGCTTTAAACAACGATTCATGTAGGCTCCAAGATTGACTTAGGCCGAAATTTTGGAGGGTTGTTGTCGCAACGACAACAGAACCAATGTAAAATAAATAGATAGATGACACTCATGCATCTTACTCTGGTATATATTTATTGTGCAGCACACACGCACACACACACACACACACACACATATATATATATATAATTTTCCAAAATAGTTAAAGAGATATAAAATAAATCATGGACATAACTATTTTTCGATAATGACATATAATATAAGATAAATATTTTAAAAATTGAAAATCATAATATTCTTTAAAGATAAATATTCTTTAAATATAAATATTCATATATATTTAAAAATTATTGTCAAAATTATACATATTAATAGGTATTTCAAAATTTTGACTTTGGTTTGTTTTATCTAGAGTGAACCCCACACATATACATTCATTTTCATTAGAGAAGACTATGCGTACACATTTAAAAAAGAAATTACCAAAATGATAGAGATTCACATGAATTTGAAAATTCTAAAATTCATTTGGTTTATGTGCTATGAACCTAGAAAGTATATCAAGTCACGTCAAAATTTAAAGTAGATGTATTGGTTAACATGTACACTTGTAATAGTGTTTTTTCCAAAATAGTGAATTTTTGAGAACGTGCGGATTATGAAATACACCTATGCACTACACAAATACAAAAGTGTAAATAACCATCATGATACTTTTCAAAATGATGCAATGATAATCATCCTCATCATTTACAAAGTAATAGCACATATGTGAAGGCCCGATAAATAATTCATATACAAATACCATTTATCTTGGATAATCAATCCCTATAGGTCCTTCACATGGTGATGCATATATAATTCTCTTTTTGTCATATATTTGGTTTTTCAAGGCCCTATCCATGACCCATATATGTCAGAAGCATCATTTACAACCATGAAAATTTCCTTTGTTTCCAAAGTCATCATCAAGGTCATGAGACCCATCATTGTTGTGTAATATCTTGCTCATGTGATCAAAGGCAAGGAGGGCACATTGGCGCATGCCGAAGGGATGAAGGAAAATCATTTGAGCCTTTGAGGGCTCTCATGCAATCAAGGGAGGGCATAGTTCTTCGTGACGTAGGAGTGCACTCAAGAGGGAAACTTGACTATTCCGGGCACAATTTTCAAGGTTAATTAAGCTTAGAGTTCCAGAAGTGTGCGCTACCTATGGAAAGCTCAAGGACAAGTTTGATAGAAATATCTCATGATAGGAATGAGAAAAGTAAAGATATGCAAGATTTTATGGATGTTGTCGCAATCATGGTGGAATGTGAAAAGTTGAGGAATGTGCATAGTTTCAACATGCAACAACAAATTAACACTTTTAGAATCAGTATTGAAGAGAAATTCCAGTAAGTGAACTTAAAAACAAAGAAACACCAACAAGAAAAGAAAGATCGATGGTGAAATCATGAAAGGAAATGAATAGATTCGACATGAAAAACTTACTTGTAATGCAGGTTGATGAAGATTTTCTTGATCTACAGTTGTGTGCCCAACCCAGATGAGAATGATTATGAAAATGAATGATTAGTTGGGTTAATTTAAAATTTTTTACATGAAAAATTGTTTGATGCATGATCACCACTTTTCGATAAGTGAAAGGATTAGATAAGGGAAGTTAAGTGGGCTCATATTTTCTAGGAGTGTGCCCAAATGTAACAAACAGGCTCATGCATGCATCTAGGAAGATCTCATGCCTTCGACACAAAGGAGTGTGCGCAAAGAGGGTGCACTTTCTCATCATGAAGGAGTGTGCTCAAGGAGGGCACACTTCTTCATCCTGAAGGAGTGCACTCAACACAAGTCCATGTCTTCATAGACTTGCAGTGTGCTTTTTCCTTAAAGGAAAATTTTCTTGCTTTTGTTTGCTTTTTCTCTGCTTTTGAGTGCTTTTTAAGTGTTTGCATGGCACAAAGTCTAGTTTTCTAAGTCAAGAAAAGTCATGGGTTCAGCTAATCAAGGACTAGATAACATAAGTGCTTCTCAGGATTAGGTGACGACACATAGGAAACATTGACTTAGGAGGATGTGACACTAGGAGAAAACACACAAATAAAAAATAAAACAACATGACAACACTAGAGGGCTTTAAACAACGGTTCATGTAGGCTCCAAAATTGACTTAAGCAGAAATTTTGGAGGGTTTTCGTTGCAGCGACAACAGAACCAATGTAAAATAAATAGATATATGACCCTCACACATCTTACTCTTGTATATATTTAGTGTTAAACATATATATATGTGTGTGTGTGTGTGTGTCCATATATATATATGTGTGTGTGTGTGTGTGTGTGTGTGTGTATTGTAATGTAGCATATCATTTTCCAAAATAGTTAAAGAGATATATAAGAAATCATGAACATAACTATTTTTTGATAATGAAATATAGTATAAGATAAATATTTTAATAATAGAAAATCATAATATTCTTTAAAGATAAATATTCTTCAAATATAAATATGCATATATATTTAAAAACTATTATCAAAATGATACATATTAATAGGTATTTCAAAATGTTTACATTGGTTTGTTTTATCTAGAGTGAACCCTACACATATACATTCATTTTCATTAGAGAAGACTATGCGTACACATTTAAAAAAATATTACCAAAATGATAGAGATTCGCGTGAATTTGAAAATTATAACATTAATTTGGTTTATCTACTATGAACCTGGAAAGTATATCAAGCCATGTCAAAATTTAGAGTAGATGTATTGGTTAACATGTATACTTGTAATAGTATTTTTTCCAAAATGGTGAATTTTTAAGAACGTGCCGATTATGAAATACATCCATGCACTACACAAATACAAAAGCATAAATAATAATCATGATACTTTTCAAAATGATGCAATGATAATCATCCTCATCATTTTCAAACTAATAGCACATATGTGAAGGCTCGATAAATTATTCATATACAAATACTATTTATCTTGGATAATCAATCCCTATATGTTCTTCACATGGTGATTCATATATAATTATTTCTGTGTCATATATTTGGTTTTCCAAGGCCCTATCCATCACCCATATATGTTAGAAGCAAAATTTGCAACCATGAAAATTTCCTTTATTTCCAAAGTCATCATCAAGGTCATTAAACCCATCATTGTTCTGTAAGATCTTGCAACTATTTATATATTATACTCATAGAAATACATTTATTTATATGTTATAACACCTATGTGGCAGTTCAATGCCTCCTTCCTAAGTTATGAGCTATGTAATATTTACCTTATAAGTAATACCATGGTTTCATTTCCTGAACCATCCCAAGACCTTAAGACCCATTATTACACGCTTAGTTTCCATTTCAAAATCATTAGAAAGGCCTTAATTCCTATCGATGATTCATAAATCCTTTTATTAGCCACTTTTCCAATCTAATGTTCTCTTTAGAAAGTATTTAGAAATATTCATCCATAAATTTTGAGTCTTTAAACCATCCCATACCATCAATGCATGCATCTACCATATCCATGTCAAATTTCAATGCATACGAGCAAAAACTATAAAAAAAATCAATGCTAGCCCCATTCACAAATCACTATGTGCAGGGCTAATTAATAAGAGCATATAAAATTTTCCTAATAATGAGCTTCTCTTGGTATCAATATTAATATAATATTCTCTACTAAACAAGGCAAACCAGATGAAGGTGAAATCTCATATGGTCCTTCTACCCCCCCCCCCGGCCTCCCTGACATCACTCTCAATATTCCCAACACCCAATTTATCTACTATAACCTATTTGAAAGAAACATAGTAAGAATCAATCATATATAGAAATTACTAAGAAAAAAATTATTTAAGTTAAATGGAAGAGAACAAATCTACACACAAAACATATAAACACATACCTCATACATTACAACGTTCCAATATCATTAATATTCTTCTTCATCCAAGAGATCAATATTTATGTCATCTAATTCAAAAATGGAATTGAAATTATCAGCAATTTCAGCATCATCATATGTCATCATTTCCAATAATCATATCATCATCCATATCATCATGACGAAGATCATCTCCAACGTTTGGTTCAACTTCTTCAAGATCTTCATCTAATAGTTATCATCAATATTATCTTCATCAAGAACATTGTATTAAACATCTCCTTGAACTTCTTCGGCATCTTTGTGATCTGATACATTATCATCAACTAATTGCTTCTCTACACCATCATATTCTTCAACATCATCATCTTCTTCTAGTACTATATACTCTATTGGCCTTCCTCTTGGATCATATCTAACAACATATGACCAACCCACTCTACTTGGAACCTCTGAGTAAAAGACTTGTTCGCATTGGCTTGGAAGAACATAACGATTTTATCCTGGCTCAAATGGCCTTGTATTAAACTTGTTTAATCCATTAACATGTTAAATAACAATTATATCGGGATCATGTTCATTCATTTGTATCCCATGCCATTTCACGTTGAATAGAACCAATTTAAAGGAATCAAAGTCAAACTCAAGTATGTCATCCATCTACCCATAGTATATATTTTCATAGACTTGTAGACATGTGTCACTTCTAGAGGAAACATTAGTGACCTGGAAGATTGAAGTTATCACAAATTTAGAAATTTTCCTCTTTTAATCCAACTTTTTGGTGCTAAACTTACGTTCATTGTACCACATAGCCTTTTGGTGTTTCAACTGCAATATGTAAAACACATAAAAAAGGAATTTTCAATTAATAAACATATTCATATATATAACTTGGAAAGTATCTAAAAAAAAAAAAAACACACACGCATTCACATTAATTATAAATTCTAAACGCCGGATGCGAGCTGTGAGAAAGCGAGTTAATGAGCCATGGGCTCTTTTGACTCCAACGCTACGCCATACGTACCCACATGGCTTCGCACTACACACAGTGGCGTGCTATTAATGCGCAGAGTACGAAGCAATTTCTGATTTAACCACACCCTTTTCTCTAGGGTATGTCGTGATGGTGTGTGCGACGTTTGCAATATGGGTACGGTGGGGCCATGGCGGACCTGCGGGCCCTGAATGCTTTGTTCGCCGAGATGCGCACCGGTCGGTGCCGACGCAGACGAACGCCGCTGGCATTCTAAGCATGCAGGGGCAATGCGGCGTTCATTTCTCCGCGGCCCCTTAGGCGCCCGGCCTCATGCGGGCTACGGCCCGGTACTCATTACGATACTTTGTCTCCCTGGCCCCAGTTTGCATTCTGGGGACGGTCTCTCTTGGCAATCGTATTTACAATTTATCTGTCTCACCCGATTAGCAGCTTCTGACCAATCTCCTCACGTTCTCGGCTCCTTCTCGCCCCGCGGTCTCGCCCGCCACACACCGCGCACGCCTGCGACAACATCGCTGGAACGAAAACACGGTACGAAAATCTTTTGTAAATGTCATCGCCTCTCTCGAACTCGGCTCTTCTCTGGGGAGTAGTACTATCACTTACTTTGCCTCTCGCCGGCGGTGAAATGACATTGAAAGACGACGTCTGGTCTGGTCATGCAGCGGTAAAGCGCGTAAATATACACCATGGTCGGCCAATTTCCACTGTCGGCCCCCTCAACCTCTTGAGCCTCTGGTCATGTCCCTCCTCTGTCCCTCTCGCTCATTCAAATTAGGCCTCCCCCATGAACCTACTGTCCCTCCCATCATTGATAAAGACGGTAGATTTCGGGAGGCTCTATGTCAGGCAAATCTACCCAAAATCTTGGGTGCCCCGTTCCTCTTTTATCGCCCGACTCCATAATCTCGCCTTCATCTATTGTCTCTCTTGGTAAATAAATCTGCTGGCTCTTCCCCCTCCCCTCCCATTGACCCGCCGCCCTCTCCCCCTCAACTCACGTTGCGCCTGAGCGGCAACAAGGTTTCGAATTGGCGGCCATGCGAAAGAGGGCAGGTAGCGAGAGCGGTTGTCGTACGGAGTGAAAAGAGAACCAATATCTTAAAACACGGTTCGTCCTGGCTCATTCCTTTGGTTTTTGAGTTTAACTGGTGCTCACTTTGATAGCGATATGGTGCTTCTAGCTTTTATGTTCTTATTTGTTTTATATATAAACCTGCGCGGTTTTACGCCCGGCCCGGTCTTGTTATTATTAATAGGTGATTTCCCCGCTGCGGAAGTGACCCAAACAATCAAGTGATGCGTAATCGGTCCCATTATTGTTCCCACAATGACGGTATGTGGTGTACGATATTTTTGTAAATTTAATAAATTTAGCTATTTATTTAGAAAAAAAATTATAAATTTATAAAATAAATTAATAAAAATATGTGATTTGGTGATACATGCCTACATATTTATCTTTAAAACCACTAAATCAATTCTCTATTATGGTTGCATCTAGTACTTGAAAAGATTATTGTGTCTGAACACCTTACCATGATAACGTACCCATAAATTGTTCACATCTTTACAGTCCATGGCTTCGTCAATCAAAGATTTTTTGATATATAAATATGGTATACCACTCTAAACCAATTATTAGAAAATAATAATTCACCAATAAATATTAGTTACAATGGTCAATATTAATAATTGATGAAGAATAAAAAATAAATAAGTATGATATATGTGTGTGTGTATATATATATATATATATATGTATGTATTTATGTGTATGTCATATAAATCTCCAATTAAATATTTAATTACCTTTCACTTTTCATTATTCTACCTTTACAACAAAGTGCTCCTTCAAAAATTTTGATGATTTCATCCCAAATAGAAATTCTGCATATTTTCTACTAATATGGGAATATACTAAGTAATGTACACCATGGATTGATATTACATATGTCCCTCCACCATAGAACCTAAAACATCTTTATCCTTCGACCTTCAGCCAATTTCAAAATGCCTCTCCATCATTGATCTTATGTATACGAATCACCACGATTCAATATTATCAACTAAATTATGTGAGGTAGTTTTCTCGCTACGTGAAAAATGTTGGAAGTAGATACCTTTTCAGTTCCAAACATTAGCCCGAAAATTTCTCTGCCCCAGTATCCTATAGTATGTGTTTTCAGCCAGAAACAATCTCCCAGTTAATGTAAGAAAATAAATGCTTGTTCCAATAAAACATAACGTGTATGGTATTCAATTCATTAACTTGATCGACAACTAGTAGAAAAACATACATATAAATCACTACTTACCTCCGAATCATATGTAACTTGTTTAACGGTGTTGTCAAAGTCATATGGGAGATAGAGTAGAACATATTATTAATAAAAATAAATTGTTATTTTAGTCCAAGTAGATAAAAACACACACACACACACATATATATATATATATAAACATATATATATACACACACACACACACATATATACATATATATATATACACACACACACACACACACGTATATATATATATATATATATATATATATATATATATATATATATATATATATATATATATATATTATTATTAATAATAATAATAATAATAATAATAATATATATATATATGTATGTGTGTGTATATATACACACACACACACACATATATATATATATATATATACACACACACACACATATATATACAAAATAATTACCCTTTCAGTATGCCAATCTCTATTTGTTACAAATTCACCTTTCTTTGTTAGATATTTTTTCATTTGAAAATCTTGAAAATTAATTCTTAAATACTTCTCTTTAATATCATCTCTCTAATTATGTATTTAATACATATGGGCTTTTTTTCTCTCCTTCGATATTTAGCTTATTCTCCCACTCTTGTTGTGTTCTTCCATAAAGTAACCTTTAATTTCAGAATTTTTCAGCTCCTCACTACTATCTATGATATGTAAATTTTATATGTCACATTCTTCTAGGTATTCATTATATGAAAGACATTCTTTGCCCCAGGTGTCATAGTAGGAGAAACCTCTTGGAATTGAGCGGGATAACTTTTACCATTCCTAAGCAGAGCTTGCTGTGTTCTGATTTATATTAAATTATTCAACTTTTATAAGTGATGTCATTCTTCATGGTTTTAATTCAATCTTGTTCCCATTGAAAATATTATTTTCAATAGCGCAATCTATTTTCTTAAGTTAACTTCTGTAATCCTACATCAAGCACGTCCTTTCCTAAACATTGAATGACGAGATTTCATCTTAGGACATAAGCAGAACATGATTTACACTTTAGTTTGAGAACCTACTGAAGATGAATTAATGTCTGACGTAATAAATGAAGGATTATTTTAAATGTGCATGATATGATCTAATTTAAATAATCATATATTATTAAGTAAAAATGAAATGCTTCCTTACCACAAAAAATTGTGTTAGTTAGGTAACAGTTCTTCCAATGAAACAATGTGAAGAAGGTTGTTTAAAATGCATGAATGATATAATCTAATTTAAATAATTATTTATTATTAAAATAGAAATATATTAGTTGTCGTGCAAAAATTGTGTTAGTCACTGAGCATCATGGTGTCATACAAATATGCCATGGAATTGAAATTTCTCTTGTGTTGTGTACGGATGTCATACCACAGTATTAATCTTCTGACAATAAATTCATTAACTTTCGTCGTAAGAGCCTCGATACAAACATTCATTCTTTGAAATTACACATAATTACTACTACTATGCTTTATATACATATAAGTAAATAAATCAAACATGTTATATAACAAGTAAGACAAATGAAAATGTTCAATATTCAAAAAGTGGTACTAAACAAATACATGAAACATTTTCAACATAATGTTCTCCTGTAACATCCAAGGAGGAAGGTTGTTGATAACAAGGTCAACCATAACTGAGTAAGTAAACTGAGCTCTCGATGAGAACTGGGTTATAAAGTTCATCTTTAAAATGTAGCCATTTTCCTCAATTTCCTAGATTCCGCCTTGTCTATGACATTCTAATAAACCATATTCACTTCTCTTTCGGTATGATAATCTATAGTAACAATATTATTTTGTCATGGACAATTTTACTACAACGCAACAGAATGAGAATAGGATGAAAAGAACACTTTTGAGCATCTTTTGTTATTTAATCAAGGTTCGTATACTATTGTTACATTTTAATTGTTTTACGATACATGTTCCCATAATATACATCTGATCAATAGGACGCATCTATAACTTGATGTCATTGCTTTATTTCTTGTAACACATAATATACGGTATGTGTAAGTAACTTATATAGTAATAATGAAGAATTCACCAATTGGTATAATAAAAAATCACTTTAATTGGTGTAAAAAATGTTAATCATAAATATTGCATTCATATTTTACGGTAATTAACACTTTAAAACAAAGGAAAAAAACATCCTTTCATGATGAAACCTATTACGTTATACTTTAGTATTTGTGTCATATAAGTATTTGAAAAAAACATTCAAAACCTTTAATTTCACCAACACCAATGTAGCGAGAGAATATTTCTCTTGAAGGTCTACATAAAATCATGTGCTTGTACCCTTCTCTAGGGCAGTCTCATCATCATAAATAACATCTTCGTTCTCATTGCTACGTACGTCTTGGATCAGTTCCCCATACATCATCATTTGGAACTATACTTCGCTGATATTGCGCTCTTATTACATATGATGTTAGCCAAACACAATATTACGCTCCACATCTTCCTCGCTTGTAGGGTGTCATTTCTAGCACTAATGCTTGGTAGAAATAACTTTAAATCAAGTGCCCTGGGGGCCACCTTGGTTACCTAATAAATTCAAATAATCATGTGAAATAATTTTCATATAGAAACAAAATATTATGAAAATAAAAAAGTAAATATTATTAATATAAAGAAAATATATATAACGATTCATAAATAGCAACTTTGTGACGATAATGAGCCCCCTTCAATATGATGTTCTTCTTGCAATACCTATAAGTTTGTTTCATATGAAAATTCTCCATGGATATTTGCCTGCAATTGCAAGTGAAATAACGCCATTATTCCTTATGGTTACCTCTAAGCAACGCGGCCTCTTGTCTAACCACAAAACAATTATATGTAAAAAAATATGTTTTTCACTCACAAAAATGCCTTACTATATTACAAAATTGTTTTAATTATATTAAATATATGCAACATCGTACATGTAGAATGTTTATATTTTATTATTCTAGCAATTGCAACATTACATGGTAGTCAAAGTCATATATGACTAATCAAACAAATGGCTCAAATTCACCTCGATGCAAAATACCATAAATCATCACAATTGCCCGAAAACAGCAGCGATGTTAGTTGCAATACAACCTACCAAAACTGTAAATTTATTGCATGAGTGAATAACATTTTTTGTCGCGATAAATATGCAGGAAGCCTCACGTCACAATTTCGACTCACGTAAATATATCGTCATAATCAGCAAACACGAGCCAAAACTAAAAAAGCAGCATTTTATTGACTGCAGTAGTATTGTGCATGGATGATTATGTCACATTGCAATTATTCCTATGTGTAATGGTAGAAACATTTAGGGCCAGTGAGAGCTGCCGGAAATAGAATGTCATGAGAGATACATAAATGCAATTTCATCATAGATATTTATCATTGAAAGCAAGTTAAGGATGATATTATTCCAGGGTGGAACATAACATCCCAATTTATCTCTTTGGAAACAAATTTAATTAGAATTTATTTAAAAATTATGCATGGATAATTTTATTTTTATTACTCTTTTAATCACCATGATTTAGATATACCATGGTATTTAAACATTATTAAATATTTTTACTTTTAGGTTATTTAAAATGGTGATGGCGAAACTATTATACACGAAGCACCTATAAATTGTATTCTGAGTACAAAAGGAGAAGGAATACCCAGAAATTATAATACGATTTCTTTATTATTCTTCTATCTATTCTATCTTATCATCTTCCCATTTAACCAAATGTAGGTGGTAGAAGGTCATTCTTATAAATAATCCATCATGCCTATAGAATTTGTGAGTGTCTCATTTTATCTTGGAACGAAGAAGTAGTGGGAGAACTTCTTATTGGGAAATTTCATGGGAAAAATTGAATAGGAGGATAATACTAGGAAAAAGGAAGAAAGATAAGTTGAAAGGATAAGAGGAGAAATAAAAAAGCCAAGAGTATATAGATCATGCAGCCAGAAAGAAAAAGATGTAAATACCTATTAAAATATCTAGGGAACTAGAAAAATATTCAATAAGTTTTGTGATATCAATTGGAGCTTTCTATATCGCTAGAAAACGAATATGAAGAAAGTTTTGAGAACTAAAGTAAGTTTATGGTGTGGGGTGACATATAGGTGATGTGGGTTCTTATTTATTAATTTTCAAAAATTAGCAATTGAAGTTATATTTGTTGAATTTCTTGAGCGAACTCAAAACCGGTGTTCCTACTTCACCTCGGTGGTATCACCAGCCTAGCTAGGCTGGAGTTCTACAATAGAACTACCCATTATTACAGGTAAATCATAATATGTTGAGCTTTATAATCATGTTATTGTGTTAAATAAATTTCTAATTACACCTCTATTAATTAAATTTATATTATTTTGGTTACCAATTTTAAGATACTATAAGTAAATGAAAATTTTTTAGGTTATTTTAAATTATTAAACCTATAAAATTTGTTATGTATCATGAAAATCATAAAAACATATATATATAAATGAATTCAATCCCAAGTCGAGCAGTAATATGACTGAATAGAATCATATACCAAATCAGTGTAGAAAATAAACACAATCACCAATCACAATAAGCAAAGAAAGTCAAATCAATCCAAAACCCAAGATAATTTCCACCGAAGTCTTGCTGCTCGAAAACCATCTTTATCTTCTATTGTATATTCACCGCGAAACATGGAGCAATTTAATTCACTCTCCGAATCGCCGCTCTCATTGCTCTTTTATCCAGGACTAAAATAAATAACGCCAGCGATTCTAAGCTCTAAGCAATACCTTGCTTGTAGGTTAGCATGTGGAATACAATCCCTATTATCAAAGAATTTGGTATTGTTATACGAGGATCATGAGAAATACAATGGATGTCGGTTACATCTTGAGAAACCTATTAATCACACAACATATTAACATCATATAACCTTTGTCTCAATTAAAATTCGATAAGCCATATGCTTTAAATATTAATAATACTATAATCTATTAGTTTAGCGATGTTAATGCCCTTAATTAAATAGTTGATTAACAATCTTTATTGCAACAACAGTTGCAACTAGTTCAATAGCTTTAACTCACTAATGGTTAATTAATTGTATGCATTAAAATAATGTACCAAATACAATTGAACTCATAACTAATATCCTCTGCCCTTTATCACCATTACCTCGCTCAATTCATGAAGCTAAAAAGAGTTTATCATATAAGTTAACTATTACTGGTAATTGTAGGAATAATATTACATTTTATTTCCAATTTAATTGAGAAAATTAAATTGGTTTCTTTGCGCAATTTAATTAATTAGGTGCTTCTTCACACTAATGTATTAACTAGGACTTTGTAAGTCCACCTTTTTGTCATATGTGCTATAATGCGGCAAATTCAACATCGCCCTCAGCATAAGAAAAGTTATACGCACCTCGATCACACGCCTCTATGGTATTCGAATTTTCTCCTGGTGGCCATCGATATCGTCTAATCTTCTGAGAATGTCTACAGAGTAACATAATGCGCCTGCGAACAATCTGAATGTTGGTACGGATATGTAACCATGAACTTTATCATAGAATACGTTCTTAAAAATTTAATGACTTTGGTTATCTTAATGTATCATTGTGTGATTCAGCAAAGAACCAAACAAACCAACCGGATATTTCTCATCTGGAGTAGCCTCACATGCAGCACGACATGTGCCATGTGCCATATAAATTTGAATTGAGTGCCATGGTTACCTTTACCATGTTAACACCGAAATTTTGTAAATCCTATGTTGAAATCCCTCACAGTGTCTTCTGTACGGTGGTGCCTACCTAGTACGCATCCCATGGGGAACTTGGTGCACTCCCTCTGTTGTCTATACCATAATCCATACTCTTGTAGTGCCCACAGAGGATATCTCAAGACGCTAGCCAGCCCCATGACCCAAGGCACCTCTTTGGTTAAAACCAACATAAGCAGCTCAGCTGATTGGCCGCGCCTTAAATTTTGGTCTCATACATAAATGCACGCCAGAGGTGGGCCCACTAGCTGCAACAGAGCGATGGCGTCCTGCTTTCTCACAAGTGGCATCCTCTTTCCTCCAATTTCCTGGAAAGGAATATCACATGGGTTTATAGCTCTCCATGTGAAACTTACCTAGTATCTCTTTGGCATACTTTCAACCAAAGAAACAAATAGCTCACCATCATATGCTTTAAACCAAGAAATAGTGAAAGTACGATGTTCTTTATTTTGAACGCTCTACAAGCTCCTCCTTTAAAGGGTGTAATTGTATTACCTGTAAAATTGAATCATAAACATAATTACGATAATGAGAGCTTACCATCAACAAGTACGGCTGCAATTTATCCTTCACTTTTGATGGCTTCATGGGTGAAATAGTTGTCAATCGAGAGTGTACCAAACATGAAAGTTAACCGTAAAGCCCACACGGTGTCTCTTGGGTCAACACATGACTCACTATCGAATCTTGAAGCCTTCTAGTTGCTCTCTTTGCACTTCTTCTCGATAACTCCGTTGAAAACACACAGTTTCACATCCGTACGATAGATATTACTGCACCCCATCTACAATGATGCAAGAGATAGATCTAATAGCGGTACACTTACGGCGGTCACAATCTCTTCATGGTACGTCCCTCGACTTGCATGAGATTCACGGGGACCTGAATTTTGCAGCGCTGCCCGTAGCCTCACCTCCCTTCTAAGCGCGCGGCAAGCACACACATATAGATCCATCTGAATCCGATAACGAATTTTCTGCCAGTCCGCAGGCAACACGCCATTTTCTTAATGATGGATTTCGTACTCCTCTACCACATAGCGTCAACTGGGATGGTTATTGCACTACTTTATAAAGTAATATGGTTTTATCACCAAATGCCACTTGTCATAAAAAATGACTGAATCGATGGGCTTTATGCAGGCCCCGCTCTTGTCTGATGAAATAGGCTCATACATTCTATCACCATCAAGTCTCATTCTATCGACAATAGTGCCGCCTACCATTTACGGTGAACGCTCTTGTATGCGTTACTGCCACTCATGATCCTCTTCACTGTTACTCATCTTTGAGTTCATTCTTGCAGGACAAAGTTTCCTCCTGTCAAAATCAAAATCAAAATCAAAATCAAAATCAAAAATCAAAATCGGCAAAATCGGCAAAATCGGCAAAATCGGCAAAATCGGCAAAATCGGCAAAATCGGCAAAATCGGCAAAATCGGCAAAATCGGCAAAATCGGCAAAATCGGCAAAATCGGCAAAATCGGCAAAATCGGCAAAATCGGCAAAATCAAAATGAAAAAAAATGTTGCTTTAAAATATTTATTAGTTTTAAAAAGTAGGTGTTTATACATTTCGCATTGTCGTGAAACGCTTTCGCGTTTTCGTGCGCCACAGCCGATACGTGATACGAAATTGAATTACTATTGCATATTAAACGTTTATACGCTATGATAAAGGCAAAAGCTTTAGAACATATTCTTGTCTCGATTTTAGCGTATATACAATTAAGTAATGAAAAAGGTATTAGTACAAAGTGACCAGAAGGTAAAGAAAAATAGATCGCAAAGATAAAGGTACCAATTTGAATATAAAGCCAACCAAAAATACAATTAAAGAATTGGAATTATTAGGTATTGAAATCAATTTCCAGCGAAATCAATTCTGCGGCCCAATAGAGAAGAAGCAAGCGAAAAAACGCGTAGCAGTCAATCAAAAACAACGATTAAGTAAATTTCTTTGTTAGAGTGGTATAAAGGATGTTGTACATTATACGCCTTTGTCATGTCACCTTCATAGCGAACAAAATAAAATACCAAACTTATTCATTGTATTATAATAAAACGGGTATATTGGAAGGATCCAAAATTTGGTATATTGTTGTTGTATCACAGTTAAAGTAATGAAAGTGTCATGAATGCAACAGCAGAGGCATTACGGTGGAAAATAACGGCTCACAAAATATTCAAATCAATTTTTATTGGCGTGTGTTTTCAGATGTTTACAAAATAGTCAGTATCCAAAAATACCAATTATTTACCCGAAGAAAAAAGGTAGCTCCTCTATCTCTTCTGTCTTTGTTGAAAAACCCTTTGAACAATAGGGATGAACTTGTTTGAAGATTAATCACCATCCAGTGAGCGATTTGAATGGTTCTTGCAGCAGTTATTTTAAAGTAGGTGAAACGAACCACAACTAATGATTTGGTAGTGATGAAGTTTTTGAGAAAACATTTTTAGCGAGTTTGGATGCCCGTGAAAATTGTAGCAGAATAATATAAATTTCCAGTTCCTCTTGATTTATTAATTTTTTCCAAGCTTGTAATGACAATGTCTCACTCCCACAGCTTACCATCATGAAACTGACCGGAAGTTAGCAGAATCATCCCAACAAAACATTGGTTAGAATCTTGAAAAACAATAAATTGAAAATGGAAAAGTTGGGACACAAAGGTTAATCTTTACTTTGCCATTGTAAAGATGACAAAGAAGGTCCGCTGGCAAGTCACCTTGTGAGCTGCATTCCCACGACACTCAGCTTTATTTTACTGATTATGACCAAAACACCATGGTTCTTTTCTCCAAGATACCCCAATAGAACCGGCTTCGCAATCCCGAAATGAACGATGTGATAGAATTAATTAAGCGTCGAGTTCGGGGCACTTGCTCACTTATCGGCCAAAAGATAAATGATGTGATAGAAAACTGATTTATTTCCAGGAAGAATTTAATTTGAATGGATACAGAAGGAAGATAAAGAAAACACTTACCATTTGATCCCAGCAGCGCAGCCCATTCAAAATAGTAAATCGGAGAAATAACATAAACAATCTGAAGGAAGGTGCAGGTGTATAGGTAGGCAATATCTCAGCATTATTCAATAGCGAAACTATGATCATGTTGTATATATCAGGTATTCATTTTCCATCAAGCAATTTTTAATACTTGGGTAGGCATAATGAAGTTCTTAGTGTTCGTACGTAACATATCGAGTGAAACCGGATGTTTTAGATCATTATATACATATCCTTTTATTATGTCAGTTTAGTGAAAAAAAAATATTTGCAAAAAAATAACTATAGGGTCAAAACTATGTCTGTTAAAGTTTTCTTTCGTATAGAAAAAAGATAGAAATACATTGTATTTCCATTTTCATTTTAAATTTATGAAACAAGTGACTTTAGTTATATTTTGTTAATCATAAAGTAAGAGCAACCAAAATACGAAATGCCCAATCATATGTGACTTTTGGATAGCTTATTCTTATGATGTTCTAAGTACGGTTATAGGCAAGCCCCCGCGATTGTTGGTAGGATGCGGTGTTGATCGACGGCTACTGTAGTTTAAATTTGCAGAGGTATGGGTTGAGAGTCTGTGCCCTCAGAACCCCGCATTCATCATCAGCAGAAGTATCAAGCAGTTGTGGCGGTGTATGCTACCATCTCATCCCGTCACCCTTAGGTAGGTCCCAGTCTTAGGTATTTATACATTGAACTGGTATCCCGTAGTTCATTTGGTGTGTAGTTTTGTTCATCCCCTGTTCAATATTTAAAATTCTTGTAAATGTTAAACGAGCATCATGTCACGGTATACTGCAAACCTCTGGACAGCGAGAAGGCATCCGGTAATGCCTGTGGTATATCGCGTACAAGCCAATAACAAACAAGCAGTCTGTGTTCCGCTATCACAATTATTAAAATCTGTCACTTTCATATTCCTAAAACTCATGTCTTTCTATGAATTCATTCCTGATTAATTTCATCCATATGCTACGTGTTCTTATATGAACTCCCAGGAAAAGTATTTCTTGATTTTAGCTCAATTAATAAAGCAGAGCATTGTACTTGAAGAACAATTCTCTTGCAATTCTAAGAAAATTAATAATTCAATATTTGAAACTCTCAAACAAAGAAATTAACAAATGCATATGTTTAGTATAGTCAGAAAGACCCGGTTGGTTAGAAAAACGGTTGAATGCGTTTAATATTCGTCGAGTCAATTCTCATTTATGTTATGAGGTGCAGAAAAGCAATTGAAGGTTATTAAGCATTCTTAGGGATATTCACTCTCGCGACAAACAAGGGTAGTGTTCGATATTCATCTTGTGGTAAATGAATTCTTATGATTCTTCACGCTAACAAGGTTATTTGATTCCCTTCATTAATAGTTTTGCCCATTTTATACCCGAGAATGTGGAGGAATTCCCGGAGTCTGGGGTTTGAAACATAATGAATGTGTAAAAATAAGTCGGTTCTGTACCAGGCAAGACAGAATAGAAAGAAGAGAATCATTATTTGTTTGAATTTATGGACATTTTGTGTGTGTTCCTAAAATTCTCAATGAACAAACATCTGTTGCACAAAGGCTGGGAGTTCTTGCAATTAGGACCCTGTTGGTGTTAGTTTTGTTTTTGGACTATGCAAAAGTGAAGCTATGTGGAGTTGTTGACCTTATAGGCTTTAACTTGTTTTATTCTGTGGTTATTTGCTCTGCCGTTTATGAGCAAGTCTCAATGTGGATCAAGTTCATTCTTCAGCCAGAAAATTAGCTATACTGAACACCGCGGTGCTGGGTCCTTTATTTATCCCAACAAAACAGCCATAGGGAGGTATCACTTGGAAGAAACATGATTGTTAAGGAAGAAATGGCTGCAAATCCCATAGAACATGGAGGGTAAAAGGCGGTTGTGCGCACATATTGTGAGTAAACTTGGTTTGAAAAATTGCTTGTGGTCAGGAGGCCAAGTTGTACGGTTAAGTATTCAAACTCCTGTGTGTGGTGCGACGAGGGGTGAGGGACGGTGCGCTGGCCGAGATTGATGAGGAGGATCCCGGAGAGAAGAAAAGGACTAAGTTGAAATTCATATCGTTCACACCAGTTTCACTCTCCAGGTAAGTGAAGAACGGTGCTTCATCTCCTAGCGAATCGAGAACTTGGGTTGGAGGCTCCTTGTGAGCAGGGCTGTCTCAATTGAAGAAAAATCAAAGAATAGAAAACCAATGCTAGAACACAAGCGAACATGTTATTATGTCTGTGACGAACCATTATTGATGAATTTGGGGAAAGGCTGGGTTGAGCAAACTATTGTGCGTGAGAGGACCCTCTCTGAGAACCTCAAAAGGCGTTTTGGGGACATGAATATTGTTATGGATATGAAAGGTCGCCATGGGAACAAGATGAATCTCCACATGCAAGCAGGTCGATTAATTATCGCTGATTTTACCGAAGAATATTCTCGCAGAATAAGCGATATGCGCCATTAAAGATGCCGACGACCTGCAGATGGAAAAGCCAATACCCAGGCGGCTGACTGGCAAAAATAAGAAACAGCTATTAATAAGTTGGCGATGAAATTAAATGATAAAGCGCAATACAAAGCGGTCCGGAGGCTGGCGGAAGGCAATATCTTCATTGAGAAAAACATTGCGGTGCGGGCATTCGACGCGTTTTGAGCAGCAAAAAATGAAAAGAAAAAGTGCGACAATTAGTAAAGAAGGCGAAGGGCGCCGGTAAGGTAAAGCAGCAATTTATAACAAAAATCAAATTAGAACCACCTTGTACTTTGAACGCTGCCAACAAGTGTTAATGATCTACAGTCTGAACAGCAAAATGAATACGAAACTAAAAATGGCGGAGAAATTATGAGCAGGCGGTCACGAAAAGGCAAACAAGACAATACAGTTAAGAAAAACGGTGAAAATGAGCGAGCTGCAAAGTGAAGAAGGTGAAACTCAAGGAGAAATTGAAGATAACGCCCTTAACAAAGCTAAAGATCTCGCCACGGAGCTGGATATTCTGACAAGCAAAGTGGGATTCATAGTGAAATTGCGGAAAACTGTTATTCTTACGGTCACGAAAAAGGCTTGTCGTGGATGAAGCCAACGTGCCGCGATAAAGATCAGGAATTAGGCAAAAGATTCATGAATTTTATTAATTCAACAGTTGGGGTAAAGTTTGAGGCAGGGTATTTTTGTCTTGAAGAAAACTAAATAAAATGATTATAGCTTGGTATATGAAAGCATGGAAAACGTGGAAGGTATCAAAGAGGTGATTAAGAAATTTGACATTTCATTTGACAAGTGAAGCTGGTTTGCCCTCATGCTGGAAGGAGGGAGGTGAATTTATATCCTGGAAGTTGTGTAAAGACCGATTTAGGCTGTGCAGCAGGCAGGATGGCCGACATGGGAGAAAAGTATGGAGATACTGAGAAACGATCTTCATTCTTACAGAAACATTCATCCTGTTTAACAGATGAGTGAAAACAACTACAATATTTATATCAGAATATGTTCTTCCTTCATGGTAGGTCTCATAATTATAAAGAATGTCCAATAACTCAAAGACAAACTCTTGAAGAATGTAAGGAAATTCACTATTAATCTGAAGGAAAAAGAGATTTCATGCTTGTTACAGTATTGTCAAACATAAAGATGAGCAGGTGATGCTGTTAAGAAATTATGTCAGTTCCCTTTGAAATTGAATTTGTCATCTTTTATTTTATTTTCAAGTCAAATAATACAATATAATGCTTTAGAGCTGCTATAAACAGCGAAGTAGTTAAGTAATTCTTGAATGAACTGAATAATTTTTATAAAGCTGAAAGAAACCATTTTAGTTGATTGTATTTTGAGAACATCTTGAGAGGAGAGGTTGGGTTTTTCATTTGTTCATTTTATGTTGGTAATATAAGACAAGATAAAAAGTTTTGCAAGTTTCAATATTCCATCTATGTTGAAAAGTTTTCACGTTTTCGCTGCTTTTACATTTACATAGATAAAATGTAAATTGAATAATTGCGGTCTCTTGATATTTATATGTCTAAAGTTAAATATCATATTAAGGCGCTCTCTTTTAACCATAGCGCCGCCTGGTTCGCAGCAATTTACGTATGCTTGTGACATGACAATTAAAATCCTTTTCTTTCTCATCTTTCATCTGTTCCGCGTTACAAAGAATATGGCATTGCATGACTGCTAAAGATTTGATATTTAGGTATATTTTCGCATTAAAGGTTAAAAGCAGTGCATATGCCATTTTGTGACATAATGCGTGTACGGCTTTGATTCTTATGATAAAAATTGTTTTATTAAAGACAACAAGTTCATAGATAAGTCCAAATATTGTAATTCATAGAAATAAGAACGCTGTCGAATTACATCCAATACATCTGTAAGCTATTGTTAAAGTTGAAGTTAGCCTCTGTAGCGAATTTATCCCAATCCCTTTGTTGATTAGGTATAATATAGTTCTGTTGTCGAAACAAGAGACTGTATGAGTATGTGTTGATTGTAGGGATATTAATAAGCGTCATGTCAAAGACAATTATCTACTATGCAAACAAAATTATTGATGATTGTGTCCCGAAAATAAAATTTCTCATTTATGGATGAATTTTCGAGATATAATCAAATCAACATATATAATCGGCTTAAAAACAACGTTTACTATATCGCTTGAGAACATTTTCTTATCTCAAATACCTTTTGGTTAATCACGGTACCCAACGCTAAAGTCAATATCTTATACTTTTCATGATATCAAACATATTGTCTGACGTATCTGAATGATTTACCTATCACTCATTACCTTAGGGTCATCCTATCGCTTCGAGCTTTTTCATGAGATGTAGGCATTAGAAAATTTGTTTACGATCACTTTAAATATGTTCGTATGCAATAAGACAATTACTAAGTTAATCATTTTAAAGTTACCATTGTGGCCCCTCAAGAAGTTAAAGTACATCATAAATTTACACTATCGCTAATAAGTTTTAAGAAAGTAAACTTTCTACAATAGTTATACTAGAACACTGTTGAATTATCAAAAACTTTTAGGACTGACAAAATGTTCCTTTTATTTGGGATGAATTGACGAACGATCTTGTGATGTCTAAAACACGTTAACCCTTTGCTATGTTTCTTCTTTTAATTGTTAAAGACTATTTTTTATTTGTTCTCTTTAATTCACTAGTGATATGATTCGTTTAATAATATGAATCTCATAATGAGCATGTGATTACTATCTTAGTGAGAATATGAATCGACAAATTAAATATTCACATATGGAAAATTATTATCATGGCGATTTCAATATGTCCAAAAATTTTGAGACTACATATACATTAGAAAAAAAGCGCGATATCTAATGCCAAACCCGATGATATATTTTAACAAAACAATTACTTGGGAAAAAATACTCTCAATTTTATACATCCTCTGAAGTTTATTTGATTCAAGAAATATAAATCAGCTTTTCGAAGTATTTGAGAACTTATGTATTAATTTTCAAAATCCGAATGTGAGCTGGTAGAGAATCCCATCATATAGATCTATGTTTCTGTCAGTATATTAGATCCATGGTGTGGATATGTCATTGTTATCTTGAAACCTAAACCTTTCACCGGAGCTTTCACATTCAAATCGACGGATAATCCGGTATCAATCCCGGTAATATGCTTCAGCAGGGGCACTTGTCTTCATGGTATGGCGGGTCTGCCATTTTGAAAGTTGTATGTCGAAGGGGTGCAAAGGTTTTGAATGGCTGCCACTATTGAACGTATGGTGGTCATATGTACGGTTTTGTCCCAAAAATGTTACGCTGACTGTTGGTGCGTCATTTTCCAAGGTTATTATTGTTGCGGTAGAAAATGTCTGCTTTGTATGGTGCGGTAAAATATCGTGTGCCTCCGATTCCTCTTCACCCAATAATTATTGTAGGTGTACCGAAAATGTTCGAAATTAGTTTCATTACATATAGCCTCACTAAGCAGGGGGGGGGGCATAGGTATATTCTTGTTGTGAATTACTTTATCAAATGGGCGAGACAATGCCATCGTGGCGAGATGGAAAAACTACGGCTACGTTTCATAGCTAATCTTGTGATTTGCTCGTTTGACCTAAAACATATCTGGAATATGAAATCATTTTGTTATAATGATGACGAGCTTTTTCTCGAAAAACTAAGCACCTTTGTAAGTAACTCTATCACTCTTCTGTCCACGGAGATGATCAGAATTGAAATATTTAATAAATTTTAACATGTTGATAAAATGATTCGGAACTCATAAATCAAATTCAGCATACACAAGATTTTTGGCTATAGGCATGTCTAACCACAGCAAAAAGTTTGCTATAGGTTCACTCCTTTCATCTAGTTTACGATTTAGAAGATCGTTACCCATTGAATGAAAAAATTTGTCCTCTAATTAACCAACAGAACACTACAGTTACCTGCGAAGAAGAAAAACACTTTTATTCTTAGCACAATTAGATAGAGCTAAGGCGCACCAACACGTGGGCTGTTGGCTCATAAGAAACATGTAGCTAGGTGTCATTTAGTGTTACACCTAGTGTTTTCAAAAACTGGTCTTTACTATGGTCAAGTAACGATAAGCTAGTGACGAAAATTTGGCTTAAAATGTGGCATGGTCCTTACATTTGTCAGTAGGTACTTTTCAAAGGGCCTATGAATTGTTGATGCTGATAGGGTCTCTTTGATCGCTAGAAAATGAGTATTTTATCTTAAGAAGATATGTTAACAACAACTCTCGTGTAGAATCTCACTTGTATGTTAATTATTTTTTGAATAGTGTGCCTTAGATTAGATAAGTGTGCCTGGTTGTATTTCTTTTACTACTATCTGCTGTATTTTAATTACTCTGTGTTACGGATATAAAATCCCTTCAAACGTACATTGGTTTTGTTGATGGTACCTATAAGCATACGAGAATATCTCTTGGTAGCTTGGAACATCTATTGCTCACTAGCTAGGTTAGTTTCTATGCACGCCATTCGTATAAAGATCAAACAACGAACAATATTGTAGAATATCAAGCGTAGTCATTGAAGTTACATGTCGTGCAATTTCTGGTATTGATTTGATCATTAGGTTATATTTTAAAACTCATTCATATTGGTTAAAGAAGGTATAAACATTAAAAAATATGGTATTATTGAATTATTTTTGAAGTTTAGTCTTGAAACAGCGATTTTATTATTTAGTATCAACACATTTCAATTACATTGCATGCGACACATTAGTATGTTTTAAATAGGTATTGTCAACATTAAAACAATAAACAAAAACAACGTTTGTGTTGAACAAGATATAGGAGAAAGTAGTAATATCATAAGTGGTTTGTTTTCAAAAATATTACATCATCTATGATCATGGGTTCAAAGCACAACATATGATCTAATAGTCTGGTAAAACAAAATATGTCAATCACCGGTCATCCTTTATACGCGGTGATGATCATGGAAGTTATTACACCATTTTTTGGTCATCTAACCTCTTTATCTTGGATGGTTTAATTTATTTTTTTCTTTTTGCGCAAGATAATTTCGGTAAAAATTTCTTTCCCCATATGTCAAATAACAGCAAAACCACATTATGGGTGTTTTATGGTCTAAACGAGAAACCCCAAGAAATATTAAACAAATCTATGTTGTTTGATTGCCCTCATGGAATAATTAATTAAACAATTTAATTATTATTCTCATCATATTTAACAACAAAACAAAAAAATTAATTAGATAAATCTCTATTTATATTATTATTTTAAAATAATTATTGAAAATCTTATTTAAACAAACCATGGCAAATATATTCGATCACCCACAAATAATTAAATAAGTCATTATTTGTTTTGATTCCCATTCAACCACTTCCTTAAAATGATAGTAATCATTTATTTGTTTATTATTTTAAATAAAGGATTTGACCCAAGTCAAATACCTTTTCCCTCCAACAAATATAATAAAATATTCCATAAAGGTGGATCTAAATTTGGTTAACGTTATTTTAATCGCGCACGAATCCGGTAACCCAATATTTGTATAAATAGGCGTTTTCTACCATTTTCTTCACCTTTTGTTGCCCATTAGGTCACTCTTTGGATCTAAACTCTTGGTCGCTTTAAAATACGTTATCATTTGTCATATTTTCCATTATTTCTTCTTCTTCGAACTCTCTTTATAAATTCTATATCTTTGTCTGCAAATTTTCTACTACCAATAGGAGAAAATTCTAGATCTGAAGTCTTTGAGAGACTTCAAAGGGCCCATCATTGAGAGGTGGAAACATCTTGTATTTTCTCCCAGTTATATAATAAAAAAGTAGCACCAAAAAATTGTTTCTTGTCTTGTCTGTTATGTAAGACAAACCCTTCATTTTCTGTGTGCTCTTTCTGTACCCTGAATACGGTTTCGGCTCTTGTCTTGATCAACTTCATGGGATACGAAGATATTTCGCGTACGCTGATATTAGGGCTGTGGTTGTGCGTAGCTAAAAGTGAATATTTTACATGCTTAAGCAAAATTCATACTAACAATTGGTGACTCACAGTTTTCAGTCGATAAGCACAGCAAATTTTCATATTCTTTCATTCATAGGACCCCTAGGAATTTCTTGCCCATTTGTTTCCTATTTCATGTTGTTTTCACCTGTAAAACCTAAAACATTAATTTCCTTAACATGTTTACTGACCCTATGGTGTAAGCAGACATCCTTGTAGTGAGATGACAACTTTTCCAAAAATACTTGTGAGACAACCGGGTACAAATTGCCTTTTCAACTGTTGGTGGACTCCGGTCACATGGCCTCTTTTACTTGTTTTGAACGGAAAAGCAGTCGAGGTGCCGACTGTGTTTTCTTCTGTTTTCATTGCGCAATTTTAGGTTTTGTTGAAGCTTAACTGATTTTCGACCTGTCTCTTTGCAGTTTGAACATGTTTAAATCCTTTGCTCATCCTAGTGGGAACCCTAGCCCCTGGGGGCTTGATGCCCTCCGCACACAGTGGAAGATTTTCATTATTTCATTTGTATTTTGAGTTTGGTATGCCTTCACCGGATACGAAATGCCTCATTAGGATCACTTGGTCAGTTCTTGCTGCAATCACCTCTTTGTAATTTTATTTGAACCTCATAGGACTATCCTGTCCTTTCACTTTTTTGCTGATTTCCTCCTTTTTTCAGGCCACCTTGCCTCTACCTCTTGGGCTGTGATCGCACACCACTCTTACCCGACTTTCTCGTTAGATCCTTTGTCCTTTAAAGCCTGAATCATGGCCTCTTTTTAGTGTGTTTTACAGCTAGATTTTTACCTCTTTTAGATTAGTTTTGGGGAGCCCACATTTTTAGGTTGAATCGATATAATAATGTTGTTAATTTCTTATTATTTTGTTATCTTATTTTAGCATTATTTTCGATTCATAACACTTTTATCTTTCTCTCAAAACTAAAAGGTTTTAAAAATTAAAATTAACATACATACTCACCTAAGCGAAAGCTTGGTTTACACACATAAGCACGGACTCTAAAATAGAATTGTGCTAACACCTTTTCCTTGTTTAAGCTTATTTTCAATGTGATTACTCTACCTCTTGTGATCATTCTGCCTAGTACCATATTTCTTGTTTGCCATCAAACACGCCCCAAAACCGCTTCCCGGGAACTTATTGTGTGCCCCTCGATTAAGTCTAGAGAGTAAAGCATGCTCAAACTCCACGTCGTCAAGCGATCCTCCTCAAAGTGCATTCCGACTCCTCTACCCCGGTCATTTAATTCCTTTTATTTTGGTTTCTCCTCCCCTTCACTATACTGATCCAAGGCCTAACACTAGTGAACTCCTAAGCCTAATATCGGAACTACTACTAGCGAAACACCGAACTACCTCGACGCACCCGCCACTGCATACATCGCGATTTCATTCCCCAATTCAAATGCGATTTATCAGCCCTATCGCCCGATGTTGGTTGTTACTATCGCTTAAGCTCCCCTAAGCATCCCCTAGTTGAAAGCCTTGTTTTGAAATATCCGCTTAACCATGTCGATCTTTCGCATGGTAATTTTACTCCAGACTAAGTACGATGATTCACATCGCGTCTCGGTTGTTCAACGCACGCTTACGGTGGCTTCTAAATGGTATGTTATTAAGCCTATTTGTCTACCTTTCGCTTCGTGCCCAAGCATTTGTCTTTATTTCGGCTCACTCTAGGTACGTCACAGTACCGGAGCTTTTGACCTCTTTTAAGCAAGCCTCTTGACACTTCTTTGCTCAACGTACGAGAATGGCGACGGCCTTTGACTCCTGTAAAATATCCCCCTTTTTAAAAGATCGAGTTTATGTGGTTCGTTCATCCACTCTCCTCTCGCTCCCATTGGCAAAATGCTCTCATTTCCTCAGGCTTGGCTTGTCTCCAAATAGACTGAAATATGGCTGATCTCCACTAGGTGCCGAACGTAACTTTATCGTCCTTCCTAACACTCTCGAACGGAGAAGCGCTAATGCCCGAGGGCCATCTCATTCCAGTGGTATCGTTGGACCTTTCTCATCCCAATGTACTCAACCTCTGTAGGCTGGTCTCCCTCGGGGAGGGCGGCCCCACCTCTAGCACTCTTCCCCTCCCGGTGGCATGTCCGGATGCGTGTCTCCATCCTTTTGCCCAACCTCCTGCTTGCCTCAGTGCCCAACTAACCGCCACCACCGCCGCGGCACAGTACCGCGCCGCCTCCTCGACATGTGCGCCCCCGCCTCGCCACGCCTCGACCTGCCAGCGACTCGGCCCCTCCCGGGCGGTGTTTGCTGACGGCCTTGTTGTCCCCTTCTCCAAAAGGTGGAAAACAATCAAGCAATCGCCTGGCCTCTGGACTCACTCAAGGCATTGGCTATGCCTTTAACGACAGGCACTCGGCCAGCCGGGACGACCTCTTTAAATAATCCTTGTTCGTGTGCAGGCATTTGTAGTCCTTTTGATGCTCCCCTCTTCCCCCAGATGCGGTAGATATGGAAGTCTCAAGCCATTGCAAAGGACATGCCTCCTCACTAGTCCCCTAATGGCCACTATCAACTTATTACGCTGCAGTCTTTCCCACCAATGATTGTGGCTATCACTTTGTGGACGGTGCCACCTCAACCTTCCCCCTTAAGTTCCTGGATTGCAGGATCCTCGCGGTGAACTCGTCCATCCCCTACCGGCCAGCCTTCACCTTCAGGCTTGGTCTCGCGGTGCCCCCCATGACTCTGGCTAATGCCTTTGGTCCCCTTCTTCCAGGTTTCACCAAAGGCCTCTTTCGACATCCGATAGCCGCCATGTCCCCTCGGCCCCAAAATTTAGGGTTCATACAGTTCCTGAGGACCATTCGTCGAAATAACGCTTTTGGTCAGGCTGTCGTTTGTACCGCACGGTAAAGTGATTTGGCGCCAATCTGCGCAAAGAGAAACGATGGGGACCAAAAACGCTTGCGTGAGCCTACACCATGCAACCGCCCAAACGCGCTGTTGGTCGCGCGATGTTAATAAGTCATAACCATATGTCATCACCAATTACGCACCTCAAAGATCTCACGGTCGGCAAAGACATTCCCATTCAATGTCCACTGAAGAGTCGCCACTATACGCGGTTCTGTCCCAAACGCAAACCTTCGCACAAATCGCACGCCCAGCGGCACCGCCGTTTAGCAGCCATTACACCCTGTTGTCGCCTTGGCAGTGGTTCTCGCCAGACAATCTTGCTTGAACCGAAACGCTACGCGACGCGATACCTTCTCTTTTACTGCCAGGAAGTTCTGCTTGACCAGCACGGAGAGATATTCCCTACTCCCATTCACATTTCACTCCTCCAGCTATAGACAATGGGAGAAACCTTGATCACACATTTTGTACCCTACTCGTCATCGCCGGGGGAATCATTCACCCTATTGCCGACCTGCGACCTCTGATTTCCCCGCGAACGTGCCAGATCGCGGGCGTTACTTTGTGAGCCCCTTCTCCACAAGATGACGGTCACACATCACTACATCATTGATGATCCTCGCCCTCGATCTTCCACATCACGCCCGATGCGAGCAGAACGTGCAAACCATGACAACCGGCTTTCCGTGGGATGATATGCCGCCGCGCCGCCCTTACTGACGGGTCCTGTTCTGACGCGGGGCAAAACCCAGCTGGATGCGATTGGTTCAATCATCACCACCGGTGCTTTAAAGAAAACACCAGCAACATCTCTCCTGCTATTAAAATTGTTCCGGTCAAACCACGGAGCCGAAGAATATATCGCCGGGTGCCAGTGCCGGAAATGACTTGCCACTAAGCTTTCGATAATTCGCGATATTTTACGCCTGGTCACCTGCTGCCGAAATATGACTAAGTCCCACCATACGTGAGCAACCTTGCCGACAGCGCGTTAACCCTAACGATAAAATGGTGCAGACCGATAGTCGCCCAGGCCAGTGCTATCAAAACTAAAATAGATAAGCTCAAGCGGTACGGTTTCATTTATCCTGTTGAATACACCGCGGGTATCCAGCAGTTCAAAATGTCAAGAGAGCAAGGCACCATCATCACACCAGGACTTCAACGACTTGAACAAAGCTGTCTGCAAAATAACCCCACCATTGTTAAGCAAATCATTGGTAGGTGTGCGGGGCACGGGGTTCTATCCTTTATGGACGTTTCTCCGGATACAGCCAAATGGGTATAAATGCGCCAACCGAAAGCAGGCGTTCTCGCCCGGTTAGCGCGGGAACTTGCTAATAGGGTCAAGCCATTACGACACAGCAAAAGCAGCAAGGCACCATGCTAACCAGGCCATGTCTTGTTGTTCATGACTTGGCTCACTGTTATCGCCACTTGTTGGAACGGCCTCACTACATGTTCTAGCGAGCGCGGCCTCCCACGATCTCGGCCCGTCTTTCTCGATGTCACAAGTATGTCCGCTTGCGCCGTTGAAATACGTCTTTGCACGTTTCACCGGCAACCGTCTCTCGGCTTCATAGTGTCTGAATGGCCATCACTCTTCAACCCTTTAAGTTCAAGCCATTCTTGTTCCTTCTATACATTCCAAAGTCTCCAAGGCAAAAGCTAATTTTCTTGTCGAATTTCGTCTTCGACTGTCGACACCGCATAAGTTTGAACTCCTCGATCATATCATTTTTGAGATACTATGCTCATAGGTCTTTCGACCACCTCAGCAGGCTCTCACATACTCCCTTGATCGCCCTCCCCGCTTTGACCAAGACTTCCCATCCTGTACATCTCCGCTTCACTATTCGGTGACAGTCCTTATCGAAGGCCAGCAATGTGGAAACCGCGCGATACTGCTACGTCGATGCGGGCCTAGTGGTATCCCTGTTCCTACTCCGCAGAAGAAAAACTCGTGGCCGGGTGCCTTGTGTTCTGGGTCAAAAACACGTCATTAAATACTCCATCGTTCCACCAAGGTTGCCAGCTAATTCCAGCCCCATGGCCTATTCCCAGGTCACCGTATCAACGAAATGCTGTTAGTGGCGTCATCATCGGTCTCGACCTCAGGTACATCACACCAAAAAGTAAGAAAGGTTTGGCCATGCAGGCTCGTTACGGATACCTACGAAACATAAGATCCTCCGGTTAATGATGATTTTAGTGGGCGCATGCTTGTTCGCCGGACGGTCCTTGGTCGGCCCGATCCTCACTGCCCCTACAAACCCAAAGGTTCGCTCTTCACGCCCGGTGGCGGCGGCATAAGTGATGTGTCGACACCGGGCTCCTGCTGTATAGGTGTGGCCTGTCATTGCATTATGAATCATCATGTCGTTGTCTCCTTGCTGAAGTTGAACAAGTCCTCGATACTGCCATAGCGGCGCTGCGGTAGTCACCTCCTAAGTCTTGCTACGCCCAAAAATTCATGCTGTTTGACGCTTCCCTCTTCGATGGTGCATTGAAGTGATGTTCTTATTCCAATTGCCAACATTTCGCCCTAAGGCAGGCTCTGACTCCCTCCCATCCAGAGCATTCTCCATTGCTTGTATGTAAATGAGCGCGACTGTGGAATGTCTCCACCATCTACAAGCCAGCCACTTGACCTGTCCTTCGTGGTGGCCATTCTTTCACAAAATGGGCCGAGAGCTGTGCAACAACAACACGCGTCTCACCGCGGCCCTCTTTTTCTTTTAACAAATATCTCTCGATTCGAAGGTTAGAAACAAGCTGATCTCGGCCACGGCAAGCATTTTTGAAGATGAAGATATGGCATAAATGTCCTCACTTTGTTGAGTTTGAACGCAATATTCCTCCTCCTATGCCCCAAAAATGTTGGCCAAGTTAAACGGGTCAACAAAAATCCTCGAACTGGCAAGAAGCACGGTGAATAAGCACAAAACCAGCGCAGCATCTTTATGCTCTTCTACTTTGTGGGCCTATCAAACTATTAAAACACTTGCTGATTACTCTTCCTGCCTCGTTTTTGGAGAAGGCAATGTTACAAATCGGTGTGAAATTCCTTTGCGTACGGCCGTTGAACTTCTCCCCAACACCCAACCTCTGAAACAGCTTATGTTAATAGGTACCTCCCAAGGGCATCGTATTTGCCTTTCAAACCATGAAGCGACCAAGGCACTTTTAAGCTCGATGCCAGCGAGAAAAGTCCAACCCTCGTACTTTTCTTACGGCAACCTTGTTCTGGTTATGACGGTACAGTATCGCCGAGTACGCAGGAAGTTAAACTTGTTCAGCTGAGCCCTTACATCGTGGGTGAGATCTCGGTGAGGGCACCTTCTCTTGAGATTTGGAAAGTCCTTCCTAATCTCATGATGCACTCTATAAATATTACCCTTAGCATTTCCCTTGAAATGCATGTTTCAGCCTACTTTTAGATAGCTAGAATATTTCATTTTTGTGATTTGTGTACCGGAAAGACATTTTCCAGGTGGGTCACCCTCTCATTAAAAATCACATTTCTTCCTTTAACCTTGTGTGGAACTTGTACTCCTTACTTGTCTTGTTTGTGTTGATTTTAAGTAGTGAAGTTACTGCCTTGCTCATGTTTTCGCAAAATCTGGTATGGACCTTTACGTAACAACACCATCGAATCGACAACAATGGAAACGTCCAAGTGGGTCATCATCGCATTCATGGTCTATACGGTCCTTTAACACACTAATCTCCATCCCTCATTGTTAGTTTCTCTCTTGTACGCACATTGTAAGCATCGGTCCCACTATCCCTTATCCACAATGATATTGTGTCGATTCGTTGCTGTATGTTCATACACTGATCTATCGAAGCCGTCCATTCGCCTGGGTCCCTCATTCCACCATCATCATTGGTATTAGTACCCATCGCCATCTCTGTTCTCTAAATGCTGTCTGGTTAGGGATCTCTCATTGCCTCACCTATGGTAGACCTCATACCTTAAGCATTAGCTCCTTGTTCCATAAGATAGGTCTAGAGGTGGTACCTTGGTCTCATTTACCTCTTGTTAAGTGCCTGGATGGGCGAAGGATCTCTCATTTCCTTGGCTTGGCTGTTGCTCCACTCTCGCTCCTTTCGGCATGATAAAGATATTATGCTTAAGTAGTTGGGTGATACGACAACAGCTCATAAAGCAATTCACAAGTGTGTATGTGAGATATACAAGCCTACGCAAGGTATTGCCCGGTAACCCAAAGATAGCCTCTTCATTGAAGCCCTCGATAAGCTCCATATGTTCCAATGATAAGCAGCACTACAGTATCTTCCAATTTGCATGTGTACGATGGAATTTTACTTAAACCTTGCTATAAGGGCATTTTGGTTGTATTGTATCTCATGTACTAGAATATTGTTGTATAAGTCTTGTGCTTATCCCAGTACCAACATATGTGAATCTCATTGTATTTTATACGCTCATGTTTGTCACATTGTACTTTATAATTTAAGTCCTTGTTCTGAACACTATTCTGCATACTTTGTCTCGACGGGCTTTAAATGTTCTTCTCCCCCGCCTTTGCTTATGATACCCTCTCATAAAAAGACTTGTGCACCGTCTCGTCTCCTACGAAATCTAATTCTTGTTTGTTAGTCTACCTTGTTTCTCTCTCGCTTGTACAGTATACAGTAATTTGAGATGCCACACCGTACTTTGTTCATACGATTTTCTCTAACATATACATTTTGAGACATCCTTTACACCATTTTTGATCTGTCTATTCTATCATTGGAGTGGACCAAGTACATATGTAAGACCAATTTTACCCTAAGTAAAATTTATTTCACTATATCAAATAACCAACATTTATTAGGTTATTTATAGTCTAATAAGGAAACCCCAAAAAGAAATATTAAACAAATCTATATTTGTTTGATTTTCCTCATAGAATAATTAATTAAACAACTAATTGAAAATTATTATTATCATCGTATTATTAGAAAACAAAGAAATTAATTAGATAAATCTCTATTTACGTATTTCTCTAAGATATTATTTTAAATGTTATTTAAATAATATTATTAATAATATATTCATCTTTAAATAATTAAATAAATCATTGTTATTTTATTTATCATTAACCACTTCCTTAAAATGATAAATAAATCATTTATTTGTTTATTATTTTACAAATAAAGGATTTGACACGATGCGATACCTTTCCCTCAACAAATATAATAAAAATATTCATAAAGGTGGATCTAGATTTGGTTAACGTTATTTTAATCGCTTCTTTTAAGATCTAGGACAACCCAATATTTTGTTATAAATAAAATTTTCCCTACCATTCTTCACCTTTTATTGCCATTAGATCATCTGAGTCTAAACTCTTGAGCGACGACCATTATCATTCATATTTTATTTTTATTGTGAGCTCTCTTTGAGTTCTACTCTTTGTCTGTGATTTTCTACACCAACGAGAGAGAAAATGAATACAGTATTCGAGACTTGAAACCCATCCCATTGAAGATAGTCGGCTTGTCTTCTTGTTTCCTCCCAGGTACCCTTAGCCAAAAAAGTTACGCAAAAATTGTTTCTTGTCTTGTCTATTGGATATGAAACCAAACCCTTGCTACAGCAATATATTTTGTACATAGATCTGGTTTTAGGCTCTTGTCTTGATCAACTAACTGCGGTCTTGAAGATATTCCGTGACCATTTGATGTTAAGGCTGTAGTTGTAACTGATGAATGTTTGTACACACTTGTTGATTCATACCGCCAATGAACTGTAACGCCTGTACCACCTTGCAAAAATCTCTAAATTATCATGGTAGACATAACATGTCTGGCGAGAAGGAATATCACTTTATTACCATCTGAGAATATCTGGTTGCCCTCTCGATTTTATATTCCATTTAATTCGAATCTACTATTGCGCCAATCTGGTATTGCTATAATCTGGTGTCTCTCGGCGGTGAGTATGGTTAATTGTCGTGGACAACATACGCAATTTAAATTTTGTTATCAGTATTGGACGATAAAAAACAAAACAAAAAAATTATGTTAAAAACATCAAAATAGTTCGCTTACCTGATTCGTCCCACTGTGCCCCTCGAGGCAAGGACATATCAGGATCTCCTCTGAAATATATACCTGCATAGGGGAATTCTTCAATGGTGAAGACTTGATGCTTTAGCCACATAAAGTACGTCAGAGTGAACCAAAGCAAAGGAAATCAAAATGGCGCCATAACCAAAGTTTTTTAACTTTTTGTTCTTTGCTCTGGTTAGTTGGTCTTTCATGTTGGCCAGTACCCCTTCATACCAGTTGAATATAGTGCCTCTGAAACAATCCACCGCGGTCTACATTTGAGATTTAGTGGCTACATGTGGAGCCGAACTACCACACAACCTGGTTATCGTGAATGCAATCACTTTGAGATCTAATCGCAAGATAGTTTTTATGTCTATGCGATTATCCTTTGGATCTACCTTGTCACTGCAAAACTGTTGTTTATAGCTAGCAACAGGTAGGCCACCCTGTCTAGCCCCAAACAAGGATATGTTTTCTCCTCTTCGGGACAATCCAGTGAGAAAATAGATATCCTCGAGCTCGATTGCGAGCTGATGGTCACCAATGATAAAGCATTGATCTTGAACATCCCATGTGTTCACTAACCATATCATTAGCTCTACCTGTGCTTTCATACCTTGAATCGCCCAGAACTTATATAAACCACAATTTTTTAACACTTGCATTGTTTTGGGATCATTCTTGGCTTCATTGTCTATAGCCTCATGCTCACGTTCTCTCCACTCTAGCATGGTGAAATAATCTGCAAATAAACATATTTGAAAGTTAGAAACCATTGGAGTGAAAAAATTTAATCATTTCTAAGAGAATTTGTAAATTTTAAAATGCTCACGACGCCCCCGCATTTTTTGTGTAGAGATAGTGCGAGTGTCCGCATCGGCTCCACACAAAATCCGCGATAGCCTGATAAATTTCCTTTTGAAAAATTATTGGGGTCCGCAGATAGCGCGCGTATAACCCGCGGACCCCTGAGAGCGCATTTTTGAACATAAATTCCTCTCAAAAAATGAAATTAAAACCAAAAAAGAAAATTGAAATGGATAGAAATGAAGAGAAAGATGATGTGGATTACCTGGTCCTCACGAATCACGAAATGAACGGTTGGTTCTCCTAATATAAGCTCTGGAACTTTTTTGCCAAAAGCTCTAAATTTACTGCTCTGAAGATAAAAAGGTGAAAATGATTTTGTTAAACTCCTTTTTATAGTTTTTGAATGAATACTCTATTATATTTTATTTATTTTTTCACTTTAAAAAGCTATTTTTCAATATTTTTACTTCTTTGGAATAGGTATTTTTAATTTTTTGAGTTTTTGTGCAGATTACAGGTTTTTTAGTGAAAAGAATTATTTTGATGTTGAGTATAATTTTATCACTTTTTCAGGCTCTTGAAAAATACGAAAAGGAAAAACCCTGGAGTTCTCTTTTAAGCCCTTTTCAGACTCTCTAAATATGAAAATATCGCCAAGTACTTGACTGTTTGAACTCGTTAAAGGAAATGAACAGTCATCCCTTCAGTATAAGCTTACCCCTTTTCTCGACTGAAATGGACTATTTACGAAAATGGTATATGTTGACTAATAATGGTCAATAGAGTTCTCTCCTTCATTATTTTATCCTTTTTCGGGCTTTGAGAGACTAAATTTATGAAAAAATCACAACCATGGAGTTTACTTATGTTTTTCTTCTGACTCCCCAAAACTGAAAAACGTTGAGTTTCTCCTATATTGGACTTGTTAAAATTTAACAGTAAAGGACCTGTCGATTACAAACAGGAACAAACCACTCCTTCCTAGGATTTGATTTTAATACTAATATGGACTCATCCGAAGGATGAGATTACACAACAAGAAAATGTTATCCTCCTCAAGCTTTTCAAAAATAAAGAGGTACTTGCCAGTAATGGTGGGGGGGGAAAAGAGAAAAGGAATCCAGCTGTCACCCTTGTTTTAGAAGCAGTATACCACTCTTGAATACGACACTTTTGTTACACTTGTACCTGGGTTGGGAAAATTCTCTGTCTAATAGTTAATCAAACCACATTGAAAGTCTTCAGCTGGTTTCTGGGTATTAGCTTTAGGTTAATTGTTACCAAGCCATCTGCAGTGTTGTTATGTGTCCAAGAGATAGTTCAAATAAACCATTCATTGCAAACATTTTTCTTCATTCGTGTTGACCATCCCTAAGTCAGTCCTTGCAAATATTTCTTCAAAACTTGATCTAAAAGTTTCTTGTTGTGGGATTTCTTGTGATGGGTCAATTTCCATCGACAACAACTCATCATCTAGAAAGTTGATCTAGAATCCTATCAGTACCTTGGGATCTGCATGCCCTAATGGCACGTTTCTTGCCTTCAACGATAGGTTGCATCATTAACCTTCGAGCGAATGATTCCATGAAGTGTTTGACTGCAAATCATTCATTCAAAATTCGTGAATTGTACTGAGTACTTTGAGAGCCATTGTCATTATTGGTGGTTTCTCTCACACTTTTTAATATTTTACATCATTGACTGGTAATAAAGTGGTTTCTACCATGTTCGACTTCAACATAATCAATCACATGGATAGAATCGTACTAGTTCGGGAAGCGGAAATCAAGACCCTGGATCTAGTTTCCACCATCTAGGCTGCGAGGAGTTTTATTATTCATGATACAATAGACAACTTATGACAGATGGTTGCACCCATACTGTGACTACTATTGATGTAATATTAAAATCATTTATGTACCAGAAATTTTAGTTAATTTTGATCTGAGTATTGGAATGGCTACCTCAATGATGATATATATATATACATACTTCCATTGAATGTTTTTACAGGTTTTCGACCAATGTGTCCTCAATCCAATCCTCAGTATGATAAAGCACTTCACTCTTCAGAATAACCTCAGACTTCGCACTTTAGGGGGCAATCTGTTATACGTTATTTTGTCACCATGACATTTGATTGTCCATATAGGTTCATCACTATCTATATTATGCTCCCTTAGAAGTAAAAAACCCTAATGTTCCTAAACCAAGTCTTGGAATTGGAGAAAATCTCACTAAAACCCTTAAAAGTCTAAGTCCGCACTTTTCCTAGCCCTTTCCTATGGGTCCGTAGATACTTGTTCTATAACCTGTGGCAACTCCCACATGTTTTTCTTATAAAACCTGCGGACCCCCGTAAACATTCAAATAAAGGAAAAAGTAAGTTCTAGAAGCCCACCTGTCTAATATTCTCCCAACTGGAAGCTTAGAAAAGAGTGGTCAGTTCGAGCTTTATCCCTCCACTCATGGAGCTTATCCCTTGGTCTATGGAGCTCAAATCCATTCATGAGAGGAATCCATCCCCCTCTTCATGGAACTAAAAATACCTCCATTTCTCTATAAATTGAGCTCATGTTTCAGTCTCAAGGGTAGACATACATGTTATTTTTTGAAGAAATTCTCAAGAAAGCATACTCTCTACACTAGTTTTTGTTGACATGAGAATGATCACACACTTATGTCTATAACTCCATACTGGTTTATAGAGAGGAAGGCTTGTCAAACTGAAGGAGGAACGATTGTTCATGACCCCAGGGGGAACTTGTACGATAGAAAGGAGGAACTTGTAGGAAAACAAGGCATTAGGTTGTAAAGTTACTCTTTTCATTCAAGATAATACATATGGATCTCCTTTTTTCATTGAGTTGTTCTTGTGATTATTTGAATAATTCAATACTTAGACTCCTTGATCACTAAGTTATATTATTTGTTCTTAATTATTATATGTTGCAGGTGCTTTTAATTCTTTTGTCTGTCTTTGATTGTAGGTTCTACTTACTAAAGAAGCATCTTGGAGTGACTGGCTAAAAGACTGCACCGAACGTTGGGTCTCAAGGTAGGGGCATGTCCTCTTTCTTTGTTTATAATAATTCTAAATTGAAAATAATCTAGAGAAAATGATTTATGAATGGATGTTTGTTTCTAGCTATTCGTAGAATACTAGGGAGATCGCTCTTGTCCGCAAGAGGGATTTAATCGCATAACAGTGACGTGGATGTTAGGATGATGAGGTGCCTAGGGGACACATGGAAATGATTTTTTGGTGCCACCTGGCTTGGGGAATGCCACATGGAAATAAAGTGGATGTGGATGTGGTTAGGTGACATGTCACTACCAACCCTAGAGCCCCGATAATATTTTTTTGTTCCTATTTGTAGTGCCCCAAGGTAGATGGAAACTATAAAATAAGAACCTCCTTATTAGATAACATATATGTTCACATCCTGGTGTACCAAGGAGGATTCAAATGGGGTAAATTCCAAAGGAATAATGTGGAGCATGTTGTTTCTATGGAATTGTGGTGTGGAAAGGCCATAAGAGATTTTTTACTGCGTGGAAGAACCACATAGTCCACGTGGAAAAACTTGCTGATGTGGTAAGGTTAAATGGTAAAAATTTTAAATGAGCATAACTTTTGATCTAGACCTTAGAATGAGGAAAAATTATATCATTGGAAAACTCTCGATGAGTTGAAAGTGGAATTGTTATCCAAATTTATTTCCACACAGTTTGGGTGAGAATGAATTTTGTAACCCCATCTTCATAATGAGACCATGGAGGCTGGTTTAATGAAAAGTAAAACCTCTCATTCAACCTAGGGAGTCCAATGGGGTGGGAAGGAACATTAGAAGTTATTTCAACCTTAAACTTCTATAAGCTATAGGTTATAGGTATTTTTGTGTGTAAGTACTTAATTTTTACAGACATGGTTTTCTATATGGATTGTTTGATTGCCTATGGGCCTTGTGGACCTTTGGTTAGCCTTTACTTAGTGTAGTCACTAGGTTATATGCACTGCAATTAATGCTTTTAGTTTTGGCCTGTTTGGTGTTATTTTTTTTTTTAAGAATTTGTTTTCGTTCTCTTTTTTTTTTCAATACTACAAACGTAACACTCTTGATGGGTTGTTATAATAAACTCTAGATCATAAAATTATAGGGTCCATTTCTCAATATAGTCATTATGCTAAACAATCAATATACATACTTTTTGAATTTATGAATCACATGGTAATAATCTCCACATAAGTTGATTTCATGGGATGGCCATAGCATTTAACAACAAAATAGAAATTATGACAATAGTAAACATTCAATTCCAATTTTAACACATGAATGTATTCCTAGAATACTTCATCGATGACTATGCAAATTAAAGATATAGCCACATAACCAAATGACTCTAGAAAACCATAAAATTGAAAAGAAATAAACACAATAATATAACATTCCAATACATAGTTAAATTATTTATATTTTTGGTAGAATAGTCCTCCAATTGGGATATTGTGAGCCCATGGGTGGAAGCCACAATTTCTCATTTCTTATTATGGAGGACAGTGAAGCCTCTTTAGGCTCCCTCTTGGGCATAAGAAAATACATGTTAGCTAAATAAGAAGCCATATATAACTTTAATAGAAGAGAAGTATGAACGTCCAAAAGTGATAATAACACTAAATTTTTCCATATATATGTCGTTAATCATTGTAGCATGAAAAATATTTGGAAAATCTAGAAAAATGATAGTTCCTAGGCCTCATATTTTGTTGATAAAGAAGAAGCCAACAAAAAATATTTCAAATATTTGTTTTCAAAGCCTCCCAATAGTCCTATATGAGAGACCCTAGAGGTCTTACAAATTTCCCCCCAAGTTTTCTTGTATGACATGAATAATGAGCTTATGAAATAATTGTCAGAAGAAAAACTTTAATCAACCCTATTCTTGATGCAGAAAGGAAAAAGGCTAAGGATAGACAGAATTTTGTGTTGGGAAAAATACTAAGGGGGGAGGGGGGGGGGGTGTGAATAAGTATTGTAAAACTAACTTAAACATTTCAATTTCTTATTCGGGTTTCTTTACACTACTATCATTAAGTAAACCTGTGTATGTACGCGACTGTGTTGAAGACAAATAGTGTATATCTAGTTAACTAATTTTTTTCATTTATTTCATCATTTGTTCAACTTGAACCAATGCATCATTACTTCATTAGACATTAATTAAACATTAACCATGAGCTGTAAGTGTATAATAAACCATCACACATAAGCAACACAACAACACATGAGGACACCAAGATTTTTAGGTGGAAACCCAATGTGGGAGAAAACCACCGTTGACGTCATCTTTTATTATAAAGGAAAAAATATTACAATCTTTTAATGGTGCAAACTCATACCAGTACATAGGCACCCACCTACATAAGGCTAAAACCTTACTTTTTTCTTCAGCACTCACTGGAAAGGAGCTCCAACCCCCTAATCTTGTTTATCGGTACACATCGTAAGGGAGCTCAAACCCCCTAAATATATTTATCAGCTACCATTGTAAGGAAGCTTTGAATCCCTCACTGAAGGCTCCAACACTCAGCACCTATATAGACCACATTTCATAATATTTCATACTAGATCCACTTGACTCAAAAAGTCAAACATGTAGGCAAATTTCCATCATATTTTCAGACTGGGCCCACTTCCATCATTTAAGCTCAATACCAAATAACAATTATAAAAATAATCACTCAATCATTGAACCAACTGAATCAACAAATCAATCATTGAATCTCAATCAACTAATTAAATTATATCAAACTAATCCAGGAAATATCATATCAATGCATAGCCACTCATCAATATACCAAGCCAAACATTTTTACCCATCACAGAAACCAATTTCTACCACTACAAACCCTGATCAAGAATACATTAGATTGTATACGCTACTATTTTTAACCATACCCATGTATGTACGCACTTCTCCTAAAGACGAGCTACGTACATATCTCAAAATACTAAACAATTGAGTTTAAATCACTGTCATATTGAATTAATCACTAAATAACATACGGAAACCATCACAG
This sequence comes from Pinus albicaulis, assembly GCA_034641835.2. Classification (NCBI taxonomy): domain Eukaryota; kingdom Viridiplantae; phylum Streptophyta; class Pinopsida; order Pinales; family Pinaceae; genus Pinus; species Pinus albicaulis. Next base: position 329,831 of record JAXQQM020084577.1, on the reverse strand, counting down.
ATTACTGAACCAAATATAGATAACTACATAGTAGCATCATCACTAGTAAACATATCATTCCATAAACAATTGAACCCAGCTAGTATTGTCAAACACAAATTATCATAAGAGAGACTTCATCGACAAAAAATAGAAAGCATAACATAACTAGGAAGGCTTCATCAACAGTTCATACTGCAAAACCTTAGCATATATACATAAATTTTACAAAACACAATTGTGTATGTACGCGCTTCTCATGTTTGACACTTTCGTAAAGATTATGAGCTTCTGCGGAATGTATAGGAGACTACCTAGAAGCATATTTGTGTATGTATGCAACTTATCAATGGAAAACCAATGTACAAATATGTAGTCACTGAGTCATACCTTTTTTTCAAAACACAACATATGTCAAACCCAAATCTTGGCATACACACAGTTACAGACACACATCATAATACCATCATCACAAATCTATCAAACCATAAACAAATTATCCAATATGTATTCATTTCGTATCTATCATATCTAATCCATATCCATTCTCCCTAGTGTGCATCTATGTCAGATCAAGGAATTCATAAATAATCCATCACATGCACACACTAACACTTGATCTCCATCTACTTATATAGCATAAGCATTAACCAATAGCTTAGGCCAATCCCTTAGTAATGTTGATGATATTCTTTGACGAGATCAAATATCCATTGTCACACTCATTAATATGGGCCAATACCATGGTAAATACCCCTGGTATTCCAATTACCATGATGCGGAATATGTACGTGACTTTTCTTCGTCATACCTACGTACGTATGTGGCCTTTCTTCGTAGGACCTGCGTATACTTTCCCAAAATTCACCTTTATAATTCCTCTGTTTCTGAACTCATATTCCTTTTTCCATTCTCTCCGTAATATTTTTACCAACCTGTATAATCATCTTGCTACCATAATGTTGAAATCTTTAACAAGCAGGTCACCAACAAGACAACACATTATTCATAATGCCAACAATCTCCCCCTTTGGACTTGATGGCAACAACTTTGGTGTTTGGTCACCACCACTTGTAAATTCCTGCAAAGACATTTTTAAGTACACCAAGCTTCTCTTTGAAGTCACCAAGCTTCTATCCAAGCATTCTTTTCCAAACATTAAGCTACTCCCCCCCTTTGACATCAACTTAAAAGGGTTGACCAAAGCTGAATGAAGACTTATTTCTCTCTTCGTAAACATGCACACTGTAGATCTGATTTGCTAAATAAGAACATTGTATATTGACCATGCTCCCCTGAGCATATGTTGAATTTCTAGAATATATACAAAGAAGTACATGACTCTATGACTCAACCAATTACGACCTTTCCTATGACTAATGACTTCATGATTACATCAAACACCCAACATAATGAGGTTACATATTTGACTCAAAATTACATTAAATTCCTAAAATAATGGGATTACATACATAATTTACTTGAACCCAATATTCCAAACATGACTGAATATTACAATTATTACATCATGGGTCTTTACATGACCTTGACATCAAGAGACAGATATGACATTTATGAACAAAACCAAAGACCTCAATAGTGAGGTAGCAAGACCATGATAGTCATCAACAACCATCATACACCATATAGGATCCTGTAACATGAACATCATCTTTTTTGGTTTTTAAACTCATGTGGTGATTATTTTTTAAAAAGATTTCCGGATTATCCACATTGCTAGAGAACGAGTGTCGACGTTTCGAATCCCAACGGGGATCCATCATCAAGACTTTCTTGAATGAAGAAAATGAGAGAAAAGACCTAGACCATAAATAGAGGTAGAAGTAGATTTCAAGAAAAGAGCCGACCAAAGTTTATAATACTATATTTAATATTTTAATTTTTAATATTTAAAATAATTATATTCCTAATTCAATATTTTTTTTAATTTATTTAAGGTTAATAATCTACGCTTTAAGGTATAAAAGAATTATTGGTTTAATAAGGGACTCATACTTGGCTAAAATTCTAAATAAAATATTTCTAAGTTCTAAATTAATTTAATTTAAAAGTCTAGAAAAACTATATTATGGTAAAAGTTTATTAAAAATTAGAAATTAATGATGGAGATTTATTATTAGTTAATTTAATTAATAGTTAATTTAATAATTGAACATCATCATCATTAAGTAAGATAGGATAATGTCGCATCAATATTCATTAGCATCAACATGACCAAATATGCAATGCTTTCAAGCATCACCAAGAATTTTTAAATCAATAACCATCCTCTTGTCTTCATGTAACATGCCTTTTCCTCATATATGAAGAGTTATAATTCATAGGAATAAATATAATCCTCTTGGGCCATTATCTTCATGCAAGAAAAATTATCACACCATAAGCAACTCAAGTAATCATCCATAAGATCCATGTTTGCAATTCACCTATCAATGATAGCCCATGACCTAGAGATAGTAGTATGTATATATCTTCTCATTAATAAGAGATTTCAACAATAGTAAACCATGAAATCACCATCATCGATCAATATTTGTTAGTAACTCATATCCTTTATCTCATATCATCAATATCAACATGCTCTATGTACATCCTCAAGAAACATATCATGTGTAGCATAAAATATACATGCATCATCAGGTGTGAAAACAAAGAGAATCTGATCAACATCATTGACAAATGTCATATGCATACATAAGCATTATTCTCAACTTCACCATATGCAACTTGTGCATTATGATAATAGCATAGTATGTTACTCAAGAAATATATCTTCATCATTACTAATGACAACAACATATTTGTCTCCAGCAGAAACAACAATACTTCACCAATGATATATTTACTTATCATGAACATCATTATGTAACAAGGAATCATAATTCCAACAATGCACTATTAGAAGCATAGAAAATGCTCCCCTTGAACCTGTGCCATCTATTCACTGTAGGGTTTGATCATATCCATCTTCATCAATCAGTAAAGCCATCAAAATAACCAAAGAAGCAATGTCATATTGCAGCAACTCATAATCCATCATAATCCAATACCACCTCTAAGTAGCATCTGAGCATCAACATATTGTGACCAATCATTATCAGAACCAGAAATTCAAACAATAACTGATTGAAACATATCAGAAACTCTCCCTAAGTTTTTCCCACTGTTTCTTCGACTCAAATAAACATACGCGGCTATCTATATCAAAACATACGTATATACATGATTTTCCTTCATAAGATCCATGTAGAGAAAGTAAAATGTTGAACTTTCATAGCCACAACTCCCCCTGAGCCTGTATTGTATATTCATCTTAGATGCACTATCATTAATATAAGCATCACTAAATGAATATCAAAATAATATGAGGACCATCATCAAGATATTCATAAGCATAGCTCCCCCTGACATCATGCATCATTAATCCTAAGGACCTGATAATCATCACCTTCCCTTCATTGCTCTTCTGAAGATAGTCTTTGTTCCAAAAAGTGTTTAAGACTATCATGATCAGATTTTACCTTGAAGTGTCTTCCCATTAGGTAAGTTCTCCATTTCTTTAGTGCATGCAGTACTGCTAACATTTCCTTCTCATAAATAGGTTTCTGTAAATACTTTCCTTTGATTGGACGACTTTCAAAAGCAATGGGTCTTCCTTCTTGCATTAAAACAACACCAATTCTATTACTGAGGCATCACATTCCACAATAAAGGTTTTTGTGAAGTCTAGCGTAGCTAAGACTGGTGCTAGGCACATTGCCTCTTTAAGATGTTAAAAGGCTTTAGTTGCTTCAGGAGTCCATGAAAATGCATCTTTATTCAATAATTTTGTTAGAGGTGCTGCTATTCTCCCATAGTTCTTAACAAAATTTCAATAATACCCTATTAACTCAAGAAATCCTCGCAACTGTTTTATGGTTGTGGGGACTTTCCATTCCTTAATGGCTTTAATTTTGTTAGGGTCTACCTTAACACCCTCGTGAGATAAAATATGACCCGATATTCCACCTCTTGTACTCCAAAGAAACATTTGGATGTTTTTTCATATAATTGTTTCTCTTGCAATAGTTTGAGCACCCTGTCAACATGTTGAACATGATCCTTCCAAGACCTGTTGTAGATTAGTATATCATCAAAAAATACTAGCACAAATTTTCTAAGGGTTTGAAAATGGAATTCATCAAACCTTTAAGTGTAGAAGGTGCATTGGTAAGGCCAAAAGGCATGACCAAAAATTCATAATGACCCTCATGAGTTCGAAATGTTGTTTTCAGAATATCTTTAGTCTTCATTCTATTTTGATGATACCCTGAATGAAGATCCAACTTGGTAAAATAAATTGCTCCATGTAATTCATCCAATAATTCATCAATCACAGGAATGGGAAATTTATCTTTAATGGTGAGCTTATTGAGCTTCCTATAATCCAGACGCATGCACCATGATCCATCCTTCTTGTGTACCAATACTAAGGAGCAGAGAAAGAACTTTGACTAGGTTGAATTATACCCGCCTCTAACATTTATGCAATCTTACATTCAATTTCACTCTTTTGGACATAAGGATATCTATAAGACCTGATGTTTGGAGGAACAATTCATCAAATCAAATGAATAGCATGATTGTGATCATGAATATGTGGGAGTCCTTTGGGAGTTTCAAAAACCTTGGAATGATTGTCCAAGACTTTTTGGAGATCTGCAGAAATAGATGATTTTGATGTTGGAACTTCTAGTGAGCATAATTATGCAATTATGCCTCGTTGTTCTTTCTTTAGAAGCTTTGTCATGACATTAGAGCTTATTATCTTTCCCAGCTTCCCTGCAGTACCCCGTAATTCGACTTCCTTTCCTTCCAAAAAAAATTTCAAGAAAAGTTCTTGAAAATTAAAAGCTATCATCCACAAAGATTGTAACCATTGTACTCCTAGTACAACATCAGCACCTCCCATAGGAATGGAAAGCATTGGACTATTCAATACATATTCCCCCATGCTTACCTTGATATTATGGCATTTTCTAGAGAAATTTATAGTTCCTCCATTTTCAACCATCACTTGACATTCTGGTGCTGGGTATAGGAAATAATTCAATTCCTTGGCTACCTTACAACGAATAAAATTATGGGTACTACCTAAATCAAACAACACTATTACCTTTTTCTTCTTGATATTTCCTTCTATCTTGAGAGTTTGAGGAGTGGTAATTCCTACCAATGCATTACACGATATGGTCGAACTCAATTCTTCCTCTTCTTGGGTTGGTTCCTGGTGTATATCCTCTTCTTTTTCATTTTCTTCTTCCTCTTCACAATCTATGTAAAATAATTTCTTCTCAGCACACTTATGACCTTTAGTTTATTTGCTATCACAACTGTAGCAAAGCCCTTTTTCTCTTTTTTCTTCCAATTTTTGTGGTGTGAACCTTGTAGGTTGTGGAAATCTAGGAGTTGCAACACTTCCCTCTTTATAGAAGTGAGTGGTAGGCTTCCTTGTCACCATAATTTTACATTCAATTTTTCTTGCCAACCTGAATGCCTTCCCCAATGAATCAGGTTCCAAAAAGTGAACTTCATGTTGGATGTTATCCTTTAAAGTACCTATGAAGAGATCAATCCTGTGTTCCTTTGGAATATCAGTTACCCTTATATTCAATTTTTGGAAGTCCTCAATGTGATGCCCCATTAAACCCTTTTGTTTGAGATTTATCAATTGGCTAAAGAAGGTTTTTCTCTTTGTATCCTCATAATGTGCTATTATTTCCTCTGTAAAAATTGACGAAGTGACAATTGTTTTATGGGAGCAAAGCCATCGATACCATAAAAATGTATTTTGTTCTAAATGTAAAGTTGCAATGCATACCTTTTGTGTTTTTTGCACATTATGGAGATCAAAATATTGCTCCATCTATAATATCCATGTTACAGGATCCTTTCCATCAAACTTCCTCATATCCATTTTTGGAATATGGTGGTTCTTCCCGCCAACATCAGATTTTATGAAATCACGATTAACATTTATTTTGTTCTCATCATGAGTTTCCTCTACTATATTTTCACCATTAGGAAACATTTCTTGTATCAACTTTTTCAAACATTCCATGTCTGCTTTTAGATCATTCTTCATGTTTTCTGTTTTCTCATCGATCTTAGCTTCCATGTCATCCATCTTAGATTCCATGCTAGCTTCCATGCCACCTATCTTAGATTCCATGCCATTCTTCGAGCCATCCATCTTAGATTCCACGCCTTTCTTCAAACCATCCATCTTAGTTTCCACACCTTTCTTCAAAACTTCCATGTCATTTTTTGTTGCTCTTTGCGAGAGCGAAATTTGTTGCACTTGCTCTTGTAATTTTGATATATCATGTTGCCATTCTTCGTCTTCATGAGTCATAGTAGAGCTTTCTAAAGGCTTAATAGGTGTTTAATTCTTTTTAGGGGCCATTTTAGAATCCAATACTGATATCTATTCTACAATATGCCCTTGGAATAAATTCAACTTGATTCTTCAAACAAGACTTATGCAATTCGGAAAACAAAATACAGACCTTTTACTTTCTTTTGAGGATCTCGATATTGAAATTGAATTATCTCTATAATTGTCGATCCTCAATATCTGAAATTAAGCCCTATAGTAGCCCTCTGAAGCTTCTTCAAATGCCACAGGTCTGATCTGATTCGGATTCTTCAAGGAAAATTTATTTCCAATCTCCCACAATGACCAAATTTTGGACTAGTTCAGTAGAGTGAAATTGTATGACTTGACACGTGTCACTGTTTCCTCCTTTGGCTCTAAAATTAATAGACCAGAAACTACAATCCGTGTAATTGTGGCCACTTCTTACAGCATTCCAATCCAATGCTTAGAGAGAGATCTATGAATATTTTTCCATGATCACCTCTTTGAGATGAAATTCAGAAGCCTCAAAAAGCCCTAACTTCCACAGATCATATCTCCGAAAATATTGTGAACTAATATCTAAAATTTTGCGATGATATTCCTCAGGATTGTGGCTTTGAACTCTAAAAATTGTAGCTTCTAAACCTTCATAGAAAAACAATTATTATGAAAATACCACGATGACCTGTTTAAGTTAAATTCAGGAGCCTACAAAATGACCTAACTTGCACAGATCATATCTCCGAAAATATTGTGCACCAAGCTCTGAAATTTTGCGATGATGTTCCTCAATATTTTTTCTTCGCACTCTAAAATTTTTATATTCTGAACCTTTGTATAAATAAAATTATAGTAAAAATTCCATGATGACCTGTTTGGAGTAGCAAAACCCTAGAATCTCAAAGCTCTGATACTAAATGTTATGAAACCAGCTCCAAAAGAGAAAAAGAGATATCAACGCCTTAGAAATAAGGCACTTTGAGGGGGAAACCTCCAATACATTACATGAATGAACAATTATTGGATTATTCAAATTACAAAACCTCCTTTATATATATAGGAGTCCATGGGGCCATAATGTAATCCTAGCCGACCTAACAATAATAATTTAAGGGCACAATAATAACAATATCGGGGTTACAAGGATACAATAATAACAATAAGGGGGTTACAATAACAACAATAAGGGACTATACTAGTAATATAGGGACCTAACAATGGGCTGCAATGGGCATCATCTTCTTTTTACTCTAAATCTGAAGAAGAGGAACTATTCTCCTCATTTCTGCAAGAATTATTTTCTTTAAACACATAATTTTTTTGTATTTCTATATCTTCTTGCTATGACCTTTTAGGTTTCTTCATCTATGACCTTGCATTAAGTTGATGTAAACACAATTACATTTCCTTTATCCGCAAATTGACCTACACTTAAAATATTTTTCTTAAGCCCTTGAACTAATAAAGTATCAACTTCTCTTCTATATTTATTAATTTTGTTTCTTCCTTTTCACAGAACTTTTATTGGAGCATTATTTCCAATAATAACCTTACCATATTTGTTTTTCTTGAGAGACTCAAACTTGATTTTATCTCTAGTCATGTGATGAGAGAATCTGTTGTTTATGCACCATTCATCTTAATCTTCAAATGACCAGAGAGGACTACCACACCTTATATGTTCCTTTTAGTTATTCTTATTATGATAAATATTGGTGGATCCATCTTCTTTAGGTATTTTGACATCAATAGCCTTATCTTATTGTTTTCCATGTCGTCTGTTGTGATCCATTGATTTATTCCTGAATTATTTTGCCACATTCCCAAGCCTGTTACAAGCATAACATCTCACATGATCAGAAAAGGGAGCAGAGGATCCATAATATTTATTTTTCATATTCCTTCTATTGCAATCAATATCTTTGTGACCAAATATGTTTCAAGTAAGATAATATCCCTTTAAGACTTCAAGTTAATGGATATTGGTTATTAGGTATTCACCAAAGTAATTGCTAGTATTTTTATCTCATTATCTTTCTTGGACAATATTTCCATCAAGTTCTTATGCGGTGACCTATGTGAAAGCTCCCTCCCTTAACCATCCTTGAAGACTGTAGAACATCTAGGTAAAACCTTTAACAGATACAGGCAATGTCTCCCTTAGTCTTTGAACCTAAATCCATTATAATTTCTCTACAAGTGTGTTAATATTGAAACTCCATATGCAAAAAAAATATATTGGAAAGCTAACGCACTGATCTTCAACCATCCATCACCTTTATTCCTTTCAAAAATGTTTTAAACCATTTTGTAGGGGTTTATTCTTTGAAATCACCTTGTAATTTCTTTATTTTGTGTGTTTGGGAACCTTTCTTGTGGTTATCTTAGTTAATCTAAGCCTTTCAATCAGCCATAGGACCATTTGAACAAAAATCTAGAAATTATCTTCAAAGCCTTTAAAACTCTAGCAATCCTATCTTACGGAGAACCCCCCCTTGAGTAGGACGAGATCTTGCTAGAAGTCAGAATTGGGCTGGTAATGTGATAGTGCCCCCCTCTTAATTACACAAGGTCTTTCACTTGAGCTTTAGGACTTCATCTCGAGAAGTACAAGATCTTATACAGTGCTCGACACACATGATGTACATATATTCATTAATTCATATTAGGTGTTAATGGAATATGTATTGAAGACAAAAGTAGTGACCATGGGTTGAAATTGGATAATGGATCATAATACTATGAATTTGTGTCTTTTTCCTTATTTCACCTTGGTGGTAATCATCATCTCCTAGTCAACTATCGTCACTCTTGAATAGCAATGGTACTAATTGTGAAAATTCCTTGAAATGCAACATTTGGAACTAATTCTCCTAACTTATTAACAATTTATTAATTTTCTAATTAATATTGAATTAATCACATTTCAATTTCTTCACCAAATAAAATAAACACCATGGTAATAAAAAATTATGGAAATTGAGAAATGCTAGCACATACACATCAAATATGACACCGTTATTTTTGGACAAATGTACCCGAAAACACCCAATGTGGGAAAATCGTTGGAGTAGTTGAGGGTTTTTATTATGCAATAGCAGCAATTTTGAGTACAATAAAATGGTTGCCAAATTGGTGATTCTATTTGAGAGAAATACTACCAAAAATTTCTGAGGGAACTTATCCTTGCTCCAAGCAATCCCGACTCAGTCTAGGCATAAAATTACCTCCAATTTTTCCTTTGCATCAACCTTTGCACAATCTCTTGAATTCTCAACCTGAAACTTATCTAAGTGGATATTGGTGGCCACCCATCTATTCCATTTGGACACCCACCATCGATTCTTTCATTTTTTCAGTTTCATCAAAACTTACTATTTTTAGCAATTTGTTGGGTCTTGAACTTCCAAAGCCGTTTTGAGGCCCTAATGATGCAAGTGGATATTGGTGGCTACCCACCTATTACATTTGGACCCCCACCATCAATCCTTTTATTTTTTCAGTTTCAACACAACTTACTATTTTTAGTAGTTTTTCGGGTCCTGAACTTCTGGAGCCGTTTTGAGGCCTTAAATGACATTTTTTGGTAAACCCGGGAGCAACATCGAAGTTCCTTCGATGAATTTCATTCAATATTGTTTATGTCAAAAATTGTGTTCCTCGTATCGATATTTCTAACGAGGTATACAGTGCATCAAACAGATAACATATGCCAAAGTTACATCCACGGGAAGTTGATGTACCAATTTACCCAAACAAGGCCCATTTTTTTGGTGCTTCATCTCCTAAGGTTAGGTTTCTAGATGTTTAGGGTTTTCCATTGTTTCTCAAAAATAAATAGGCCTTCGAGCCTCATTGTAAACTAGTTCAGAGACCTGTATCCACCACATCTCTTCTCAGAGATAAGCTACCAGCGCCCTAGCTAGTTATTTTCATTATGTCTTTAAGCATATTTATGTTATTTGATAATAATGAAATGAATTTTTCTTTACACTGTAGCTCTGTTTTTATGTGTATTTTTCTATATTATTGCATTCCCACATAAATCTGAATCAGTGGTATTAGAGCGATCTCCTCTTTCTTTGTTTTTCTTTGCATGTCCCCAATGATGTCAGGGTATAAAGAGTTAAGGCTCGATCTGGTTGAACCCTTGCGAGATCAGCCTCGCAAACCCTGACGACTTCCCATGGAGGAAGAAAATAAATACAAGGGAATAGGAGATCCTATCAAAATATTGCTCGAGCAGGCCCTCGAGAAACAGAGGAACACAACGATGGATAACTTTGCCCATATCCTTCAACAACTGCCCACCGATGACACATCTATGTCTAGCAACCACTCTAGAGGAGCCACTCCTTTCAAGGTACAAACCAACTTTGGAATTCCTATATTTGAAAGCCAGATAGATGCAGACACCATAGATAGATGGTTGAATTTTCTCCCCTGCACAACAATAGCATATGGACAAATTTATAGAGGAATACACAGACATTTTCTCCACACCCACTGAGGTTCCTTTTCGACCCAACTACCCTTTGAAGTATATGGTCCATCTTGGGTAAGGGGTAGTTGTCTTTTAAAGAGGCTCTGTTTAAATTTTTGAAGTCAATACAGAGCCTGATTTCCCCTGTTTTCTTTCTAACAGAAACTAAGTTCGATACCCATTCTGAATATCTAATAGGTACTATGATCCGAACATCATGCATTTTTTCAATTTCTGCCTTAACTAAAGGTAGTAAGAGAGGGTTTATTCTCCTTAGCTTTTGTTTGAAAGGATTTTGGTTTTATTTAAGAGGGATTTTGTGTTGAATGATGCTGGTATCATATGATTTCAAGTCTTTATATTCGTAAGAAAAAACATCTCTAAACTCTTTGAACAGCTCTATGTATTGCAATTTTATGTGAGCCGAGAGAGTGATGGATAGTTTAATCATCTTGGGTTCTGCTAGACTACCTATGTTATGCTCTTCTACATTCGCTTCTACAGGCTCCATTCTCGGTTCTTTGGCTACATCGTTAAAATCAAAGAGGTGTTCTAAAGGTGTGAGACCTCTTGGAATCTTATCATTTTTTCATTGTAAAACTTCCAAGTCTTCTTGGTCTGCGTTGTCAATTATCTCTGCTTAAAAATTATTCTCATAATGATTTATATCAGCAGAGTATGTCATCTCAACTTCTGGGATTTGTTTAATGTATAAACAGTTTTCTTTATGGCTAGTTTTTTATATTGGAATGCTGAAATCATTTTATGATTTCAATAAATCATCTATGTGTTTGTCAGAATCAAACACTTGCTAGTGATATTCGTTATCAGGCATAGAAGGCCTATGTTTTACTTTTACGCTAAGCTATTCATTTACCTCAGGTATTTGGCAATTGGTGGCACTGAAAGCGAGTTCATTTGCTAGATGATTTAGTGCTCTTGGAATGAAAATAAGTTCATGTTTTTCAAAGGTTTTTAATAGATCAAGGGCAGCGTTCCGATATTCCCTAAGCCTTGGATTTCTAGCTGAGTATTCTCCTTTTATTTGTTTTATGATAAGTTCAGAATCTCCTAAGATTGATATCCTTTGGGCTTCTAATTGTTTAAGCAATTGTAAGCCTAGGAGAAGTGTTTCATACTCAGCAAATTGTTATTGCATGGGAAATCTAATTTACATGAAAAAATATGATTCGTATTTTGAATCCAAACACCTACTCCTACACTTGTTTTATTACAAGATCCATCAAATTTTATTGTCCAAAGTATATTTGATTCATTTTCATTTTCTTGTTGCTGTTGATTTTCAATGTTTTGAATTTGATTTGAGGGAAGATTTGATTGTTTTGGTGAACTGATTGGGTCTATGTTTTCCTTATCTTGTTGAGAGATCTCATCTTCATTACATAATATAAAGGAATCTAAACTCGATTGAATAGAATAGATTGGAGAGTTGTTTGGTTTGTCTATGTTGCTCACCATGTATTTCATGTGAGATTCCTTGTATAGTCTTCTGTTTTGGTTAAAAACATGGATGGTGGCATAAGAAATGTCCATTTGAAGGCTTCCCTGAAGTTTGGCTCCCCAAGATCTTGATAAGAGCATGCCATACTTAGGGGAATGTCAGCTACAACTATGTCCATTACTAGACTCTTAGCAGGGATCTAGGATAAGTTAACACACAAATCTTTGATTAAACCCAAACATTTGACTCTGCTTGAGTCAAAGGAATACAATTCTTTGTATGTTTTAGTAATTTCTAAGCCTAAGCTTTCCATTACCACTTTGGGCATTAGATTGTGTGAAGCTCCTGAATCTAACATGGCATTGTGTAAAATTTTCTCGTGTATGTTCAAGCTAACATAGAAAGGAGGGACAGTCCCTTCTTAGTATTTTCTTTCAACTTCTAGACCAAACAACAATTCAGGTTTGTCATCTATCAAGCTCAAGGTGTCAGTATCACCTCCTAAGTTCAAAGCTTTCAAAACTTGGTTTTTGTACACTTCTTGGGTTACTAGTTCAACTAGGGGAATGGTAATTTTTATCTTAGCAATCTCTCCCTCAAGGCTGAAAGGAACAATTAACTTGTTCATATTTACATCTGTCTTTTCAATTGAATTCTTTTTAGCAATTTTGATTTGTTGAACCTTGTTTGGACTAGTAATTGGGACAGTTTTATTAGGACCACTAGCTGAAGTGATAGGGGTACTCTGTTCAACATTTGGCTGGACACTTTTGTCTTTGTTTATGTCTGGTTTCTTGGTCAAAATGTTGGTTTTTTCTTCTGTCTTTTTGGGCTGAGTTTCTATTTTTTTCTTGATAGCAGTATTAGTGTTCTTATCCTTTGAATTATCTATGTTCCCCTTGCTCCTAAGATCGTATTGTTTGTGCACCTCCATGATTGCATTTTCAAAACCCAATCTATAGTCATCAGACTCTTCATAGGTGTTTTTTCTGTGATCAGAGAATAAACCTTGTTCTTCCTCAGTGAGGAAAACATCATCCCCACTGTCTGATCCAATCAAGTTTACATGAGTTTCTCCCAACCTTTCCAACTCCCTATCTTCTTTATATTGATCTACATATTTCTGTTGGAAGGGAGGTCTAATCTATTGGTCACTTTCTTTTTGCTTATCTTGATTGTTTTCTCCTCTATAATTCTGATTTCTATTTTTGTTTTGGTTATTTTGAGGTTCTCTTGGTGGCACTCTCTCATTCAAATTGATATTTTCAAGCACCCTCTCCATCACCTTCACTAGGTTGTCAATTTTTGTGTCAGAAGTTGAAGTTGAGGTCAGTAGGTCATCTTTATAAGTTACCCTCTTCTCTAATCTCAACCTATTTCTTTTCTCAATTATGTTTTCTTCTACGCTCATAGCTCCTTTCTGCATGTCTTCTAAGGTTAAGTAATCTCTCTCCCTTAACTGATAAGTCATTTCAGCATCAAGGCCTTCGGGATACCTTACCAAAGCCATGCCTTGAGGAGGTTTCATGTGAGTTGGAAGAGCATTTTAAATGATATTGAACCTACTGGAGTAATCATGAACACTTTCCCCTTGATTTCTCTTAAGGCTGCCGTACTCTGCTAGTATTTGGAGAGGATTATTTTTGAGTTCCCATTTTTTTATCAATGTTTGATGCAAGGCAGGGAGATCATTTATGCTGTTAGGAGGTAAGTTTTTAAACCATTTCTTTACATCTCCTCCTAAAATTTGGGCGAATATTATCATCTTCATAGTTTCTTCTTCTATCTCCATGTAATCGAAAGTATCTTCCATCCTATCTACATGATGTTGAGTTGTTGTAGACTCTTTTCCAGTGAAATGAGGGATTTTGGATTGGTAATCATTTGGTAAGGGAAGCATAGGTTGTGGTAACACTAATGGGGCATACATTGTTGCCATGGCTGGAAAGAAAGGTGGATTTACAAGGGGTGGGTTTGTGAAAGGGAAAGTGGGCTGCAATGGAGTGGTTTGGATAGTGGATGTTGGATGGAAAGATGTGGATGTACCGGGGATAGATTGTTGAGTTGATCTTGGATGAGATACACTAAATTGAGAAGGAAATGTAAAGCAGGTGGTGTGATTTCTCTTCTACCAGGATGTTCACTTTTTTTTGGGGATAAAAGTGAAGACTCAGAGTTTATCTGAATTATATCATCAAGCGACCTAGTTCTAAGAGGATTTCTTAAGTTGACTTGTGATTGGTGTAGAGCTGCAAGATTTTCAGGAACTGAATTAGCTCTCAAGGGTGATATAAAAACAGTTGAAAATTTAATCTTAGGAGACTGCCTAAGTATACTTTCAGGGTTGTCAACTATTTCCAGTGGGTTTGGGTCAGGGAAGGCTCTAGTATGAATCTTTCTAGAAGCCACTATGCTGTGTTTTTCGAACCCAGCTAAAGGAAAATTTTAACCAAATATGACAATCTTTAAGAGGCTAACTGATCTTTTTAAAAGAAGAAAAATTTAATCCTAAAGCCTTCTAACTGAGTTTATATGATGTTACAAAGATTATGGGTCTTCCCAGTGGAGTCTTAAGGTCTGTTCAGGATTGTGGAGTCACCAGGTGGAAATTTTTAGCTCCTTTGGAGGTAAAAGGTTTTATGGTCCACCACCAAGTTTATTATGAAGCCAAACTAAAATGTTTTTGTGTTTTTCTAAGTTTCTTGGTCTTATAGGTTATGAGAGTGTCCTAAATGTGACTTAACACTTATCTAAGGTGTCAAAACATACATAGTTCACTCTTATGGCTTGGTAATTGATTCCTTCAAGGTTTGATAAGGTTCTAAGAGAATCCTAAGCGTTACTTAGTTTGTCACTAATTCAAAATAAGTCCTATCATGATTACCATTATGCTTGGTAGTGTTTGAAGAAGGTTACTTATGTTATACTAGACAATGAGTGTTTAATTTTAAATATTTTACTCAGGGTCCCACCGTGATCGCCAATATGTTGGTGTCCTGTGTTTTGATAGTTTGGAAAATCAAAAGACAAGGCAACATCAGAACCAATATTTAGAGTTACAGGATCTAGTCCTCCTGTTCTCAAAGAGGGATCTCTAAAATTTTTGTTTGCAAAGATTTATCTCGCGTGCTCAAAGTATTGGTCTTAGACTAGTTATTAAGTGCATGTGTTTGATTGTTTGTTTGGTTGAATTCATATAGCGGAATATAAAAGATCTAGGAAATATAGATAGTCAAGAGAAATGTCAGCTTCATTGGGAAATGGAGTCAAAATAAGTTCATGACAAACTTATCAATGGATATGGGATATCAAAGGGAAAATCTAACTTGGTTGCAGGATCCTTTGGTTTTGGAATGAGGTGGACATCAATGATTTAGAGAGAGAAATTTAATTCTCAACAAAGGGAATTTGAACACACAATTTGAACAATAAAGAGCTATTTGATAGACAGGGCTAACCATGAATTCTACAAATCACACCTTTAAGCAAATAATGACTTCAAAACAACTTTTAAAATGAAAAACTAAGATTCGGGGAACACCCTATTTCCTCAAATATTTTATTTCAAATGACTTATAAAACATAAATATTCACTGATAATTGCATTCATAGAAGAGGGAACACCTAACACATCTATGATTACAACTACAAAGACCTTTAAGACAACTATTTAAGCAAGGACAAAGGGTAAGAGCAGAACAGACCTGCTTGGCTCACTATAAACATAAATACTTCAAAGGGAGACTTCAATAACAGCCTTTAAGTGGCAGCAGACAAGCAGGGAGAACCATAAATCATGCTGAAACCAACTTATTCGAACTATCATAGAAATAAAAAAGCATGAGGACTAAAAAGAGATATTAAAGACTCTAAAATACCTCAGCAGAAGAAAACATGAAACAGTGAAGGATGAACAGGTCTAAGGTGCTTCCAAGAGTCATTTCTTAGCCTAAAACTTTCAACCTACTGTAGTAATAAATTATGGAACAGAATGAAAATAGGAGAAAACATTAAACAGTTCAGAATACTTCACCAACAGCTAAGTTCATGGATCTAATGATAGAGCCTTCTTAGGAACAAACATGCAACAAAATCGTCAAGGCTTCCAAGACTTCAGTTTCTTCTTCAACTTCAACAGACTATGTATTATTTCAGAGAGTTTAAATATTACAACTAGTGATCAACCAACCAACCCAGAAACCAACAATTTCTCATCTTCTATACAAGTATTTATAGAAGAATGAGGAGGTGAGATCTGATAAAAGATCTCCCAGGGAAATTAATACAGACTAATGACTTCTCAACCTTTGAGGGGCTCGATGGAGAAGTTTATAGGTGTTCTGTCTGTATTAATTTTTTTTCACTTAAGATTAAGCTCAGTGGGAGCTTTGTTGACTTTTGAGGCTCTGTTTCATGAATGTAATAACTCTGTTGATATTTTTACATTAAATTCCTTCGGCAGAATTAATTCTTCGGCTGTTTTGAGGCAAATATTTGATTTTGATCAATAACTTCGGCCTCTGTTTGAATGCTTGTGGCTACAGGTGGCACTGTGGTAGCTGGGAGGAATCAATTAGCCTCAGATGTGGCAGTGGAGGCCTTTCTGTCTGATAAAACACTTATGATTTTCTTTAACTGTGTTTTAATTTGGAGGATTACGATTTTGATAATCAATCTTAGTCGTAATCCCCCAAATTATCTTCAATCTTCTGTTCTGTTGTGTTCTGTCTTCGACACTGATACTCTTTGATTGTGTTTTCATTCTCTGTGTCTTGTTGATATGCAGTGCTGCGCAGGGCTCGTGAGGCATCAATGCCCATGAAGCATCGATGAGACGTGGAATAGAGCCCTCGTAGTTCTTTCCCTTTGATAAGGAAAGGCCAGAGGATCATCACCCTCTGCTTTCTTTTTCTTTATATTATGGGAAAAATATTTGAAACCTACAAAATACACACAAATGTCATGAAATCTTGCATTATTGGGTTTCACTGCTTCAAAGGGTGTGTGGAGGAGCATAGTTGTTGGATGGCATCATCCAACAGTGGGGATTTATTAGAGGAGGTCGAAAGGAGACCGGAGGATGAAAATAAGTCAGAGCCTTCGATCGCATAGAGATCGACGGTTGGGAATAATCAGGAGAAATCATAATGTAAATGGTCACATTACGGGGATATGGTGAATGATGGAAAGAAATAAGGTTTAAAACCTTTGTTGCAGAGGAAAATATGGCGGAAAGGAGTTTGAGGTTTGGGACGGTCATGAGTCGTCGGATCAGATTGGACCCCAAAGATCAACGGCGGATATTAAATCAGGAGATCGCCAATCGGGGTTTTGCAAACGGTGGGGAGAGAGTAAAGGCGTAATATAAATCTCTGATGCGATTGCCGTGAATAGGGGACGGCCGACGCGATTACGCGATCAAGCCATTGCAATCAGAGGTGGGGGGAAAACATACTAAAATGCACCCAATGAAAATATCTGATGTGATTGTACGATTGGGGAAGGTCGATGCGATTGCGCGATCGAGCCATCACAATCGGAGGCCGGGCTTGGTTTTTTTGATCTAACCATTTTCAAAGTTTGCGATGCGATTAGCGCTTGATGGTTCAACACCTGGTTTATAGGGCGTGGGCATGTGGGGGAAGTGGTTTAGGATTTTGGCCCAAGGGGGCTTAAACCCATAGTCAAAATACTTGTTTTTTAAGATATTTTCAGAGTTTTCTGATGGTTTTCGGGCTTTCGACAGAGTTCAAAAAGGGAATTTTAAACTCGGTGAAGGGGATTTTATGAAAGGGGAATAGGGGAAAATGAAAATAGAGGAAGCTTATAGGAATGAAAGGGGAGAAAAATGGAGGTTAGTTTTTCAAGTGGAAGTAGGTAAAAATGGCCTTTGCAGTAGTATTTTCACTTATGGAAACAGTAGAATTGTTTCTTGAAGGCTCCAACAATGATTTAGCCAACATTTGATATAACAAATTTTATAGCTGGCTAACACTTTACAACAAAACTAAAAATTGGCTATGAAAAATTCAAAGGTAAACTTCCATTTGTATGTTTCGACTGTGCTGAGGTTGGCCATTTCATAGCAGAATTTTCGAACAGAAGTGATGGAAACTCAAAAGGAAAGAAAGGATTTAGGAAATTCAACAAGGATCCAAAAGGAAATTTCTCTCTAAAGAAGGTAACTCATCATCCAATGAAGACAATGATAGTGAAGAAGAAGCCAATGAGAGAGTATTGTTTATGGCCAAGCACAATAAACAAGAGGTATCAAACAACGAAGAAGAAGGATTGACCATCAAATAATTTTCTAAGGAAGCAATCAAGCTTACAAAATAGCTCAAGGAAGAGAAGATCCATTCCAATAATCTTGAAGAGCAAGTTCAAGGTCTGAAAATTGAAGTTGAAGAACACAAATGCATTGAAGATTCACTTCAAAATAAGTTGGAAGAAAGAAACCAAGAAAGGGAATAATTAGAAGCCGAAGTAGTCTCACTACGTAATGAAGTGAAGAATGGAAAAACTATCCAAAACTATGCCAACAGCTCAAGGGCATTGGAAGAACTCATCAGCATTCAATGATCTTACAATGATAGAATTGGCATCGGTTACAAAGAAGAAGAAGCAGGACCTTCTACAACAAAATACAACGAACCTATGAGATCTTACATGCATGTAGACTTTATTGGACAAGATTCGTAAGAAAAACCTTGGAAGACAATTCCTCGACGAAGATTTCCATCCAGGTACCAACATATTTTTTATGGATACTATTATTCATGTGGAAAATTTGGTCATAAATTTGTAGAATGTCACACGTACCCCAGGAACGACTACAATTCCAGGAGATCTATCAAATATGAACCTCCCAGGGCTCAGCGAAACATCAATAAATTTGAAAATTTAAGAAATAATATTGAATGTTACAAATGTCAAAACTTTGGACACATAACCAGAGACTGCAGACTCGAAAATCCTCCAGAAATATTTAGAAGACACAGAACGAACAAACATGGAAGAAGAAGAAGACTGGTAATTGTGCTCTCGTTATCAAGGCTCAAAACAACAAATATGTGTGGTATGTTGATAGCGGTTGCTCAACACATATGACTGGAGATAGAAAGAAATTTGTATCTCTGAAAGAGAAGAAGGATGGAACCATGTCCTTTGGAAATGATGGATCTTCAAATGTTATAGGATCAGGCACCGCACCCTTGAAAGCAAAGATTCTCTAGCCAAGAATGTTCTATTGGTTGAAAACATGGATCACAATCTGCTCAGTGTTGGACAAATGTGTGATCAACGACACACAATACTATTCAACTCCACAAAATGTGAAATCAGAAAAGGAAGGTATGGTGAAATTGTGGCTACATCAAGTTAAGCTCCAAATGACATATATGTTCTGGATGAAGCAACTAAAGCACGTCTAATAGCTAAGGAGGATGATATAATATTTGGTAGCAATGATGATCGATTAAGTAAGAAGTTTTCTATAAAGATGAAAAGTGATTTCGAGATGTCTTTACTTGGTGAGATGACATACTTCTTAGGGCTTCAAATATCTCAGCAAGATAAGGGAATATTTATATGTTAAGCTAAGTACATCAAGGAAATGCTCAAGAAATTCAAAATGGAAGATTGCAAACCCATCCTTACTCCGATGGTAACAGGTTGCAAATTGAGCATAGATGACTTATCAAAGGATGTGGATCAAAGGTTGTACAGATCTATGATTGGTAGTGTTATATATGTAATAGCCTCGCGACCAGATGTTATGCAAGCAGTTGGACAAGTAGCAAGATTCCAAGCAGCACTAAAAGAATCACATATTATTGCCATCAAAATAATTCTTTGATATCTAAAGGGAACAACAGAATATGTCTTGTGGTATCCCAAGGGTAATAATTTCATTATTCATGCCTTTACATCTGCAGATTGGGAAAGAACCGTTGATTATCGTGAGAGTACTCGTGAAGCATTGGAATATCTTCACCAGAATCTTGGGATTCTCTCAAGTTCTCATTAGATTTTCTTTATTAATAATATAAAGGGGGAGTGGAAGTGTGTACGGGTCCGTAGGATGGTTGTCTTTCATGGGGATTTGCCCTTTTCCATTGATTTCAAAGGGGGAGAGAATGTTGTAGGAAGAGGTTTCTTGATTGCAGGAGGAGTACTTTTGTTGCCATCAATGCCAAAGGGGGATATTGTTGATCAGCGGTTTTCATTGATGTCAACCCAAGCAGCACCAGGGGAAACCCCAATATTGCATGGGAATTTTGACCTACCAAATTAATATATTCTAGGTCAAGAATGCTTTTGATGGTTTCTAATTTTCGAGATGTTTCTGTTGATATATGGCACGCCACATAATTCTTCACGGTTTGAAAGATATTCATGTTTGAAATTTGTACCCCCAGTTAGTGGGCTTAAACCCCATGGGGTTGTGGCATGGGTCATTAAAAAGTCATAATTAATATTTTTTATGCTCCTAAAACCCCTCCCATGTTCACTTGTTGAAGTCCCTCTCAACCTAATAATTTATATAAATTGTGATCCCCATATCCTCCTTATGTAGGGATTTCGCTATCTGAAACAGGTCATCGTGGAATTTTCACTCTAACATTTTTTATATGAAGGTTCAGAAGCTGAAATTTTTATGACGTAAAGCTGAAATCCTAATGAAGCTCCTATAGAAACTTCAGATCAAGGTGCACAACATTTTCAGAGATATGATCTGTGGAAGTCAGTGTTTTTGCAGGCTCCTGAAATTCATCTCAAAGAAGTGACCTTGGAAAAATCGTCATAACTCTCCCTCTGAGTATCAGATTGGAACTTTGTAAAAATTGGAAGATATTGCACGTACTATAGTTTGTTCTATATCAATTTCAAAGCCAAATTAATAAACAGTGACACATGGAATGCCATACAATGTCTTTCTACTGAAACAGTCCATAATTAAGGCAATGTGACAAATTGAGCATAACTCTCTCTTGAAGAATCCAAATTGGGTCAGAACTATGGCATTGGAAATATGACTTAGAGGAGTACTTCAAGACTGAAAATCACATATTGGGGATCTGAAATAACAGAGATGCAACAGATTCAATATCAATATCCTAGAAGGCAAGAAAAAGCTAGATCATGTGTTGTCAAGGGCTGGAAAGGACCACACTTTCTAGGGTAGAAAAGTAAAGCAATGTGCAGCAAAGGGTAGCATGACAAGAGCAACAACCAAGGTGCAGAACAGTATCAAGAAGTTCATCACATGAATTATTCAAGTGGGAAGCACTGCATACAGTCACTGTAAAGGTATCATTGTATTAATTCATCGTAAATACATTATTTTAAAAAATTGTACTAGTGTCTATCTACCAAGAGTTGAAGAGGTAGTGTCGGGAGGTCTAGGATCATCATTAGGTGGTTGTGTCATAGTTGGGGTTATTTTCTAGTGTGTCTTCTTCTACATCATTCTATATCATTGTAAAGTGGACCATTTTCCCTGGTACAGGAATCCATTCTTCTTTTATTCTTCCATAGGGTGGCAGGGTGGTGCTAGGCTAGTGCATGAAGTCACCAACAAGTTCAAGCCTGTGAAAAATTTAGGGTGCTAGGGTGGTGCTAGGGTGAGTTGTAGCTCATTGGGTGTTGGGGCATCCGTTCAGTTGACTACTGAAGAATCTCGGGCGTTGGAGCGTTCATCTAGTGGGAGCTGGGGAAGAATGCTTTTCTTGATTCTATGAATTTGGAGATTTATTTTCAATCGAAGTTGAATATTAAAGAATTATTAGAAAATAATTAGGTGGTTTTTGTCCCGGAGTGGGTTTCCACCTTCAAAACTATGTGCATTTGTGTTCCTTTTGTTTACTATTATCATTGTACAAACATTGATAATAATTGAAGATTAACTAATGCTCTAATTGAAAGAATACTGATTCACCCCCCCCACCCCAGTATTTCCAACATATTGGTGGCCACCCACCTATTCCATTTGGACCCCCACCATCGGTTCTTTCAGTTTTTCAGTTTCAACACAACTTGCTATTATTAGCATTTAGTCGGGTCCTGAACTTCCAGAACCGTTTTGAGCCCCTATTGATCTAGGTGGATATTGGTGGCCACCCATCTATTCCATTTGGACCCTTGCCATTAGTTCTTTTAATTTTTCAGTTTTAGCACAACTTACTATTTTTAGCAGTTTTTCAGGTCCTGAACTTCTGAAGCCTTTTTGAGGCCCTAAACGACGTTTTTTGGGAACCTCAAGAGCAATATGGAATTTCCTTTGATGTTTCTCATGTCAAAATTTTTGGTCCTAGAATATATCTTTCTAACAAGGTATAGAGCGCCTCAAACAGAGATCATATTCCAAACTTACATCCCTGAGAATTTGATGTACCAATTTACCCAAACGGGGTGCATGGTTTTGACGCTTCATCTCCTAGTGATAGTTTTTTGGATGTCTAGGGTTTTCCATTGTTTCTAAACAATAAATAGGCCTTCGAGCCTCATTGTTACACAATTCATAGGCATGTAGCTACCACATTTCTTCTCACAGATAAGCTACCAGCACCATAGCTAGTTAATTTCATTATGTCTATAAGCATATTTCTCTTATTTGATATGAATGAAATGAAGTTTTATTTCCACTGCATCTCTGTGTTTATGTGTATTTCTGTATATTATTTATTTTGTGCATAAATCCATATCAGTGGTATCAGAGCGGTCTCCTCTTTCTCTGTTTTTCTTTTCATGTCCCCAACGCGGTCATGGTATAAAGAGTTAGGGCTCGATCTGGTTGAACCCTTGCAAGATCAACCTCACAAACCCTAACGACCTCCCATGGCAGAAGAAAAGAAACATGAGGGAGAAATATTTCTCAAGGAGGCCCTCGAGAAATAGAGGAACGCGATGATAGATAACTTTGCCCATATCCTTCAACGACTAACCACCAATAGCGCATCTACATCCAACAGCCACTTTGGAGGTGCCACTCCTTTCAAGGTACAACTCAACTTTGAAATTCATGTATTTGAATGCCAGATAGATGTAGACGTCGTAGATAGATGGTTGAATTTGGTGGAAAGATATTTTTTGGTCCATGGATTTCTCCAACCGAGAAAATATTATTTTTTCACTCCTCAAAGCCACCCCCCATGTCAAATTTTGGTGGGAAAAATACTATGAGAAAAATTATGTGAGGGAACCCTCTCTGTTCTCGTCTACACCAACTTGGAATTTGTTCTGAGATGGCACCAAGGAACAATATTACCCCATGGGGAGCTATGAGGATAAATAAATCCAATGGACCATGGTCCATTTAGTTCTATAGTACCACAGTTGTTTTCATAGGTACATTCAGGAGGAAATGGATTTCCTCGACATTACCTCACTTCGCTTGGCATATCGATATGCTGCCTAGATCGAGCAGAAATTTAAGTAGAAGAAGCGAGATTTTGGATCCACAAATCCAAATCCAGGGAAAGGCGCCCTTGCATCATAGAATAAGCGGCAAATGCAAAGTGGGGCAACTCAGAACAACACCGTGAATCCAAAGAAGGACACATGGAAGTGGTATGAATTTCATAACAGCCCCACTCACAGCGCAAACAAGTGTCGGGACAAATAGTCGTTGGTGGTATAACTCAAGGGACTCGAATCGGATGCATGTTCTGATCCTGAGTCAGAACCAGAAAAGGGAAATGACAAAGGAAAGCATATCACTGATGCAGATCCTAGTGCCATTATTTCCACCACCAAGCTCCAAGGGTATGATCTCGAGGATCCTGAGGAGGGGGAGCACCTCTTCCATTCACAAATGTTGGTGAAGGGTTCTCCACTGCAATTTCTTGTGAATAGCAAAAGCCAAAAGAACCTCATTTCAGCAGAGGTCGTGGATCATCTCGGCCTACCGACCATAGCACACCCACAGTTGTATACCATTGGGTGGCTTAACGAAGGGAGAGATCTCCGCATCTGCCAGTAGTGTCACCTCTCGTATAGCATCAAGTCATTCATGGATTAGGTATTGTGTGATGTTTATCCTATTGATGTGTCTAATGTATTATTGGGCCAACCATACTTGTGGAGGTGACATGTTGTATATGAGTCTAGGCCTCGTGTTGTCTCTATTACTTTGGGAAATAATTTGTACATGATACCAAATGTAGTACTGCCGCCTATCATCTCTTTGACTACTACAAAACAACGTAGTAAGATTTTTTCCCAAACCAAGAAATTTGTTTGCATTACAATTCACCCACAGGAAAATAAGAATATTGCGGCCACAACCTTCCAACTGGGCTCCCCTGCACACCAGCAGCAGATGGAAAAAGTCGTGGAGGAATAGGCAGACATTTTCTCCTCACCCACAGAGGTTCCTCCACACTGTCAGGTCAAGCACTCCATTGATCTAACCCAGGCATGTCACTGCCTGATGTTTCCATACCTCATAAGGCCACATAGACAAAATCCAAACATGTACTATCTGAGGTTGATAAAACAACCAAATTTATTGAACGCATCCAACACGTCCGCTAGCAGGTCCATGACATCTTCGAAAAATCTAATACCAAGTTCAGCAAAATTTGCCTCATCTCATGGAGGAAGTCAATGCAATGGGGACCATTGCTTCCTAAGGGAGGGGGAATGATCATGGTGGATATTGTTGGCCACCCACCTATTCCATTTGGACCCCAACCATCGTTTCTTTGATTTTTTTAGTTTTAGCACAACTTACTATTTTTAGCAGTTTGTCGGGTCCTAAACTTTCAGATCCATTTCGAGGCCTTAATGATCCAAGTGGATATTAGTGGCCACCCACCTGTTCCATTTGGACCCCCGCCATTGGTTTTTTAGTTTTTCAGTTTTAACGCAACTTACTATTTTTAGCAGTTTTTGAGGTCCTGAACTTGTGGAGCAGTTTTGAGGCCCTGAACGATGTTTTTTGGGAAAACTGGGAGAAACATGGAATTTCCTTTGACGTTTCCCACATCAAATTTTTTGGTCCTCTTATAGATATTTCTAACGAGGTATAGATCACATCAAAAGAGATCATATGCCAAAGATACATCCCTAGGAAGTTGATGTACCAATTTACCCAAATGCGGCCCATAGTTTTGGTGCTTCATCTCCTAGGGTTAGGTTTTTGGATGTTTAGGGTTTTCCACTATTTCTAAAAAATAGATAGGCCTTTGATCCTCATTGTAACATATTTAAATGCCTGTAGCTGCCACATACCTTCTCATAGATGAGCTAACATCTCCCTAGTTAGTTATTTTCATTATGTTTGTATGAATATATCTGTTATTTGATATTAATGAAATGAAGTTTTATTTCCACTACATCTCTGTGTTTATGTGTATTTCTATATATTATTGTGTTTCTTCATAAATCTGGATTAGTGGTATCAGAGCGGTTTTCTCTTTCTCTGTTTTTCTTTGCATGTCCCCAACGTGATTAGGGTATAAGGATTTACGGCTCAATCTGGTTGAACCCTTTCAAGATCAGCATCACAAACCCTGATGACCTCCCATGGCCGAAGAAACGAAAGACAAGAGAGTAATATATCCTATCCAAATATTGCTCGCGGAGGCCCTCGAGAAACAGAGGAACGCGATGATGGATAACTTTGCCCAGATCCTTTAAAGGCACAATTCAACTTTGAAATTCATGTATTTGAAGGCCAAATAGATGCAAACACCATAGATAGATGGTTGAATATTCTGGAAAGCTATTTCTCGGTCCATGATTTCTTCTACCAAGAAATTTTTTTTTTCAATCCTTAAATCTGCCCCCCAGGTCAAAGACTGGTGGGAAACCTACTATGAGCAAAAGGACACAAGGGAACCCTTTATTTTTGACTGCACAAACTTGGAATTAGTTATGAGACGACATCAAGGAACAATATTACCCCGTGGGGAGCTATGAGGACAAATACATCCAATGGACCACGTTGCGGCAGCAAAGGGATCAAGATGTGCACAAATTGAAGAATTTGTTCCATACCCTGTGCACAAAGTTGGGTATTAAATATTCAAAGAGACATTTGGTGCTCAAGTACTGCAGATATTTGCACAGGTAAATTCTGGAGCAAATGGAATTCCTCGACATTACCTTGCTTGGCATGGCATATCTCTATGTTGCCGAGATTGACTAGAAATTTAAGTAGAAGAAGGGAGACTTTGGATCCTCGAATCCAAAGCTAGAGAAACCAGCCCCCGAATCATAGAACAAGGGGCAAAGCCAAAGCGGGGCAAGTTAGAACAACACCACAAATACAAAGAAGGACATGCGGAAGTGGTTTGAATTACATAATAGCCCCACTCACAGAAAAAATGAGTGTGGGGCCAAACACTCGTTGTTGGCTGAACTAAAGGCACCTGAATGAGAAGCATGTTCTGATCCTAAGTCAGAACCAGATAAGGGAATTGAAAAAGGGAAGAATATCATTCAAGTGGATCCCAGTGCCATTCCTGCCACCACCAAGCTCCAAGGGGAGGATCCTGAAGATCTAGAGGAGTGGGAGCACATCTTCCGTTCACAGATGTGGGTGAAGGGTTATCCATTGCGATTCCTTGTCAATAATGGAAGCCAAAAGAACCTCATTTTGGAAGAGGTTGTGAAGCGGCTCGGCCTACCGACCATGGCACACCTATAGTCGTATAACATTGGGTGGCTTCACGAAGGAAGAGATCTCCACGTCTGCCAGCAGTGCTACCTCTAGTATAGCATCAAGCCATTCACGGATGAGGTATTGTGTGATGTTGCTCCTCTTGATGTGTCTGATGTATTATTGGGCCAACCATACTTGTGGAAGACACATGTTTTGTATGAGTCTAGGCCTCGTGTTTTTTTTATTTCTTTGGTAAATAAATTGTATAGGATATCGGAGGTAGTACCACCTCATGCCATCTCTTTGACTACTGTAAAACAACACAGTAAGGTTGTTTCCCAAACCAAGAAATTTTTTTGCATTATAATTCACCCACGGGCTAAGAAGAAGATAGTGGCCACAACCTCAAAAGAGGGCTCCCCGTCACTACAGCAACAGATGGACACAGTCATGGATGAATATGCTGACATTTTCTCCTCACCCACAAAGGTTCCTCTACACTGTCAGTTCAAGGAATCCATTGATCTGACCCCAAGCACGCCACCACCTGATGTTTCCATATCTCATGCAACCACATAGATAGAATCCACACATATACTATCTGAGGCTAATAAAGTAACCAAATTTATTGAACAGAACCAACACATCTTCCAGCAAGTCCATGACATCTTTGACAAATCCATTACCAAGTTCAGCAGAATTTGCCTCATCTCATGGAGCAACTCAACACAATGGGTACCATTTCTTCTTAAGGGGGGAGGAATGTTCCAGGTGGATATTGGTGGACACCCACCTATTCCATTTGGACCCCCACCATCGGTTCTTTTAGTTTTTCAGTTTCATCACAACTTACTATTTTAGCAGATTGTCGGGTCCTGAACTTCCGAAGCCATTTTGAGGCCCTAATGATCCAGATGGATATTAGTGGCCACCCACCTATTCCAATTGGACCCCCAACATTAGTTCTTTCAATTTTTCAGTTTTAGCACAACTTACTATTTTTAGCAGTTTTTCAGGTCTTGAACTTCTGGAGCCGTTTTGAGGCCCTAAATGACATTTTTTGGGAAACCCGAGAGTAACATGGAAGTTCCTACGATGTTTCACATGTCAAAATTTGTGGTGCTCAGATAGATATTTCTAATGAGGTAAAGAGCGTGTTAAATGGAGATCATATGCCAAAGTTATGTCCTTGCCAGGAATTTGATGTACAAATTTACCCAAACGAGGCCCATAGTTTTGGTGCTTCATCTCTTAGGGTTAGATTTTTGTATGTTTATGTTTTCCATTATTTCTCATAAATAAATAGGCCTTCAAGCCTCATTTTAACACAATTTAGAGGCCTTTATGCACCACATCTCTTCTCAAAGATAAGCTACCAACACCCTAGCTAGTTATTTTCATTATGTTTGTAAGCATATTTTTGTTATTTAATATTAATGAAAGGAAGTTTTATTTCTGTTGCATATTTGTGTTTATGTGTATTTCTATATATTATTGTGTTCCTGCATAAATTTGGATCAATGGTATCAGAGTGGTCTGCTCTTTCTCCATTTTTCTTTGCATGTCCCCAATGCGGTCAGGGTATAAGGAGTTAGGGCTCAATCTAGTTGAACCCTTGCAAAATCAACCTCGCAAACCTCGACAACCGCCTAAGGCAGAAAAAAATAAAAGGTGAGGGAGCAGGATATCATATCAAAATATTTCTCTAGGAGGCCCTCGATAAATAGAGGAACATGATGATAGATAATTTTTCCCATATCCTTCAACGGCTGCCCACCAACGACACATCTACATCCAGAAGTCACTCTAGAGGTGCCACTCCTTTCAAGGTACAAGTAAAATTTGACATTCCTGTATTTGAAGGCCAAATAGATGCAGATGCCATAGATATATGGTTGAATTTTCTAGAAGGGTATTTCTCAGTCCATGATTTCTCTAGCCGAGAAAATATTATTTTTTCACTCCTCAAAGCTGCTCCCCATGTCAAATACTGGTGGGAAACCTACTGTGAGAAAAAGGACACGAGGGAACCCTCTCTATTCTCGGCCACACCCACTCTAAATTCTTTTTGAGATGGCATCAAGGAAAAATATTACCCTATTGGGAGCTATGAGGAAAAATACATCCAATTGACCATGATACGGCAACAAAGGGATCAATATGTTCACAAAATAATGAATGTTTTCCATACTCTGTGCACAAAGTTGGGTATTAAAGATTCAGAGAAACATTTGGTGTTCAAGTACCATGGTTGTTTGCACAGGTAGATTTAGGAGGAAATGGATTTCCTCGACATTACCTCGCTTGGCATGACATATCGCTATGCTGCCATGATTGAGCATAAATTTAAGCAGAATAAGTGAGACTTTGGATCTATGAATCCGAATCCAGGGAAAGGCGTCGCCAAATTGTAGAACAAGGGAAAAAGATAAAGTGGGGTGACTCAGAACAACGCCACAAATCCAAAGAATGATACGGGGAAGTGGTGTGAATTTGGCCAAGTGGTAAGAATAATATTGTGGCCACAACCTTGAAACAGGGCTCCCTTGCATAGTAGCATCAGTGAACAAAGTCATGGAGGAATAAGTGTAAATTTTCTCCTCACCAACAGAGGTTCCTCTACACTGTCAGTGCAAGCACTCCATTGATTTGACCCCAGGCGCAACCACCTTATGTTTCCATAACTCATCCGACCACATAGACATAATCCACACATGTATTCTCTAAGGCTGATAAAGCAACCAAATTTATTGAATGCATCCAACACGTCTGCCAGTAGGTCCATGACATCTTCGATAAATCCAATACCGAGTTCAGCAAAATTTGCCTCATCTCATGGAGGAACTCAACGCAATGGGGACCATTGCTTCCTAAGGAGGGAGGAATTATCCAGGTGGATATTGGTGGCCACCCACCTATTCCATTTAGACGCTGACCATCAGTTCTTTTAGTCTTTCAGTTTCAACACAACTTACTATTTTTAGCAGATTTTTGGGTCCTGAACTTCCGGAGCCATTTTGAGGCCCTAATGATCGAGGTGGATATTGGTGACCACCCACCTATTCCATTTGGACCCGCACCATCAGTTCTTTCATTTTTTCATTTTGAGAAAAAATTACTATTTTTAGCATTTTTTCAGGTCCAGAACTTCGGGGGTCTTTTTGAGGCCCTAAATGGCGTTTTTAGGGAAACATGGGAGCAACATGGAAGTTCATTTGATGTTTCTCACATAAAAATTTGTGGTCCTTTAATATATATTTATAACAAGGTATAGGGTGCGTCAAATGGGGGGATGAATGTTCCAGGTGGATATTGGTGGCCACCCACCTATTCCATTTGTACCCCCACCATTGGTTCTTTCAGTTTTTCAGTTTCAACACAACTTACTATTTTTATCAGTTTGTTGGGTCCTGAACTTTTGGAGTTGTTTTGAGGTCATAATGATCTAGGTGGATATTGGTGGCCACCCACCTATTCCAATTAGTCACCCACCATTATTTCTTTCAAATTTTTCAGTTTTAGCACAACTTATTATTTTTAGTAGTTTTTCGGGTCTTAAACTTTCGGAGTAGTTTTGAGGCCCTAAACAACGTTTTTTGGGAAAACTGGGAGAGACATGGAAGGTCTTGAGATCTTCCTCACATGAAAATTTGTGGTCCTTATATAGATATTTCTAACAAGGTAAGAGTGTGTCGAACGAAGATCATATGCCAAAGTTACATCCCCGGGAATTTGATGTGTTGATTTACCCAAATGGGGCCCATAGTTTTGGTGCTTCATCTCCTAGGGTTAGGTTTTTGGATGTTTAGGGTTTTCAATTATTTCTCAACAATAAATAGGCCTTCAAGCCTCATTATAACAAGAATTCAAAGGCTTTTTGGCACCACATATCTTCTCAAAGATAAGCTACCAGTGCCCTAACTAGTTATTTTCATTATGTCTGTAAGCATATTTTTTTTATTTGATATTAATGAATGAAGTTTTATTTCCACTAAACCTTTATGTTTATGTGTATTTATATATATTATTGCATTCCTACATAAATTCATATCAGTGGTATCAGAGCGGTATGCTCTTTCTCTATTTTTCTTTGCATGTCCCCAATGCGGTCAGGATATAAGAAGTTAGGGCTCAATCTAGTTGAACCCTTGCAAGATCAGCCTCACAAACCCCAACGACCTCCTATGGAGGAAGAAAAGAAAATATGAGGGAGTGGTAGATCCTATCAAAATATTACTCTAGGAGTCGCTATAGAAACAGGGGAAGGCGATGATGGATAAATTTACCTACATCCTTCAACGACTGCCCATCGGCGACGCATCTACATCCAACAACCACTCTAGAGGCGCCACTCCTTTTAAGGTACAAGTCAACTTTTACATTCCTATATTTTAAGGAAAAATAGATGCAGATGCCATAGATAGATGGTTGAATATTATGGAAGGGTATTTCTCAGTCCATGATTTCTCCGACCGAGAAAAGATTATTTTTGCACTCCTCAAAGCCGCCCCCCATGTCAAAGACTAGTGGGAAACCTACTGTGAGAAAAAGGACACGAGGGAACCCTCTCTGTTCTCATCCACACCCACTTGAAATTCATTCCGAGATGAAATCAAGGAACAATATTACCCTATAAGGAGCTATGAGGACAAATACATCCAATGGACCATGCTACAACAACAAAGGGATCAAAATATGCACGAACTAATGAATTTGTTCCATACTCTATGCACAAAGTTGGGTATTAAAGATTCAGAGAGACATTTGGTGCTCAAGTATCATGGCTATTTGTACAGCTACATTTAGGAGGAAATGGAGTTCCTCGAAATTACCTCTCTTGGCACGAAATATCACTATGCCGCCAAGATCAAGCAGAAATTTAAGCAGAAGAAGTGAGACATTGGATCTGCGAATCCGAGGCCAGGAAAACGAGTCGTCTAATCACAGAAAAAAGGGAAAATATAAAGTGGGGAGACTCAGAACAACACCACAAATCCAAAGAAGGACATGGGTAAGTGGTGTTAATTTCATAATAACCCCAGTCACAGCACAAATGAGTGTCAGGCCAAATAGTCGTTGGTGGCTGAAATAAAGGCACCTAAATCAAATACGTGTTTTGATCCTAAGTCAGAACCAAACAAGGGAAATTAAAAATGGAAGTAGATCATTGATTCAGATCCTAGTGCCACTGTTGCCACCACCAAGCTCCAAGGGGAGGATCTCGAGGATCCAGAGGAGGGGGAGTGCCTCTTCCATTCATAGATGTGGGTGAAGGGTTCTCCACTGCAATTCCTTGTCTATAGCAAAAGCCAAAAGAATCTCATTTTAGTAGAGGCCGAGAATTGGCTCGGCCTACCAACCATAGCACACCCACAGCCGTATACCATTGGGTGGCTTCACAAAGGAAGAGATCCCCGCATTCACCAGCAGTGTCGCCTCACGTACACCATCAAGCCATTCACAAATGAGGTACTGTGAGATGTTTCTCCTCTTGATTTTTATGATGTATTATTGGGGTGAGCATACTTGTGGAAGCGACATGTTGTGTATGAGTCTAGGCCTCATGTTGCTGTTATCACTTTTGGAAATAAATTTTGCAAGATACTGGAGGTAGTACCACCTCCTGCCATCTCTTTGATTACTGCAAAACAACAGAGTAAGATTTTTTCCAAACTAGGAATTTTGTTTGCATTACAATTCTCCCATAGGGAAAGAATAATATTATGGCCACAACCTCGAAACAAGGCTCCCCTGCACAACAACACATATTTTCTCCTCTCCCACAAAGGTTCCTTTACACTATCAGGTCAGGCACTCCATTGATCTGACCACATGCTTGCCACTGCCTCATATTTCCATACCTCATCTGACCACATAGAAAAAATCCACACATGTATTGTCTGAGGTTGATAAAGAAACCAAATATATTGAATGTATCCAACATGCCCACCAATAGGTCCATGACATCTTCGACAAATCCAATACCAAGTTTAGTAGAATTTTCCTCATCTCATGGAGGAACTCAACTCAATGAGTACCATTTCTTATTAATGGGAGAGGAATTATCCAAGTGGATATTGGTGGCCACCCACTGATTCTATTTGGACCCCCACCATTGGTTCTTTTAGTTTTTCAGTTTCAACACAACTTACTATCTTTAGCAGTTTTTCGGGTCCTGGACTTTCGGAGCCGCTTTGAGGCCCTAATGAACTAGGTGGATATTGTTGGCCACCCACCTATTCAATTTGGACCCCCACCATCAATTCTTTCATTTTTTCAATTTTAGCACAACTTACTATTTTTAGCAATTTTTCAGGTCCTGAACTTCTGGATACGTTTCGAGGCCCTAAACGACGATTTTTGAGAAATCCGGGAGCAACATATAATTTCCTTCAATGTTTCTCATGTCAAAATTCATGGTCCTCGAATATATATTTCTGACGAGGTATAAATCACATCAAACAAAGAACATATGCCAAAGTTATGTCCCCAGGAAGTTGATGTACCAATTTACCGAAATGGGGCCCATAGTTTTGGCACTTCATTTCCTAGTGTTAGGTGTAAAAATTATATAACATATGCATGTATATATCCAAATTCTCCTGATCTAACAATATTTTATCTTCTTGCTAAATAAAGAATCCTTCCACTATTAATCTTTTGTGAAAATTTAAAAATTCAATTGCAAACACATGAAGCAATAAAAACAATTGCACATAAAACAGTTGTTTAATGGGAAATCCTAAAGATAAAAACCCCAACTATCATATATTATGTATCATGGAGATCATGTAACAATCTCATACAAAGCTTAGTACATCAAGCTCTCAGTACAATCAATCGTCACACACTAACATGAATAAATCTGCAAATACATGCACTGATTTCTTGCCACCTAATAGCCTGCCTCCACTGCGCAATCCCTGTTGAAGAAGACCCCTGAATGAATTATAATCTACCTTTCCTTGAGTGTGCAATCCTCATTGGCATCTCCAATGTGTGTGTGATGCAATCAATGCATCACTATAGTCACAACAGATAGTCCATCTCACCCTTTCACTTATCTCTCCACTGGGTCTCCACTGGAACTGACATGCACTGTAGTTAACTGTTGTATATGTTCAGTTGATTAATGAGTTATTATTTTTTAATTAGTTAACTAATTAATTCACTCCACTGTCACTAGTGTATCATTTATTTAGACTAGATACAACTAGCTCAACTTAGTTTAACTCCATTAACTGAGTTAAACTGAATAACAACTCCATGAACTACTCTTCCAAATCTGTCATAACTTTTCCACTTCAATTCTATCTAATTCCTCCATGCATGAACCACCAGTAAACCCTAGGAATTGCGTAATTCATTTAGCCCACTGATTTGCCAAATCTGTACACTAAAATTAAGTGCTCCAAGAGAATAAGTTCATATTTAGAGTTTGATTATTATTAAGGGCTAATAATAATCTACACTTCTATTTTTAGATCGACGATCTATAAATAGACTTCGCCCAATATTCTAAAAATAGAATTTCATCTATTTTTTCAACTTGACAAACCATCCACAAATAGCATCCTGCAACTTCTGAAATATGATCACCATGTCTAAAAATAGACTTACACCTAAAAATAGCTTGCGGGCCCACTTAGTGAAGGTGACTGATTTTCACTAAGCTCACCATCTTGTTGAATCTCAAGTTACGCCAAAGTTACATCCCCAGGAAGTTGATGTACCAATTTACCCAAATGGGGCCCACAGTTTTGGTGCTTCATCTCCTAGTGTTAGGTTTTTATATGTTTAGGGTTTTCCATTGGTTCTCAAAAATAAATATTCCTTCAAGCCTCATTGTAACATAGTTCAGAGGCTTGTAGCCGCCACATCTCTTCTCAGAGATAAGCTACCAACGCCCTAGCTAATTATTTTCATTATTTATGTAAGCATATTTTGTTATTTCACATTAATGAAATAAAGTTTTATTTTCACTGCATCTCTATGTTTATGTGTATTTATTTATATTATTGTTTGTCTGCATAAATACAGATCTGTGGTATAAGAGAAGTCTACTCTTTCTCTGTTTTTATTTGCATGTCCCCAATGCGGTCAGGGTATAAGGAGTTAGGGCTCGATCTGGTTGAACCCTTACAATATCAACCTCGCAAACCCCGATAACCTCCCATGGCAGAAGAAAATAAAGATGAGGGATCAGGAGATCCTATCAAAATATTTCTCGAGGAGGCCCTTGAGAAACAAAGGAACGCGATGATGGATAACTTTGCCTAGATCCTTCAATGGCTTCCCATCGGCGCCGCAATTACATCCAATAGCCACTCTGGAGGCGCCACTCCTTTCAAGGTACAAGTCAACTTTGAAATTCCTTTATTTGAAGGCCAGATAGATGCAGACACCGTAGATAGATGGTTGAATTTACTGGAAGGGTATTTCTTGGTCCATGATTTCTCCAATCGAGAAAATATTATTTTGCACTCCTCAAAGCTGCCCCACATGTCAAAGACTGGTGGGAAACCTACTCTGAGCAAAAGGAAGTGAGGGAACCCTCTCTGTTCTTGGTCGCATCGACTTGGAATTCATTCCCAGATGGCATCAAGGAACAATATTACCTTGCGGGCAGCTATGAGGACAAATACATCCAATGGACCACGTTGTGGCAGCAAATGGATCAATATGTGCATGAAATCACGAATTTGTTCCATACCTTGAGCACAAAGTTGGGTATTAAATATTTAGAGAGACATTTGGCGCTCAAGTACCACAATTGTTTACACAAGTACATTCAGAAGGAAATTGAGTTCCTCGACATTACCTCGCTTGGCACAAAATTTTTCTATGCCGCCAATATCGAGTAGAAACTTAAGAAAAAGAACCGAGACTTTGGATCCACGAATTCGAAGCTAGGGAAAGGCACACCTGAATCACAGAACAAGGGGAAAATCCAAAGCAGGGTGACTTAGAACAATTCCATAAATCCAATGAAATACATGGGGAATTTTTGTGAATTTCATAACAACCCTACTCACATTACAAATGAGTGTCGGGCCAAACAATCATTGGAGGTCAAACTAAAGGCACTTGAATCAGATCCATGATCTAATCCTGGGTCAGAACCAGACAAGGGAAATGAAAAAGGTAATCAGATCATCGATGTAGATCCTAGTGCCATTGTTGCCACCACCAAGCTCCAAGGAGAGGATCTAAAGGAGGGGGAGCGCCTCTTCCATTCATATATGTGGGTGAACGGTTCTCCACTAAAATTCCTTATCGATAGCAAAATCCAAAAGAACCTCATTTCAAAAAAGGGCATGAAGTGGCTAGGCCTACCGACCATAGCACACTCACAGTCATATACCATTGGGTGGCTTCATGAAGGAAGATATCTCCGCATCCACCAGCAGTGCTGCCTCCCGTACATCATCAAGCCATTCACGGATGAGGTATTTTGTGATGTTGCTCCTCTTGATGTGTCTGGTGTATTATTGGGCAACCCATACTTGTGGAAGCGATATGTTGTGTATGAGTCTAGGCCTCGTGTTGCTGTTATTACTTTGGGAAATAAATTTTACATGATACCAGAGGTAGTACCGCCTCCTGCCATCTCTTTGACTATAGCAAAAAAATGTGGTAAGATTTTTTCCCAAACCAGGAAATTTGTTTGCATTAAAATTCACCCACAGGGCAAGAAGAATATTTTGGCCACAACCTCGAAACATGGCTCCCCTACGGAACAGTAGCAGATGGAAAAATTCGTGGAGTAATATGCAGACAATTTCTGTTGAAAATGTCAACAATAAACAGTGAAGGAGGCCTCCTGAAACATCTTTCCTGATCCTAGTTGGAAAGTGATCACCTAAACTAGGTGGGGACCACACATGTGATTTTTGTCGAAAAGTCTATTTTTAGACATATGGAGCATGGTCTAGGAGTTGTGGGATGCTATTCTTGGATGATTTTCGAGTTGGTAAAAATAGATGGACCTCTATTTTTAGCATTTAGTTCGAAGTCTATTTTTAGACTTGTGGGCTAAAAATAGAACAGGCAAATATTATTTACCCTTAATAATATTTGGACTCTAAACTTCAGTTTACTCTCTTGGAGCACTTAAGTTTGACCCCCGGAGGTGGGGCATGCAGCTTCCAGAAGGATTTACACTTTTCCTATGGGTTAAGTGAGCTAATGCATGGTTGACTTCAGTTAGAGCTCAAGTGGCGGAGTTCGGTGGAGTTGATGCGATAGTTAATGGAGATGGTGTTCTGGTTAACTAGTTGAACTAGTTGTATTTAGTTTAACTGGCTAATACACTAGAGATGAGTTGTGTGAATTAAATATTATTTAATTCACAAATTATTAACTCATTATTCAACTAAATAACACATCATTTTAACTCAGTGCATGGATAGTTCAGTGGCGACAAGTGAAAGAGGTAGATGAAAGGGTTGAGTTAGCTATCAGTTGCGACATTAGTTGTGCATGAGATTTGCACCACACTTGGAGGAAATTACCAATGAAAATTGCGCAGATGGAGCCAGTGAGATTCGAACTTGGATCTCTATTTAGACCAGCCTTGGTTGCGCAATAGAGGCAGAGAATTAGTGGGTGTGTTTTGAACCTGTGACTTGTTCAAAACCAAGCTAGTTTTTGTGTAGCTTTGGGAGATAGTACTGAGTACTTGTGAGGAATTTGTACTATGTATTTGCTGCATGTTCTCTCCATCTAATATAACATAATAGCTGAGGGGTTTTCAGCTATAAGCTTTCCCCATACATACTGTGTTAATGTGTGTGATGATTTGATGTGCGATCGCTTCTATTCTTTCCGCATGTGACAATTAATTGTAGAAGAGATTATGTCTTATGCATGCAATTCGAAATTCATGTGTCATCAGGTTAATATCCATTGAATAAGTGATTTATTCAACTAATTTCTACATGGTATCGGAGTGATATTAATTGTCGAGATCTATTACGGTGATTGCAAACTTATTTCCTCGAACAGAGCCTGCATACGGGCCAGGTAGCCTCCGGATTCATCTTTCTTTGGAAAGTGAAAGGTCTGGTAAAAGCCCATGCAGTCAATCTCTGGTTTGGAAATATTTTTTTTTCAAGTGTAGATTGGAAGCAATTGAGTTATCAGCTGGTGGTGAAATTCGAATTTGCAGATTTTTGTTCTTGGTGCTGCGGCGAAAATGTCTTTCAACGGTTTGCAACTAGAATATGCCTTGGAAGGCAGTTCGAATTATGTTGCATTGAAGGACCGCATGGAGGCTGTATTAGATGATAATGGGCTGTTGGAATTCGTGGAGAAAGAGATTCCAAAGCCTACTTCTAATGATGCTACTGTTGTGGAAGCCTGGCGAAAGAAACAAGCGAAGTGTCGAAGGATCCTGTTGGAGGGCGTAAAGGATCACATTATATCCAGCCTGCATGGAAAGGCTTCTCCATATTTAATGTGGAAAGCTTTGATGGATCTGTACCAAAGAAAGAGCGACCAAAGGAATCTGGCGCTGAAGGATAGACTAAGAAACATCAAGATGGAGAAAGGCGACAGCATCGCAAAATACCTCACGAAGTTCACTCAGTGTAGAGATGAGCTGGGAAGTGTGGGGGTGACTGTCGATGATGAGGACTTGGTTGACCTGGCTCTCCTTGGTCTTCCGAAGATTTGGCACTCCTATCAGAATAGTGTCAATGGTCAGGAGAAGTTTCCGGGATGGGAGCGACTGTGGTCAGATCTCATGCAAGAGGAGATCAGGAGGACTACCAGGGACGGATCTTCATCAAAGGTATCTGATGAAGAAGATTGTGCTTTGGCTGCCAAATCAAGGAAGGGGAAGGGAAAGGAGAAGGCTTCTCAATCCGGTGGGGATGGTAAAAAGCGTGACATGTCCAAAGTGAAGTGTTTTCACTGTCACGATCATGGACATTACGCCACGAATTGCCCAAAGAAGAAGAAGAACAAGCAGGCTGTTGGAGCTGCAGCTGGTGAGGCTCTTGCCTCGCAATTTGAGCTGGACTTCTCATTGATCGCATGCATGTTATCTAGTGCATTGGGATCGGGGTGGTATATTGATAGTGGCGCTTCCTTTCACATGACGGGAGATGCAAATCTTTTCAGTGACTTGGTGGAGAAAGGTCTCCGGATGCATGTTGAGTTGGGCGAC
Source organism: Pinus albicaulis (assembly GCA_034641835.2). Lineage (NCBI taxonomy): Eukaryota > Viridiplantae > Streptophyta > Pinopsida > Pinales > Pinaceae > Pinus > Pinus albicaulis. The sequence continues at coordinate 290,702 of JAXQQM020084577.1, read as the reverse complement.
GGTGGACGATACAATGCGACCGGCATTGGTACCATAACCTTTCAGAGGGAGTCAGGTAAACTCATTCTTTTACAAGATGTATTGCATGTACCAGTTCTAACAAAGAATCTGATCTCAGTCGCAATGTTAGAGGATAAAGGGTATGAAGTTGTCTTTAGAGAAGGAAAAGTTTTCCTTCGGCACAAGGCAACGGGACAAGTCAAGAAGGTTGGGATTCGGGAAAAGAATCTCTACAGACTTGAAGTAGATGGGATGTCTATGGAGCTTCCTACTGTTGGGAAGCGGAAGGAAGACATGCAACTGATGCTTGAGAGGGAGCAAGTTTTGCATGCAGGTGATAGTGAACCTCGGGATGTGGAGTAGCCACAAGAGGATCATGGAGTGGAAGAAACCACTCAAGCAGAGAAATTTCGTACCAGATGGGCAGAGGGAGTGCATGCAGCTATACCACCAGGTGAGAGGTGGGGTGACATGCATGATTAATCCCAAGAGGAGATTTCTGGGCAGGATTCATGAGATGGTGTGGATCTCATGAGTTGAACCTAGCTACGAGGTGCCCACAGCGCAACAGTAGCAGATCAGTTGGATTGATGTAGGCAGATCAAAGTGACAGTGTCGGATACTGGAGCGCGGATCAGAGTTGACAGCAAGTGCAGAGTGCATGGGTGCAAGAGTTCAACAGCGCAGTGGTTCGTGATGACATGTGCAGTTGGTACAAGCAGAAGTCGAAGACTTTGATGATAGATGCTAGATGCATCAAACTGATTGAGCTGTTTGGAGCCTATTCATTTTCAGAGAAGTTGCAGAGCAGATGCATGGAGTTGCATGGCGCTTGTGAAGGTTGCAGGGCGAATGCATGGAGTTGCATGTCGCATGCAATGACAATCCTTTCTTGTTGAGAGGGAGTGTTGAAAATGGCAGCAAGAAATAGTGAAGGAGGCCTCCTGAAACATATTTCCTGATCCTAGTTGGAAAGTGATCACCTAAACTAGGTGGGGACCACACATGTGATTTTTGTCGAAAAGTCTATTTTTAGACATATGGAGCATGGTCTAGGAGTTGCGGGATGCTATTATTGGATGATTGGTCAAGTTGGTAAAAATAGATGGACCTCTATTTTTAGCATTTAGGTCGAAGTCTATTTTTAGACTTGCGGGCTAAAAATAGAACAGTCAAATATTATTTACCCTTAATAATATTTGGACTCTAAACTTCAGTTTACTCTCTTGGAGCACTTAAGTTTGACCCCCGGAGGTGGGGCATGCAGCTTCCAGAAGGATTTACACTTTTCCTATGGGTTAAGTGAGCTAATGCACGGTTGACTTCAGTTAGAGCTCAAGTGGCGGAGTTTGGTGAAGTTGATGCGACAGTTAATGGAGATGGTGTTCTGGTTAACTAGTTGAACTAGTTGTATTTAGTTTAACTGGCTAATACACTAGAGATGAGTTGTGTGAATTAAATAATATTTTATTCACAAATTATTAACTCATTATTCAACTAAAGAACACATCAGTTTAACTCAGTGCATGGACAGTTCAGTGGCGACAAGTGAAAGAGGTAGATGAAAGGGTTGAGTTAGCTATCAGTTGCGACATTAGTTGTGCATGAGATTTGCACCACACTTGGAGGAAATTACCAATGAAAATTGCACAATTGGATCCAGTGAGATTCGAACTTGGATCTCTATTTAGACCAGCCTTGATTGCGCAATAGAGGCAGAGAATTAGTGGGTGTGTTTTGAACCTGTGACTTGTTCAAAACCAAGCTAGTTTTTGTGTAGCTTTGGGAGATAGTACTGAGTACTTGTGAGGAGTTTGTACTATGTATTTGCTGCATGTTCTCTCCATCTAATATAACAGAATAGCTGAGGGGTTTTCAGCTATAAGCTTTCCCCATACATACTGTGTTAATGTGTGTGATGATTTGATGTGCGATCACTTCTATTCTTTCCGCATGTGACAATTAATTGTAGAAGAGATTATGTGTTATGCATGCAATTCGAAATTCATGTGTGATCAGGTTAATCTCCATTGAATAAGTGATTTATTCAGCTAATTTCTACAATTTCTCCTCACCGATAGAGGTTCCTCTACACTATCAGGTCAAACACTCCATTGATCTGACCCTGGGCGCGCAACCGCCTTATGTTGCCATACCTCATTCGATGGCACATACATAATCCGCACATGTATTGTCTATGGTTGATAAAGAAACCAAATTTATTGAATGCATCCAACATGTCCACTAGTAGGTCCATGACATCTTCAACAAATCCAATACCAAGTTTAGCAAAATTTTCCTCGTCTCACGGAGGAACTCAATGCAATGGGGACCATTTCTTCCTAAGGGGGGGAGGAATGATCCAGGTGGATATTGGTGGCCACCCACCTATTCCATTTGGACCACCACCATCATTTCTTTTATTTTTTCAATTTCATCACAACTTACTATTTTTAGTAGTTTGTCGAGTCGTGAACTTCCAGAGCTATTTTGAGGCCCTAATGATCCAGGTGGATATTGATGGCCACCCACCTATTCCATTTTGACCTGCACCATCACTTCTTTCAATTTTTCAATTTCAACACAACTTACTATTTTTAGCATTTTTTTGGGTCCTGAACTTCTAGGGCCATTTTGAGGCCCTAAACGACATTTTTTGGGAAACATGGGAGCAAAATTGGAGTTCATTTGATGTTTATCACATCAAAATTCTTGGTCCTAAGATAGATATTTCTAACGAGGTATAGGACACATGAAACAGAGATCATATGCCAAAGTTACATCCCCAGGAATTGGATGTACCAATTTACCCAAACAAAGCCCATAGCGTAATATTCCGAAATGGAAAAGACAGGAATATAGAAAATTTATAACATTTCAATCAAGACAATAACTAGAATGCAAGTAGAAACTATAACATGTTGGAAATGTCAGAATATAATATCAAAAAAATAAAACATTAGCAGAAACAGCTGATCCATATCATTATGTATCAACAGCAATGTAAGTACAGAGTTCTCCAAAAGGAATGCACTCAAGCCCACAAGATGGTTGAAATACACTACCGAAGCCTAGCACTGGAAAGCATAAACTGTTGCTGCTGAAATTTTTTTATGCTGGTGTTATATGGAATTATAATCTATAGATAAACTAGATTCCTTGAGTGTGGTGTTCCTTCACTCATGACAACAGAAGAAAGACAACTGTTATTTTCTATAAGACAAATATATAGAAATAAAGGAAAGAATCCTACTTGTGATCCTTTCACTCTCGTTCTATTTTTTTCGCTGTTGTCGTTGCTCTCAATCCAAGTAAAGCTACTAGATCGATTCATGCAATCAAAGATAGTGAACAACAAACAACATACAAATATACAAGTATCTACTTATCTTAACCAAATCAAACCGATTAGATCTGAGAATACATACATAATCAAGAATACATTTCACAAGATATAAACATATGTATGAGAAAATGAACATATATATTTATTAAGAAAGTAGGAGGAGAACATTACAACCAATAGATCGATTTGTCGTCAACCTTCTCCAAATTCATTCCATCCTCATCACATCAAGCATCATCTCAGCAACATGTCATTACTTCTAGCTCTCATCAATTGAGAATCCAACAACATAACATTACACAAAATTCTTCCTCCCTAGAACTTAGATGAGTGCTCATTTTATAGGGAAACTAAAGATAGTTTCTCATTAAATGGAATTGAATATATTTTTAATAATAGGTGAGACATGTTTCCAAGTTTAGAGGTGATGGATGGACACTTGTATTCAAACTATGACACCCTAGGACTCTTCTAGAAGGTATTGGCCATGTGGAGATTCCCGGAACAATGATGATTTTGCTCCCAGGAGACCAATGCACCCTTGAGTGTCGGGAAGTGCACTGCAGTGCACCCTTGCATGGAGGTAATTGCACTACAACATATTTAGGCCCTTGAAGAGGAGCGTTGATGAGTCAATGGGTCATATAATCTATACTTCAAACCTTTTAAATATCACAATTGAAGCCATCACAAGAATGTCTTCACTTAGGGCATATAGCAACTGAATTAAGGAGATGATAGACCCTATTCATTGGTCTTGAGGGATTGTGCCCAATTTGACCAGGTCTTGGGCGATGATGCCCAAATTGACCTATAACAAATTCCCCCTAAATCATGAAGTCAAAATAATAATAGTACTTGGATGAGATGCTTTACGATGTGATGAGCAGGATCTAAAGCAGTCAGTGACCTGCATAAATTTTCAATGCGTTACATCATGATATCTTACATCTTGGACATGAATTCTTGAGAGAGGCATACCCATGCTCAGCACATAAAATATCATAACATGTGCATAACTTAGAAATTCCGCTACATCGTAACGTTGCACGATATAGACATTCCTACAAATATAGGCCCATGTTTGGATGATGATCTGTATGTAAATCCATCATACAAATGATGTGTACAATTTCCTGAAATCGAATCCCGGATGGATGAAACTAGATCCGGGTTCTTCTTATCTCATTTACTCAGTCATTCACGTAAAATTCTAACCATACGAAATATGATCTAAAGTTGAACATGGGAATACAACATCTGATTACCAACCAATGATGTGAGTTTTTAACAGATACGAGAAAACCACCTTTTATGTTAATGGTTCTCAAGGTACTGCAGTACAATTTTCAAGGCAAAAATAGATGATTTGATGTCGAACGCCAAACAAAATATTTCGGTCAAAGGTCTAGAAGCGAGAAACCTGTTGATGATGTAGCAAACTCCAAGGTACTAGAAAGATGTTTCTAAGTTAACTTCCTGGATGATGAGCTGATGTCGACAGGAAGCAACTTTATCCCAAAATGGGAGTAATGATTTTGGAGACAAAATGTGACTTGATGTAGTAATGTTCAGGGATGACTGTCATGAAAATGAAGGTTTATTGCAAAATATGATGAATTATTGGATGACTTCTCTTGAACATATTGGCGACACTGAAATGAGTTGGCAGCATTGACCCAAAACCAAAGTGATTATATGATGAACCATAGGTATGATGAACTGTCAAGAATATTACCCAACCCAAAAGTCATGGTGATGGAGTGAAAGTGTCATGTTCAGGAGGGACCTGCTACCACAAAGTGTTTTGTTCTTTTTCGCAAATTTTCTACAGTCATTGCTGACCAATACCTCGTTATTTTTTAACAAGCTTGAGGAGGGTAGCATATGCTTGATCTATAATTCAACCCTTTGGGTGAATCCATTGCTATTTAATGATTTAACAAGTCTATCCATATTGACATTCGATCCTGCCATGATCGACAAGTTCATCAATATTTTATGTTTTAATGAGTATAACGACAATGAAAACACAATCTATCTTCATGTTTAGAGATTTTGAAGAAGAGGACAAAAAGAAAGCTCCATGAGTACTTTTTCGTAAAGTATAAAATGATACCTGAGAAAAACTCTTAGCCATGTTCGACTAAGGTTTTCCTTTTTCATAAATAATCTATCTGAGTCTGGAAAAGGGTTAAACTTATACTGAGTAGATCGTTTTATTTACTTTTACGAGCTCTAAAAGACAAGTGCTCGACAATATTTTCACATTATCAGAGTTTGAAAAGAGCTAAAAGAAGACTCCAGGAGGTTCCTTTTTTGCATTTATCAAAGCTCGAAAAAGAAATAAAAGTGTGATTTAATTCATTTTTTGTTTTTATAAAAGCTCTAAAAAAGAGTATAAAAGTATGCTTTGTGTTCAAATAATTCTTGAATAAGTTTGCACACTAAACTCACTGTATTAGTTGTAAAATTTATTCATAGAACCATCAATTGGATTAAAAATACCTATTTCATTGTAAAAATGAATAAAAACCATAGTCACAGCATTAAATATGATTTAAAATAATCAAAATGACTAATAAAACAAGTTCTTACCATTCCATAGTTACCATTTGATAATTAGGAGCTCTAAACCAGCTTTTCCCTCTAAATTCAATGGTTGATTGCGACAGTTTTAGTGGAAAATTTCTCTTGTTGTTTGATCCAGGTTGGAGCTATGAACCTTCTCTTTCTTTTAGTATTATTTATGTTTCATTTCATGGTCAATTTTTAGGGTTTTGAGCCCCTCAGGGTAAATATATTACGTTATGAAGGCAACACACCTTTGAATGTTGAAAGGTGAATTGCAATGCACGGAAATTGAAGGCCAGGTACACTGCAACACACTATACCTTGACCTGGGGTGCGTTGGGTTCATTTCTCTTTTTTTTTCTTGTTGTGTGCCCAAAATTTCCCAAGTGTTTTGCATGAAATGGATCCTAATGAAGCTTATGATTTTATTTTAGGTATTCATCAAATCAAAATGATGATTACGTGCCGAGAAAGATAAAATGAAGAATAGGATATGATTTCCCTGAAATATTCGGGTACAGTAAGATCCCTCAGAGATTGTGGGTTGATTAAATACTTCAGATTGTCAGGGATGAGGCAGCATATGGAACTATTGGAGTTCCTAGTTCATTCATGGGATCCAGTATTGTATTTTTTTCACATTGGGGAGAAGTGCTCCCAATATCATTTGAGGATATTTACTTTCTCACAGGATTATCGAAACAAGGTTCTCCCATTTCCCTTGCAGGATCTACCCTTGGAGGAGATATAGTGAGGGATTACATATGCCAACATAGTTATCCAGGTACTGAACCAAGTAAAGACGGGAAAATAAATATCCGTGATGTACATGATTTGCCTTTGAGAACTGTCCTTTTTACTATCGCAAAGCTTGCTAGTTTCACAACAGTACATGTTGCAAACTGATCATACATGCAATATGCTCTCGAGTGCCTAGAACCAACACTATTTGACTGGACTGAATCAGTACTCTTTCAAATGAAAGAATAGCTAACTAAATTAAAGGGTTGTAGGAAGAATAATTTCAACTATGGCTCGATCCTGATTTCCATCATTCTAGAGCGGGTTCCATTGATGCAACCGCAACATGTTACGCTGAGTATATATGGTCCTAGAAATCCACGGATGTAGAGATGGGTTGAATTGATGTATAGACATGTTGTTCAATTAACCATCATATTATCTACAACATTCTCTGCTTGGTTCAGACTACAGATGATCTCTATAGATGAGTATCCATATGCAGGCGTAGATTTCCGTGGAGATCTAGACTTGATTCTACCATATGGCACTCAATGGGGTGCAATTGCTAATAATGTTTTGACTATGTTTTGTGATTTTTTCTAAGTTTTATACATTTTTTTGTATTTTTAGGTTTCCCAAGAATTAACTAAAGTTTTGATGTACACAAATGTGGTTCGAGTTCGACCAGTGGGTCAGCCAAAGCAGGGAGCAGTTGAGCTAGTAGGGAGGGCTATCGAGATAGAAGTCATTCATGATTTAGATTTGATTGATGCTCTTATTGAGTTGCAGTATCATGTGGATGGATTGACTCTTTGGATTCTAGATTTTTGGATCAAAGAGTTACCTATGAGACTACAGTGTCGTACTATTAGCGTTCCTAATCATTGGATGTGGTTATTACGTTGGATAGCTAGATCGGTTGCTTTCTATCACGAGCATCACTAGTTTACTTTGACATTTTTTGCGCACATTTTGAGGTCAGATGACCAATGTGTCTTGGGCACAAATTTTGTAACAACCTATAACTATCTATCTATTTGTTTTCAGTGCTTTCCTATGTTTATTACGCAATCCTATTCAATTATGTGATGTGAATTGAAAATGTTTCTTTACATGTGTTGAAAATGTCTATTTAAAACATAATTAGTTAAGGAATCAGTTAATGTGTTCAAATTTCTGGAAATGTGTTGACATTGAATGTAATCAAACTGTCTTTCCAAAATTTGAGCTTTAAGGAACATATGATGCAATGTTGGATTTCAGATAGTATAAACGCTAGCAAGTTGTAGTGCGACAAGTTGGGAGTCTAACCTAATGATGATGTAGTTAATAAAAAATGAAATGGCATCAGAGAGAAGTTGTATCAACATGTTATACTCAGCGATATTGTTTGTAGATTGACCAATGAAAATACCTTGAAAACTCACTAACTCGCCACCTGGAGTGAAAATGGACCATGTTGCAGAGGATAAGTTTTGCGTACTGCGACTAGCACCATCAACGTATCCATCGAATGCGTCCAAGGATTCAGACATTTGTGATGAAATGTAAAGTGGATTACTAACTTCAAGAAAACTCTAAAAATACAAACTAATATGATAAATTCAAATCAGAGCATATATGAAATATAATACAAAATTTTACTACGCTCAATTAAACATAGTAACCTTTAAGCTACATCACATTTCAAGGCTGCACCAATTTAATTCCATCATAATCAACTAACTCGTAGGCACGCTTAGCCAAAACTCTTTTAACAATGTAGGGGCCATGCCATAGTGGCTCAAATTTTCCTATTCCTATCAAATCAGCTTCTTGTTCATAAAGAAATACCATGTCTCCCTCTGAGAAGATGTGAGGCTTGACATGTTGGTCATATTGCACCTTGATTCATCTATTATGCGCTTCGTTTGCCAATGCAGCTTCACGATGCATTTCATCAAGATGGATGAGGTTAAAAATACATGCTTATTCATTAGAGGTGTCAGGTATTAGGTCAAAACAAGTTTTAATGATGGATTTTAACATTGGATTGGAAAGATAGCTTCAATACCATACACCAACTGAAAGGGGGTGAATCCATTTTCATTTCTTACCAAGGTTCGATATGTCCACAGAGCCGAGTACAGGATTAAATACCAATTTCGTTTATGAACTCCTATCATTCACTAAAGCATTCACTTGAGGATCTTATTAATGGCTTCAACTTGTCCATTGGATTGTGGGTGATAAGGGTAGAACTATCATGTGACAGTCCTAATTTGGCAGTCAACTCATTCATCATGAGATTGAAAAAATGCTTACCACGATCTGTAACTAAAGATTTTGGTACACCAAACCGTGAGATGACATGATTGAAAAAGAACAATGCAGTTGTTTCGCATGTGTTATTGAATGGTGGCATCGCTTCGGCCCACTTGGGAAAGTAGTATACTGCGACAATAATATAACCATGCCACCCAGCCGAATGAGGGTTGCAGGTCATGAAGTCAATACCCCATTTTGCAAATGGTCCCACAACGATGAGAGGAAGCATTAGTGCTGGTAGCATGCATATTTTGTGATCAAATATTTGGCACACATGACAACTTCTGACCACAAGGATGCAGTCACAAAAGATGGTAGGCCAAAAGTAATCAAAGCGGAGAATATTTTGCGCGGTAGCGTATCCAGACAAATTTCCATCACAAGCCCCAGCATGACATTAATATAGAAACTTATCGACCTTCTCATGAGTGAGGTGCCTCCTTAAAATCATATTGATACCATGATGATAAAGTGTATTGCCAACGATCAGATAATCTTTAGCTTGGTATTGAATACGTCATTGTTGAGAGCAAGAGGTATCGGGCCGAAAAGTCTTGGTTTGGAGATAAATGATAAAATCCCCATACCAAGGGTCATATGACCCAATAAGAAATAGAGACTCATCTATAATTGATGGTTCTAATGTAGTGTCAGTACTATCAGAGGGAAGGTCGCAGAGAAGCTTAGCCAAAACTAGAGACTTCTTTGACTTGTATTTGATGAATTCCAAATCCACTTCCTACAAAATGACGATCCATTTTGAATATTTGCCTCCCAACAATTGACATGACAGGATGTATTTCATTAGGTTGAAGTTTGAAATGAGAATAGTCTTCTGGAGAGGGATATAATGGAAAAATATTTGGAGAGCTTGAACGACTGCCAAGGTGATATTTTTGACATATGAATACTTAAATTATGTATCTTTGATATTACGACTCAAATAATATATCAGATGTTCTATCCCATCTTCTTCTTAGACCAATACCATACCAATGGTCATATTTTTTGTGGCGATATATAGGAAACAATCACTCTGATAATTAGGCATCAGTGTATCCTTAATAACATCAAAAGAAGCTTGTGCAACCTTATCCCAATGGAAGGGAAACCCTTTTTTCAAGAGACGAGTAACTCCTTTAGCCATTTTAGCATAGCTGGGTAGGAACCTCCTTAGGAAGTTAGCAATTCCTTGAAGTTTCTCTAAATGAAGTAAATTTGATGGCAAAGGCAAATCAAGAATGGCCTGGACCTTTAGTGGGTCGATTCGAATTCCATCTTTTGAGACGAAAAATCCAAGAAAACAACTAGAACCAACACAAAACACACATTTGTGTGGATTGAAGTGTATCTTGTAGAGTCAAAAGCATAAAAAGATACCTCTCAGATGAGTTGGATGATCTGTCTGTTTTCGTAAATGTGTGGGTAAATCATCTAGATAAGGTTGAAAATGTGCTTGATGTCATTGAAATAATAATCCATTGCTCTCTGAAACGTTGCCCAGCATTATTTAAACCAAATGGGATTTTACGATAAGAGAATGTGCCCTAGGGATAGATGAATGATGTCTTATATTGGTCCTCTAAGAGGATATTGATTTTATTGTAACTAGAGAATCCATCCATGAACGAAAATATTTCACACTCGGCACATTCTTCAATAATCTAGTTGATAAAGGGAGTACGATAGTTGTCTTTTGGACAAGCAAGATTAACATCCTGATAATTGACGCACACTCTGATTGTCCCTTCTTTCTTCATGACAGGAACAATGTTGGAAACTCAATTAGTAAGCAGAATAGGGTAAATGAAACCAGCATGCAAAAAAATTTCAACTTCTGATTTAATGGCATCTGCCTTCTTTGGATGAATAGGAAGAAGGTGTTGACATACTAGTCTAACATCAGGGTACATTTTAATTGTGTGTTCAACGATACTAGTATTTATGCCTGGAATTTCCTCATAATATAAAGCAAATATATCTCGGAATTCATGAAAAATAGAGCGATACGTTTTGAGTTCGGATGGAGAACAAGACACGCTGACATGAATGTTTTCTAAAATGTCGGGTTTGGTCAAAATATCGATAGTAATGGTTCCTTCAATATTTGACAAGTTTCTCTCGGATTTGATAGCATTAATTAGAATATAATTCAAAAAGAAATTTTTTATCAAAAGGGTCATTTCTTTCAATAATATTATCTTCTTTGTAATCCTGAAGATGGGAACGATGATGATGATCTTCCCATGGTTCTCCTTTTGGCATCATGGATTCCACAATGCTCTCATCAGTTGAGAAAGTGGATGAGAAAGGATCAGATGAAGTACCAAAATCTAATTAATGATCAACCCAAACGATCGGCGACGATGAATCATGATTTGTCACCCAAGCCATGTAGATTGATTTCTATGGAGGAAGAATAATAAAATTTGATCGCGACGCATTTGGAATTTTCTCATAGAGCATGCTAAACTGAGTGTAAATCAAATCTTACTGGCCATGAGAAATGACCTTCTCTTAAGTGACGACACCACCTTTATCTACATCCTCGGTGATAGATGGAATCATGGACTTAATAAACGACTCAGGGAGGAGCTGATCAAGAACAAATTTTTTGACCATTCTACGACAACGATGCCACTCATGAATATGATCATAAATGTGAGTAGTAGTTGTCTATTTAAAATTTGTCAACAGTTTTGTTCCAGTTTCATATCATATGGGTAACTGGAAGTGGGTTAGGAAGGTAGTGGCTAAGACAATGAAATTATCAAATGAAGCTCGTGGTAATTCAATATACCACTTCGCGACTGGACTAGTAAGCGTACGCTGGAAAAGACATGGTCTATGGGAGTCATAATTTAAGGAGTTTGATGAGCACCACAAATGATAAGTCATAACATGCATTGGCGGGTCTTCTCTAGGGTTTCCATTGAATTTAGGAATGTCGGAGGGTAATTTATGTGGTATCACTGGCCACCAAGGAGAATAGTTGATGGGATCATTGGTAAGTTGTTTGAAATCAAGTAATTCTAAAATTGCAACAAAGGGAAACTGTCGATTTAAGTCAGGCTGAGCATAACCAGGATATGATGGAATTTATTGGGAAATAGGCCTTTGAGCACCAACATAAGGAATTTACTGTTGGTAACCCAGATAGGGTTTTTTTTTATGACCAAATTCTTGGGAGATCTGTTGACCAAGACATGGGTAAGTTTCTTATTGTTGGAATGATTGTTGTGGTATTTGTAGTTATGGCTACCAAGGAGACTTCCCACCAATATTATAGCCCAAACTAGAATAACTTGGACCCGGTTGTGAATAGGTAAGACCAATAGGTTCCTGTGACATCCCATAAAAGGGTAATCCATCCTATGAATGAAATATTTCGGATATAGGTGGTTGTTGTAAACCAGCCGAAGGAGTTGGAGTCTATGGACCCAAAACTTGAGGGTAATGAATTGAAGGACCAGCCTAAGATGGTTGAGGTACAAAAATATAAGCCTGTAATAGGGGTAATGAAGTATTAACAAGTGTAGTAGATGTAGGTGCAACAGGTTGAACTAGTTGATATGAATGCACAATCTTTTGAGATTGAATGAGCAAGATAGGTTGTCACTGAAAAGTAGTCATTCCAACATTTGGGTGACCATCAAAGGACGGAGTACTATCAAAATGGGTGACCATAGGTTGCCCCCAACATGAGGATTATAATAAGATGGAATATATTTTTCTCTAAATGGTGGGAGTCTAGTCGAGATGGTACTGGAGGGAATTTACCCAGATGGACTAGCTTGATGTCGCACTGAAGATGTGTATAAAGGATCAAGTCATTCAGTACTCATTAGAGATGTACCAGATTGAATACCAGAAGATGACATGGGTGAAGTCCATGGATTTGAGGATGCACCAGAGTAGGTTCGAGATAATTATTGGTGACCTGGTGGGATGGGAGGACCACCATAAATATGTGACTCTGGTGATGTGGCAAAAATCAACGAAGTAGCAATAGTAGATTTGGTCGCAACTATAACAGACGGTGCAAAATGGAGATGTTGACTCATCCATGGTCATACGACCCAGTGTATACCCTATAAGATATATGGGAACTCGAATTGAAATAGGATCAAAAGAAGTAGTGTAATTCAACTGAGGAATAGTCTCGTAAAGATAAAGCCCCAACCCAAAATAAGTTATAGTTTAGGGGTGTGTTTCTTGTTGATGTTCTTCTTCAATTGAAATCAAAATAGGTGGAAGGATTTCACCGTCAGGCTCGAGATATATTTCAGCTGGTTGACTGCGTGAAAGGGAAGACGTAGTCGCTACGATCGACTGAGGAGAAATCGATACAGGAAAAACTTCTACTTGTTTGAATTCAAGATCTAGATGTTCTAGTAAAAGAACGATGGGATCTGGATCAACTTCCAGTTAAACAACATTGGGTTCAGGAGGTATGGTCTCACTGATTGGATGGATAGTGTCCACGGGTAGCTGTGAGGACTCTGTTTCGACAACAGTGGATAGACCAAGGTGTGTAGAAATGACTCGAGAGGACTCTATTATATGTGATGAAGATGACACACCAGAGGTACTGATGGTACTGGTTTCGGTAGAACAAGGTCGCCTTCACCGACCAGAAATGGCTTCCAGTGGTAACTTCCAGTGGTAAAGGTGGTTTAAGTGTTATTCTACGCGAATGATGGGGAAAGGGATGTTATCTTCCATGATGACTAATTGATTTTATTAAAAATAAATAAACAAATAAAATGGTGATACTAGGCAAAAGGTTTACCAAGTAATTGTGAACTACATAATACCTCTTAGCGAACCAAGAAGTACACGCATGCAATCTCCCCAAATGATGTGTTTGGTGTATCACAAGTTACTAGGAGACCGACTTGGTTACCTATGGATGGTAAGAAACATAAATTTATCCTCCCAAATATACCTGAAGGTACATGGAGGCCCAAGTCTGTATTAGCGTTGTATAATGCGAAACCGCACAGTGATAGCACCCCCTATAATATTCCAAAATAAGAAAAGCAGCAAAGTGGAACATAAAAATGGAAATAGTAGTGAATATCAATACATAAATATAGAAGATAAGTATAGAGCCATCTTATTATGAATATCAGTATCAAATAAGTACAATATCTTGAGGAACAAGTCACTCAAGCAAGACAACACAAGCCTCCAATAGGCAAATATGCTAAAACATTAAGAGTTGCTACTACTCAAAATGCCGGAGAACCAATACAACGCAGTCCTAGTGAGTGTAGCTTCCAATAGAAAATGAAAATATATGGATATATAAGCATAGAGCTCAAGAAGTGCTAGGACTATAGATCTAAGCCCCCAAGCACATTTCCAAGACAACCCAGAAAGGGTTTCCGGAAATAACCAAAATATAAAAGATGAAGTGTAGCCCTAGGGCTGAATAATAAATTCTACTAATAGTTGATAGGAGGTGGCTGATCTATTGTAGATATAGATAAAATTATTGCAATATATTTCCCAGATGAAGGGCTGCTCCCCTCACTAGAAATCTAACTCACCGACTAGGGTCCTAACCCCTCCTTTGCAACTACGCATCAAAATAACGTAGTTCTTGAAGGAATATACGATGTAGGTGATGGTAACCTATTGGACTGAGGCCAAATAAAAAAAAATATTATTCTATAATGCCCTCCTTTATAGTCTCCTAGAATAAGGGTTGATACCTCCACTAGAAAACAAGCTCTGAAGCTGAGTCTATCTCTCCTCCACTGCTACTGCCCTACAGAATGAAATAGTTCTGAAGGAGACTATGCTGTGGATAATGGATGAAGCTTGGAATGATGTCGGATAGTGTAAATGCAGCTCAATATACCTCTACTGAGTGGGCACTCTAAGTTCCTCGAGGATGAGGATGGGATTCCCACTTGAGAACACCCTTGTGCTAAACAACACAACAAACTCTGCTAAACAGTTGAAGCGTGCAAGAAGTCATAAAATACCAAGACGTAAACAATAATCATCATGCCCTATATGGATGCCTTCCCTTCCTTATATTCTTTGTGAGCCTTCTCACCTTGGGCCCCGCACATTAAAGCCACTACTCTCATGGAGACCTCCGCCCATTAACACTGCGTTGTCCCTCATTAACTGTCCACTCCCTCCATACCATTTCTGTGGATTTGGTCAAACTTGAATCCATCCACATGCATCAACCTCTATTCACACATGAGGGTGCTTTATACAGCTACTAAAATGATCCTCATCCACATTAGAAGTGATTTTATTCCTACTAAGGAGATTTATGGGTCTCCCTACCCTCTTATTCATATATCTAAGTGACAAAAGAAAATGTTAATATTCCTACTAGCTGAAAGCTAATTTGGAATATTACAGTCCTCCCCTCCCAAATATTGCTTGTCCTCAAGCAACTGTAATGGTGAATTCTGAAAAAAAATCCTCCTCCTCCCCTTATGGCACCTACATATGGTAAACTCCTCCACTGAACCAGGTGTCCTTGAATCAATCTATCCCCAAACTGCTCCTCCTAAGTGCTCAAGTTAGCCAAATGATTCACATCATAAGGAAGTGAGATCTCTATGGTAGCAACTACATATTTCCTAAGGTTCTCACTGAAACATGGGACATAAGAAATTTTTGAGATCTCATTCCCAATGAATAAACCCAAATCATGTGTTTTTCCTCCATCCATGCCAATAATAATGATCGAGACATCATCAACATATGGAATCAAAACCATAAATACCTTGACTACCATATGAAATACCGGAGGATGATAATAGTCCCTCAAGGGAAACCAGGGCAGTTCTATTCCCAGCTGCTTCAAATCATGATGTGATAAGTGGCTTTCCAACCACTTGTTTGCTTCCACTACCCTTTCATGTGTTGGGGCATTTGGTGTTAATTGAGCACACCCTGAACAAGACATTATTCCCCCAAAACCTCTTAGGGAGTGGTTATTCCCATCACTGCTTGAGCCCCTAAGTAGACCATGTAGTATAAAGAAGGGTTTTCCCTTGTGTGGAGCAATTTGTTGTAAATATGCACAAAGGAACGCAGATAATTGGTTAGTTGATCAATATGCACAAAAAAATAATCCTTACCATGTACCTTGAGTAAGTTGGTGAAGTGGTTCATAGATGAGCCTTCCCTTATCTCTATCAGAAAGGGAAGTGGTTGTGACAACCCTGAAATGTGGTTATTTTCCTCCTCAATGTCCAAACAAACCATATACCTCCTGATATGTTGGTACACCTTCTCTTTGAGACCCTCCCAAGAGAATTCCTCCATGATGGTTTGATATTCCCCCATTAAGTCTGTGTGTCCGGAGAGGAATGCTTCATATGATGCATGTAGAAGCTTCTCCTTGAGAATAGAGTATCTAGTCAAGAAGTTCATATTCTGATAGTAGAAGACTCCATCGATCACTCCATATCCCTCATCTGTCACCCGACCATCAAGTACTTTTCATGTGAAGATATCCTTGGAATATTCCACCAACAACTAGGATTTCCAATAAGGATTTATACCCAATAATGACAGTGTTGTTGGTCTATGTGAAAAAGTACATGTCCTTTGGCTTCCCTCCTCTTTGACATGTTCCATGCCAAAGTCATATGCTGGGATGTTTCTATCCTGCCTCTGCTACCTCTCCTATAGCTGCTCCTGCCCAAGTAAGGGTTAAAGTTTATGGAGGTTAGCCTTCCCTAGGAATCTATCACCCATACAAAACTTTCTTAGTTTGGCCAATGTATGCATGAGTGCCCATAACCCTCTACCATATATGGAATATTCCTCCCTATGTGGGAGTATCTTCAGGTTCTCCACAGCCATGGAGTATCTTCCTTGCACCACGATGGTGTCATTATCTATCCATGAAACATCTCCTCTCAACGCAAGTTTCTTAGTGAGAGTTGGTACTACTGATACTAGGAGAATTTTTCCCTCCTCCCTGAGCCTACTAGGAGAAGTCCTCCCAAGGTTCTCACCTCATCTGGATCTATTAGCAATGCAACTTGTTGTGAGAAATCTCTAACCAACTCCCGATCCGGTGGCCTTCCTGGTGAAATGCCTCCAAATAATACTGCATCATGGGTCATATTCAATTTCATAACTAAATGGACTGTTGTGTCCTTTCCCCCACTGCACAAACTAGGATCTATATTATGTGTAGAAACTACTTGAGAGGGATAAGTGTGCATGCCCCTGTTCATCTGATGCCTACCACTCTTCTTATCTTCCTACTCCATCTACAAGGCATCCCAATCTATGGTGACCTTCCCCAAAGTAATCAACCATTGCACCCCTAATATCACACTAGTGTCAGGAATATCAACCATAAATAAGTGATCAGTGAAAGTGTATGTTCCCATGGTGACAGATAATGCTGGAACATACTTCATGCACTGCATGGTTCTACCTCCTAGAACCAAAACTGAAAACGCCTCAAAACCATCAGTGGGTATTTCTTCCTCTGCACTACATGAGCATCAATAAAGTTGTGGGTAGCCCCACTATCAATCAACATTGATACTCTCTAATCCTGAATGGTACTTCGTACTCTCAAAGTTAGGTACTTGGGTACACCCCGCAAATATGCAAGGGCCCCTCCAACTGGAGAAAATGCCCCATTCCCAACGTTGTTTCCTCCTTCTAGTTCCTCTTCTTCCTTCTCCTCACTATCATAGAACACCTCTATATAGTGTGCCTTCCCTTCTACACATCGATGCCCTGGTGCCCATGGTTCTTGGCATGTGAAGCAAATTTTCCTTCTTCTCAATTCTCTTCGAACATCCCCACTAAGAGGTCCTTTGTTTTGGTTCTCCTTTGAAGGGGGAACCTTCACACCTTTCCCCTTTTTATGGAAGGGTGGCCTTGGATGAAATGGAGCCTTTTCCCTTGGCAAATCATATTGTAAATCTCTTGCCATTTCATTAGCATCCTGAAGGGTAGTTGGTTTAGTAGATTTAAGCAACCCATGTAGAGGCTCTGCTAGCCCATCAATGAACATATAGACCCTCCTAGATTCAGATAAATCAGGAACCACGACAGAAATTTTTAAAAACTCAGAAATATAGGTCTCTAGGTTACCTGACTGCTTGAGCTTGGATAGCTCAATGAAAGGTGCCTCTAGGTCTCTTCGATCAAACCTCTCTACTAATCTCCGAGTGAAATCTGAATATGCAGTTACATTGTCATGCCCCAATGTAGAAAGACCATGAAAGCACCAATCATGTTCCTCACCTTCAAGGTGCAGCGCTGCTATTTTGATGGCCTCCACCTCTGGTACCTGATTCAACTGGAAGTAGATATCTAGATTCTCCACCCAAGACTTTGTTGTGCACTTTGATGATCCATCAAAAGTGGGAAAAAATAATATACCCATGATCCTTCATCCTTGATCTTACAAAACTCCTGAAATCTTAAGTTATCTTTGAATCCCTCAAAATTGAGACTCATACTCTAAGAAATAATCTTCAAGAGTTTATTTTTCTTGGTGCCCTCCATTTTCCACTACTAAGAATGTAGGCATAGTGGAGCGTTGGGAAACTTGCTGCCTCAATAGTTGATCATGCCAATGATATGAAATTTCAGAGCCTTCTCCCTATAGAAACTCTCTAGTGAATTCTTTGTGTCTCTCCATCCTCATCTCCTTGATTTCTCAGGAAATATTTTTCATGGTTTGAAGAAGAAGCTTGGGAAACTTCTTATCATCATCTTATCCTGATATGGGAGTTTTTCCCTTATCTTCTTTGTTGTCTGGGTAATCATATCTCTGGTTTCTATTGAGATAACTCTTCTCCCTTTGTGTGAGAGGCTCTCCTTCTTCTGATCACATAATGGTTGAAATACACAGGCTGAGCCAATATTATGCTCTGATACCACTGTAATATTTCAAAATAGGAAAAGCAACAATGTGGAACATAAAAATGGAAATAGAAATGAATATTAATACATCAATATAGGAGACAAGTATAGATCCATCTTATTATGAGTATCAATAGAAAATAAGTACAATATCTTCAGGAACAACTCACTCAAGCAAGACAACACAAGCCTCCAATAGAAAAATATGCTAAAACATGAATAGTTGATGCTACTCAAAATGTCAGAGAACTAATACAGCACAGTCCCAATGAGAGAAGCTCCCACTAGAAAATGTAAATATATGTGTATATAATTACAGAGCTCAAGAAGTGCTGAGAATAGAGATATAAGCCCTCAAGCACATTTCCAAGACAACCCAGAAGGGGTTTCTGGAAATAACCAAAATAAAAAAGATGAAGTACAGCCCTAGGACTGAATAATCACTGTTACTAATAGCTGATAGGAGGTGGCTGATCTGATGTAGATATAGATAAAATTCCTCCAATATATTTCGTGGATGAAGGGCTGCTCCCCTCACTGGAAATCTAACTCACCGACCAGGGTCCTAACCCCTCCTCTGCAACTTCTCATAAAAATAACGTAGTTCCTAAAGGAATCTACATTATAGGTGATGGTAACCCCTTGGCTTGAGGAAAAATAACAAAATGATTCTCTAAGACCCTCCTTTCTAGTCTCTCGAAATAAGGGTTGATCCCACCACTAGAAAAAAATCTCTGAAGCTAAATCTATCTCTCCTCCACTGCTACTGCCCTGTAGACACGGTCCTGAAGGAGACTGCACTATGGATAATGGATGAAGCTTGGCCTGATGCTGAATATTGGAAATTTAGCTCAATATACCTCTCCTGAGTGGGCACTCAAATTCCCTCAACAATGAGGGTGGGATTCCCACTCAGGAACACCCTTCTGCTAAACAAAACAACACACTCTGTTAAACAACTTAAGCATGCAAGAAGTCATAAAAGACAAAGACATAAAAAATAATCATCATGCCCTCTATGGAAACCTTCCCTTCCTTATATGCTTTGTGAGCCTTCTTACCTTGGGCCCCACACATCAAATCCACTACTCTCATGTAGACCTTCTCCCATTGACATTGTGTTGTCCCTCATTAACTGTCCACTCCCTCCATACCAGCGTTGTGGATTTGGTCAAACTTGACTCCATCAACATTCTTCAACCTCTATTCACACATGAGGGTGCTTTATCCAGCTAATAAAATGATCCTCATCCACATTAGAAGTGATTTTATTCCTACTAAGGAGATTTATGGGTCTCTCTACCCTCTTATTCATCTATCTAACTGACAAAAGAAAATTTTAATTTTCCAACTAGTTGAAAGCTCATTTGGAATATTACACCCCCTTATAAATTTCGTACTAGAACATCGTCCTATACACCTGAAGGTATGTGGACGAGCTCCAATATAAATATGTACGTGGAGTGGGATATAACACTCGGAATGTATCACAGACAAGTTAGCAACAACTGCTATGTTTAACGACGTCGGAACACGTCTCTAGCCTAGACCTTATAACTGTTATCGTTAATGTTAAAATTATTTATTAGGTTGAATAGGGTAAATTTTATGTTAATATTTTTTAAAATTTTGTCTTTGAGGTTCACCTTCTTATGTAATGGGAAATTCCTAAAATTAAAACTAAATGAGAAGAAAAATTTTCAATCTAGCTTTTTCAATGAAAATCCTAGCTACCAAGGAGAAAGAGCAATCATATTTTGAGCATACAACAAAGAGCACAAACTAAATGAAGGTTTCCCTAACTCTTTACTATGCAACACACAAAATCTGTAGATGCACATGCATGTTTTTCTTTTCAGTTCTTTTTAATTTGAATGAGTGAAAGGAAACTAAATGTACAAATCAATCAAACAAATGTTTTCTTTTGAGAAATGAGGAATTAAAAAACAATTTCTCTTAGGAAAAATGAAGAATGAAACTACAATTTTCCTGTAGGAAATGAGGGATGAAACAAAAATTTCCTTTTATAAAACATAATTGATCTAATGAAAAATTAACTACTTTGAATTTGATATTCCAATGATAAAGAAAACAACTAATGAAACATTGAACACACTACCTTTCAAAGGAGGAAGAACAAGGAATATTTACTGGTCTGTAAGAGCAATCAGACATCTGAGAATATAGTAGAAAATTGGTTGAAACTGAAAGAAAAGACAAATTTTGATGGAATCTAGTTGGTTGAGGGGGAAACGCACCCTGTAAGGGCAGACAGTGCATTGCAGTGCACCGTTGAATGGAACACAGTGCACTGTACCCTTACCAACACTGCATTGGGCGCAGCTAAGTTTGGGAAACAAGAAGCTAAACACAATTCTAAGGAAATTTGTTCATTCAAATTACTGATAACATAAAGTAGAGTCTACCGATGATGGTAAATAGAAGCAGAAACACTAGAAATGATGGAATGATCCCCAGTGGAGTTTCCAATTTGTTATATAGAATTCTAATCTACAGATAAACTAGATTCCCTGAGTGTGGTGTTCCTTCACTTAGAACAACAGAAGAAAGAAAAATATTATTTTCTCTAAGACAAATAGATAGATAGAAAGGAAACAAGCCTACTTATGATCCTTTCACTCTCCTTATTTTTCTGTCGTTGTTTTCGTCACTCTCAATCCAACTAAAGTCGTTATATCAATTCTGTAATATTACCAAATGGGAAAACTCAGCAATACATGCATGAAAAACGCATTTTCAAAAATTTGCAATGTAAAAATAAAAATCAACCCATGGATCCACTATATCTAACATCATAACACTCAGATCTGAGAGGAGATCAGAAACAAATCATGATAGAGGAGTTAAATAAGTCTCCCACACATAGAATAGCTCAAAAACACTGAAACCCCAAAACTACTACAACATAAATTTATTGCATAAAGAGACAACACAATCTAATGAGGGTTTATACTTAAAAATTTTAGGCACAAATAGATCTACTCATTTGTTAAACAATATTTCTCAAAAGCTGAGATCTAGTCTCCTTTATACAAATCCAAGAGAACCCAGGAAGGGTTTCTTGAAATACACCAAATAAAAATGGTGATCTATAGCCCAAGCACTGCAGAATCACTGCAAACTGAAGCACATGAAAATAAGAGGCTGAAATAACATAGATATGATGCAGATCAACTCCAAGGTATCCTCCAATGAAAGGTTGAACCCTTCAATCACATGAAAACACTCAAAGAGAGCCACAAGATCCCTCACTGAAGCTTCCCTCCAAAATAACGCAATTATAGACTGAAATTACACTCTAGGTGATGGGAATAGATTGGCTTGATGAAAAATATCTGAAATGTTCTCAAGAACCCTCCAAACTGTTCTCCCAAGAGAATGAATCCTTCCTCCTATGAAAAACTAGCACAAAAAGTGGGTTTCTCAACCCTCCACTACAACACCCTACAACACAACACAATATTATGCAGAAACTGCATTGTAGCTGAAGACTGAAGCTTGGCCAGAATGCTAGATGTGTGGAATGAAATATCAAGACTCTCCCAAGAGGCCTCTCAAGGAAAGAGATGGAATTTCCTAAACAGGAAACCCCTGTGCTAAACAACACTAGCAATCTTAGCTAAATAGCTAAAGAGAGCAAAAGTTTAAACAGACATATCAAAATATAATTCATAAGCTAACCCCATATGGCTGCCATCCTCTTCCTTATAAACAATGTGAGCCTTATCACCTTGGGTCCCACTCATTAGGGTTTCCACCATCACACAATCAATCTCCCTCCAAAACTGCATTGTACCTTCATCATTGCCACTCCTCCATAACAACATTGTTTGATTTTGTCAAGGTTGACCTCTTCAACCTGCTCTATCCCTTTTCACACCTAAGGGTATTCAATCCAACTCTTAGATAGTTTTCTAAACTATCCTCATTCATATTGAGCTGCCTTTATTGATGATCCACTCCTCCCACATTAGTGTTTTTGATTTGGTCAAACTTGACTTTGTCTACATCCATTAGTCCTTGTTCATACATGAGAGTGCTAGATCCAGATATTATAATGATACATTTTCACATCAAGAGGGATTTTATACTTATTCAAGATAAGTATGGGTCTCCTTCCCCATTTATTCATCTAACTAGGTGCTAAAAGAAAAATCAATATTTATATTAGTTGCATGCTAATTTAGGAATATTACAGTCCTCTCCTCCCAAATGTTTCTTGTCCTCAAGAAACTGCAAGGATATAACTGAAGAGCCTCCTCTCCTCCTCCTCTAGCATCCTCATATGATAAATTCCTCCAAGGAATAATATGTTGTCTCATCAATAAATCTCCAAGTTGCCCCTCCCAAGTATGCAAGCTAGCTTTTGGTGAGCATCCCAAATAGCTATCATCATGAAGAAGTAAAATACCCATGGAAAAAACAATGAGATTTATAGAGACCTTCTTGAGGCATGAGATCTTATATCTATTGGTATCTATCATCCCCATGTGAATCTCCCAACCCTAAGCTATCATCCATACAAAATGAGCCACCCTCCAAAATGGTAACTCATGAAAATTTTCCTCCACCTTTGGCTCCTGCAATATAGGTGGGCTGAATAACTGATCATGGTAGACAAAATAGCCTACCCCACGCTGTCCCTCTCTCCACTTATTATAAGTGTAGAGTATCTTTTGATATTGGGCTGCAATAATGTTGCCCTCAAGTGGCAAGAAGAATATTGGATCTCCAAATATCCTCTCTCTAATGTCATGAATCATGTTGGCCCAAACCATCCCGGTACAAAATGAATGGCACATCATCACCATATGGCATCAAAATCAAAAAAATGTCGAAGCTTATATGAAAATTTGGATGATACCAATGGTCTCTCAAGTGGATACAGCGCAGTCTTTCCAACTGCTATTTTATAACATCATGTGGCAAGTGGTCCTCCAAAAAGATAACAGTTGTGCATGTTTTCTCATCTACTATGAGGTATTAAATAGCATTATATATCAGCTGAGTACAATAATAATGACAACATACTTTTCCAAAGTCATGTAGAGAAGGGTTAATTCCATCATAAATTTTGGTCCTAGAATGACCATGAAACCCAAGAATAATATTTCTCTCTTGTGGAGCAATGCATTGTACATAGATGGTGAGATAATGCAAATATTCAATGAAATAATCAATAAGTACATAAATATATTTCTTACCATGAGAACCTTCTCATAAAATTCTGCAAAATGAAAGGATGCATACTCCCCTTGGAACACTCCATCAATAGAAACATACTCCCAAGTGACAGTGTTGTTGGCCTTCATTAGGGGAATTTTGAGGTCTAAAATGGGCCTCCTAAGAAAAATGTACAACAAAAATAAACTTTATAACAACCAATAGGATTCAAGATGATGATGTCAACCATGGGGGATGATTTACCATTTTTTAAATAGAAGGGTAAAAATATTAAAAAACAATAAAATAATAAAACTACTTTTTCAACTCGTATTTTCAACTTATCTCCCAAAATTTTTACTCAAATTTTGAGTGGGAGTACTCATTGGATGCAAAATTTAATTCCTCATCCAAAGAGTACCCATGTTGCATACTTTCGATGAACTCCACTACATGAAAAATGAGAAATACATAAAAAAAAAAACGTGATTACAATCATGTTTTTTATGTATTTCTCATTTTTCGTGTACTAGGACCCATCAAAAGTATGCAACATGGGTACTCCTTGGATGAGGAATTAAATTTCGCATCCAACGAGTACTCCCGCTTGAAATTTGAGTAAAAACTTTGGGAGATAAGTTGAAAATATGAGTTGAAAATGTAGTTTTTTCATTTTTCCCTCTAAAATTTGATGATGTCATCAAATCTTATTTGATTTTTTCCACTATTATTTTAAAATTTCCTTAAGAGGCCCATTTTAGACCTCAAAATTCCCCTAATGAGTGATAAGGCTCTTTTCAATCCATGACTTACTCCTTTGACATGCCACATGCCAAAGTCATCCACCATCATGCTGCTATGTGAGGAAATCTCCTTCCTATGTGGAAGTACCTCCTCATCCTCTAATGCTGAAGGGTATCCTCTTTGCACTTTGATTATGCCATCCCTTTATCCAGAAATATCATGCCAAGTATGGGAAAAATCCTGCCCATACTTTCCCAAGAGTAGCCAAAGCAACAATAACTCTTTTTTCTCCCTCACACCTCCATCATAAAAATCATGAGGTGAAGATATGATGATTGACTTGAAGAATTTCATACCAACATAATGCACCCAAACTCCTTGCTTCCATATGATGCAAGTGCCCTGCCAAGTTTCCTCCACCAACATACCCTTTGGAGAAGGATATGTCATATGATGGCCAAACACTCTCAAGAGTAGCCAACACAGCCATGTCTCTTGTTGCCTAGTATCATAAATATGCAAGTGGCTCACCAACCTCTTTCTCACCATCCATACCCATCCATCCAAATGTGGGTGTCTCCCACCATGCTCCATCTTGGTACTCCTCCAATGAAGACTACCATCCTCCTAAATCAAATGTCCACCTTTGCACTTCATGGGTTGTTGAAATGCAGTCTCTTGGAGATCTCCTAGAGAATACCCCACACCAATGACCATCTTGAATCCATAAAGATCCAATTATGCTGAAGGAAAATATTCCTCATAGGCCTGCACAATGCTCATCCTAATACATCCATCACAATGATGAAAGACAAAGTGTCTCTCATTGATCATCTACTCATCCAAAGTCATACAAGTGTAATGGTCATCAGAATGTTCCAATGATAGCTGGGCCCCCAACTCCTCACTACTGCTTAATGATAGTGTTGTTAATCTCCTCAATGGGGTATTTACAGTCTCATGCTCAAGCTCAATGTTGAACTTAGAGTTCTACATTGGATTGTTTAGGACAAAGCTCATCCTATCCTCCACAAGTCCACACCCCAACCCCAAGTGTTATGTGCAGCTCAATAATGACACATGACGATGATTGTTTATCCCTTCCTTGAAAAATTCAAGGCTTCACAGAGCAGTGCAAGTCTGCTGCTCCAGATCAGCATTATGTGTTGACCCTTGGTCATGCAAAGGCAGATTTCCACAAACCTCCATAATATTTGCTGAAATAACAAAAAGCGTAAATTCAGGCATACCTTGGTGAAGCTTGGGAACATCTTGTATGGCTACAAGGGTTCCTCCTTCCAATGTGTTGGCTCCCCAAACTACTAAGGATGATGGCTACTCCTCCATAGTTGTGTCATCGCTGGTAAAAATCTCCTCAGGTGATGGTGAAGGCTCCTCCCCTTCAGATTTATTTTTGTCAAATATTTTGATCACCCTTTGAGTGAAATCTGCAAAAATAGTCACTCTTTCATGACTCAAATGGATGAACCACCAAGTGCTTTCTTTACCCTCAAGGTGCAGCACTCAAATCTCAACAGCCTCTCTTTCTACCACTAGATGTAGTAGGAAGAATACATCTAGCTTCATCACCCAAGCCTTTACTGTACATGTGGATGATCCATAAAAAGTAGACAATAGAAATCTATTGCCCCTCATTCTCCTATTGTTGCAGGGCCTCCTTTCTTCTTCAAGTTGAATAAACTGAGGAAGAGCTAGAGTCTCCTTGAAAGCTCTAGGTTGAGACTTGTATTCTGCAAGGTATCCACTCAGGATCTCATGTTCCAATTTCCCTCCATATCCATGCCTCTTGTCTTCTTCCCCAAAAGGAAAGAGCAAGGTGTAATGCTTTGGAGCTTCTTGCAACATTGGTTCTTTCTTTTCAGAATAGGAAGTACATGGTCCTTCCTCTTCTTGAAACACTCTAGAGGTCTCATTTCATCTCTTCTCTTACATTTGCTTAACCTCCTTGGAGAGGTTATTCATAGATCTGAAAAGTGATGAGACCAAGCTCATTCATTCCACTATTTTAGATCTCTTCACCTTTTCTTCTTCTTCTTATAACATAATGGTTGTAGCACATAGGCTGAGCCAAGATTAGAGCTCTGATACCACTGTAATATTCCCAAATGGGAAAACTCAGCAATACATGCATGAAAAATGAATTTTTAGAAATTTGTGCTATAAAAATCAAAATCAACCCATGGATACACTAGATCTGACATCATAACACTCAGATCTGAGAGGAGATCATAAACAAATCATGATAAAGGAGTTAAAAAAGTCTCCCACACATAAAATAGCTCAAAAACATTGAAAACCAAAAACTATTACATAAAGAGACAGCACAGTCTAACGAGGGTTTATACTCAGAAATTGTAGGGAAAAATAGATCTACTCATATATTAAACAATATTTCTCAAAATCTGAGTTCTAGTCTCCTTTATACAAATCCAAGAGAACCCCAGAAGGGTTTCTTGAAATACACCCAACACAAATGGTGTTCTACAACCCAAGCACTGCAGAATCATTGCAAACTGAAGAACATGAAGATAAGGGGATGAAATAACAAATATCTAATTCAGATCCACTCCAAGGTCTCCTCCAATGAAAGGTTGAACCCTTGAATCACAAGAAAACACTCAAACAGAGCCACAAGATCCCTCACTGAAGCTGCCCTCCAAAATAATGTAATTCCAGACTAAAATTATGTTGTAGGTGATGGGAATAGATTGGCCTAATTCCAAAGATCTAAAATGTGCTCAAGAACCCTCCAAACTCATCTCCCAAGAGAAGGAATCCTTCCTCCTATGAAAATCTAGCTCAAAAAATGGTTTTTTAACCCTCCACTGCAACACCCTACAACACAACACAATATTCTGCAGAAACTGCACTATAGCTGAAGAATGAAGCTTGGCCAGAATGTCGGATGTGTGGAATGAAAGATTAGGACTCTCCTGGGAGGCCTCTCAAGGAAAGAGATGGAATTTCCTAAATAGGAAACCCTTGTGATAAACAACACCAACAATCTTACCTAAACAGCTGAAGAGAGAAAAAGTATAAACTGACATCAAAATATAATTCATAAGATAACCCCGTATGGTTGTGTTGAAGCCTAGAAAATATCTTCTACAAACATTGGGGAAAACCACCCGGTCAGGACCTTAGGACAACTCCTTTTCCGTTTCTTACTCACGTCGACGACTGATTGAAGCATCACTGTCCTTATAACTAAAATGGTTTGCAAGGGTTGATTGACAGAAATGATATCAATTAATCAAATGAAATGTATCTAATTTAAACTAAATACCGATAAAGAAATTCTAACACTAACCCGGGCAATTATATGTGAATACAACTTAAGATTATTCCAATTTAATAATAACCATAAAAATGTATTATCATTTAAATTGAAATGTGCATAAACAAATAAAAATAACTCTGTTTAAGAAATTAAACAGAGTTGTATTAGCATATTGCATTCATCATTGTATACCATCTATATATGCTTATGAAAGATAATGTTTCAATTATACTCAGAAATGATATATAAAAAAAAACGTTGTGAAAACCAAATATATATAAATGATAGAAAATTTCAAAGCGAATATCATAAGACAAAAGAAATCAATAGTGAGCAGATAGAAATACCTTGTTCATCTTGAAGAGTTTCAAATGCAATCTGATACTCTATCCAGTAACTCTAATGAAAAATCAAATTCCAAGGTACAGAAATGCAACACTTCAAAGATAATTCCACATGAAAATCACCAGATGTGATCCTTTCTAAAAATATATAAGACAATGGAGTATAGAAATGAAATCTCCAAGTCCAAAAATATTAAGATCCATGACCCCTCTCTAAATGCATGAGAGGGGTTTAAATACTACTTAACTAACTCTAAAAATAGTTTATTACAAAAATTAAGGATTCGGTTCAATGACCATCCTTTTCCTAGGTATTAAACATAAAAATTAAACTAAATATAACTATCTTCAGGAACTGGATTCAACCCCAGGCATCTAGCATATGGTTTTGAGAAGATGGTTGACCACTTCTGTAATTCAACTCACCCCAAAAAATACAGAGTTCTTTAAAAGTGTAGTGCAATCTTCTTCTCAGGAATTGATGATACAATTAAGCGCACTCGTGTTGACTCGTGCTCACCAAGTACGTCCGCATGAGTCCCAATTTGAACTTGTCACCCTTAGACTGATGGTCTTCTCGCTTGCCCATCTTGCCATGGCATATTGATGTGCCCGTGGAGATAGTGTGGAATGGTATTTAAAATCAAGAAATCAATTAGCTTTGTGTAAATTATCATTTAAGCACAATCCATAAGAGTGTTTGCCGCTGTAGCCGCCTCCTCTGCTGCCTTCTCTGCCCTTCTGATTTGTGCATCCCAGTTATTGAAAAGTATTTCTTTATGGTTTTCATTAATAATGGGTGCACCAGCTTTTCTGCCTTCTTCTGTTTTTTTCCATATCAAATAATCATTGATCTTTTCATTAATCAAATCATAATCATTTTGTAAATCTACGACATGATTTGTGATTTTATCACTCTCTTGGCAAAAAGAATTCCATTGCAAGAATTTTTGGCATAAAACTTCTTCTTGTTGCAGTAGTTGATTGTTTAAAGAGATAGTTTCTGAAATAAATTCTGGAAGCTTAGGATCATCTTTGTGCTGATCTTGGATAATCTGTATTTTCTTTTCTTTATCAGCCAGAATTTTTTGATGTCCAATTTTGCATTTCTTGAAGTTGTTGCTGTAACTCTTCCAGTTTCAACTGTGCTTCATTATTGGCCTGTACCTGTTGCAATTGCTATTGTAGAACTTTTATCTGTTCTTCTTTTTCATTCAATAAAAGTTGTATCTCAAATGCTTTGTCAATTGTTGCAGAAGCATAAGCCCCTGTCATTTGAGATAACTTAGCGAGATTATCAGTAGGTTCTGTAGCAAGATCCTTCCACAAAACATCTATTTGTTCTGCTTCAGTAGCAATTTCACCTTCTAACTTTCTCTTTTTTCTCTGTTTCTTCACTACTGCTTTGTATTTTGGGCTGGAGAATACATCTAGAGGAGGAATGTCCTCTACATTAAGTACAATTTCAGAGGAGGGTGTGATTGGTATGTGCTCAGTTATTGTGACTGTGCTACTTATTCCTGTGCTCAAAACTTTGGTTGTTTGTACAGGAGTCTGTACATTCTGTCCTTCTACATTGATCAATTGATTAAAACTTTCCCATTCTTTGTCTAATTCAATGGTAACTGTCTGTTGCTGTACATTGGTAGGAGGAGGATTTGTCTGTTGAGAAGTCAAAATTTGTTATTTAGGAAGTTCTTTTGATTGAGCATAATCTTTTACTGATTCTTCAATTTTATCTTCATTTTCAATAGACTTATTGGAATGTTCAGAAGTCTCTCTTTCAGACTTTGACTTAGATTTATCTGTACTCGAACTGCCGTTAAGACTAACACTAGGAGTTTGCTCCCTTGCGGGTTCCAAGTGTAGATTTTCCAAAGGAATAGTAGTTAGTCTTCTCTCTCTGTAAAGTTTGAATTCCTGGAATTCCTCTGGAGGTAACTGCATTTGAGCTGAATTCAAAACTTCTTTAAATGAATTTCTTGCTTGGAACATATCATCAAAAAGATCCTGTTCCCCGGAAAATTCCCTTACTCTGATTGCATTAGTAAAATTCTTAACAATATCATTTGGGTCGAATAACCTTCTCGAAAATTTGAACAGCTGTAGGCATGTAATGTTGCCTATCTCTTGGAATGCATGTCCAATATCGAACAGTGAAAATGTTCCACATTTTACAGGAAATTGTGGCCAAATGCCTTTTTTCTTCTCTTTTAAATCTTTTGTTATACCTCCTTGGCAACAGCTCTGATAAGCAATTTCCCGAGCTACAAGTCTATCTGCAACATATAGGGGTAAAACATGGGGGGAAGCATAACTTCCAAAAACCCTAATATAAGTGAACAATTCTTCTCCAAACCATCTCGCGATGGGGAGAATGTCAACCTCTGTTTCTGGGGATAACCTTGGGGCGTCCTCGTTATGCAATGTTTTGTACAATGGCAACATTATTCCATGACAAATTTGGTAAAAATGGGGGACAAACTTAGACTCCCATAGTTCCTTATGATACACATGAATGGGCAAAGGATCGGGGATAGTCCATTGCCAACCCATCACAAGGAATTTAGAGACATAACAGACATGCAGTCTATGACATAAGCAAGACATTAAAAAGGAGCTATCCTACCAAAAAACACTTCCCTTAGACCTAAATAGTGAGAAATGACAATGGTCAAATTAACAGATAAGATTTTGGGTTTGGCCATAACTCACAGGCTTAATGCTCGTATTCAAGGTTAGGTATGAAGGGATCCATTCATTCCATTCAGCAAGATCATATTTATGTCAGCTTTGGTGCGTGCATAACATGGCAAAGAAGTGAAACTAATAAGGAGAGGTAAGTGAACCCGTGTTGTACATACCTTGTTTGTTTTTCTTCAATGGTTCACTTCTTTTGGTCCACTCCTTTGTGCATTCTAACAAATTTCGCATGTTCTGTGGCAAAATATTCCATGAATTGCTTATTATAAGTCACCTGAGGTTCTGGAAACTTATACATTAGCCTCACATCTTCCGTGGTGAATGACCCGATTAGCTCTTGAGATGGAGTTCTAAATTTCCTGTCTGAAATATCGGTGTTGTCCAGCACCCATTTTACCATGTCCGTATATGGGAGAATCCTTGGCCTTGCCGCTATCCTATGCAGAAATGAACAAGCCAGTTCTTTGAGGGTTGCTTCAGATGTACTACTAGAACCTGCTGTATCCGTAACTTTTAATACCACAGGATTTTCTTCTTCCAGCAGATTATACATTCCTTCCCAAGTGGATATACCAGCATCCTTATTGCAAGCGGTGTCTGCATATAGTGAATCCATTTCTCTGTTTTCAGAATTCGAGCTCTTCTCTTTCTTACCCATAATGTTTTGTGAAAGCTTTGTATAGACGTTTGCTCCTTCGTGCCTGCGTTTTATGAGTTAAATGAGAGTAATGGCATGAGAAAGGTGATTAGACTGTTTTAAATGAAAAGGCGGATGAAATATATTATTTTAACGTGAAATGACTTTCAATCAAAAAAAAAATTCATTTACCATTAATTGTTAATCCAATCATTTAATCCAATCATTAAAGCGCATAACAGATATTGATATATGGGAAGATTGTCTTTGAACAACGCGCCTTTATGAATCTGCAACATTGCGATCTGCGATTTGCTACGCAATATCGTAATATCGCAATGTCGCAATATCGCAATATCGAAAAATGAAACCATCGCAATTTTATAAATAGCGCAAAAGCGCAAATTGTGAAATAGCGCAAAAGCGCACATCGCAAATTTCGCAAAAGCGCAAAATTGTAAATAGCGCAAAAGGTATTCGTTTAACATTTCTATTTTCTGCGCTATGCGATCTGCGACCAATATGTTTATTGTATAGGCTTTTTGGGATCGCATTATCACAAAAGCGCAAAATCGCATTTTCAGTTTTATAAAAGATATATACCATTTTGCGATGGAGGCGCTATTTTGTTTAAAGAACAATTTTATTGTAATCTATCATATACTTAAGTGTTTCTTAATGTTCTTTCTAAGGGATTTCTCTAAGTTTATGATAAAAAGTTTTATTTGAAAAGGAAAACAAATCCTAATTGATTTTTTGGATTTTATCCAGGGTCCCCATTTATTTAGTATTATTACTAATATTAAATAAAAGGGGGTTGTTGCTGGTCACAAGAATTGGCGATTCACCGAAAGAAACATTTATCTCCCAAAAATAAAATGAACACTATATCTTTAGTAAGTAAAGATTTTTAAAGATAATGAAAACTGTCTTAGGATAATTCAAATAAAATGTAACTATGAAAAAAAAATCATTCACAATTTCTCTCTAATTCCTTAAGAACAAAATCATTTTTGGGTTATCTCAAGCTTTGATTGGTGTTAATAATGAAGTAAGTGGATTTCTCCAAGTTTTGGTTTTACAATATACTCTATTGTCATAGGTATTGCCTCTGCTGCCAGCAAAAGTTCATAGTCTCGACAGGGTTACCTTTAAACCATTAACTTTTCATTGTCCCATCCAACTAAAATTATGACTTTTTAAAAGATAAATTCATAAGACATATTATCTCATGTTTTTGTCTCTTACTTATTTTATTTTTAAGAGCCATTGTTCTGGGTTGGTAGCCAGTTAATAACAATGCCACTCACCAGTCATAATTAAACTGAACAAGCTGGCTCGTGATGAGACCCCTTGTCTTATATTTATAAGCCATTACCCTGTTTTGGTATGCAGTATTGGTAATGTCAGTTTTATTACTCTTTATGAACATAGTAAGTCGGATCATAATGAGACCTCTTATCTCTCAAAATTTTCGTATAATTTCTTAGAATTATATTCTAAAAAATCACAACTTAAATGGATGGGGTGAAATATTTTTATCCTTAAGAATGAATGGATGACAATTTTCAGAGTTTTTTGAGTTCCAAAACTTTGAAAAAATCTTTAGTTTTACAGATAACCTTTCTCTGCTTGATAAACTTATGATGATTTATATTTCCCTCAAGTTTTCGAAAGATCATGTAAATGATTGAAATAATCTTTTCAAAGTATTAACATCTTATTTTAAACTATTCAAAAAAAACTGTGATCATTTCTTTAAAAATTCTTATTTACACAAAATAAATATTTCTAATATTCTTCCTAAGAATTTTTCCAACAAGTAAACAGTGAATTAGAGACTTATTAACAACTTTTATTTGCAAAAACAATTAAAAACTTTGCAGAAAGGAATATGTACAGTTTAAGAAGGGGTTACCTCCTTATGAAAAGAATTTCTTCAAAATAAGCCCATTTACAGAAAGAGATTCTCTCTTACCTATTAGATCTTGGAGTATGAATGTATTTGAGCCTATCTTTTCAATGATCTGATATGGTCCAAGCCACATTTTCTGAAACTTGGTATGCTTGCCTTTTTCTTCATGTGCTTTATCCCATTTCAGAACAAGATCACCAATTGACAAAAATTTTGAGCCGGTAGAACTTGCATCAAAAGAATATTTTACAAGCTGTTGATGTTTTTCATGAACAATTTTACTTATCTCCTGGCTCTCTTCTAGTTTAAGGATTTGATCATATCTCAATTGAATGGATGAAGAAGGATTTTCTTCAATATACTGTACTAGGGCTAATGATGGAAGAGTTAAATTTGATGGTATCATATCTTCTTTTCCATAAACCAAATTGAAAGGTGAAGTCCCTATTGAAGCTTTTTCAGTGACACGATCAGCCCATGATGCAAATATTAAATATTTGTGCCAATTCTTTTTTTTTTATCAACGGTCCTTTTAATGATTTTGATAAGGTTTTTGCTAGTGGATTCAGCCAAACCATTACCTTGTGGATAATAATTTGCTGAATATTTTAATTTAAAACCCTTTTGACTCGCAATTCTATTAAACTATTTCTAGAGAAGTAATATGCATTATCAAATACTAGAGCGTTAGGTACACCAAACCTGGTTATGATGAATTGATCTATGAAATCAATAATTGCATCAGAATTGGCTACCT
Source organism: Pinus albicaulis (assembly GCA_034641835.2). Classification (NCBI taxonomy): domain Eukaryota; kingdom Viridiplantae; phylum Streptophyta; class Pinopsida; order Pinales; family Pinaceae; genus Pinus; species Pinus albicaulis. The sequence goes on along the minus strand of JAXQQM020084577.1, from coordinate 256,264 downwards.
TCAACGGGATTTCCTCTACCCATTTTGTAAAGTAATCATTTGCAGTAAGGATGTACTTGTGTTGTTTGGAAGAATGAGGTACTATCTCACCAATAATGTCAAGCCCCCATTGTTCGAATGGTTGCTCAATAGTCACTGGTTGCAAAGGAAACGTTGGTTTCCTTTGTCTTCCACTTGCAGTTTGACAAATTCGGCACTTCCTTACGTAATCATGTGTATCTTTAAAAAGGGTAGGCCAGTTATAACCAGCACGAATTATTTTGTGAGCTGTGGTATCACCTCCAAAATGACCTTCTGCTGGTCCATCATGCAACTCCTGCAAAACATTTTCAGCTTCAGTCTTTTCAAGACATCTTAATAAAATTGAATCATAATTTTTTCTAAATAACACATTATCAATGATCTCATATTTAACAGCCTTTAACCTTAAAGCGCGTTTACTCTTATAGCTGAGATTAGAAGGAGCATACCCATTTTTCAAGTAATAGATAAGATCAACATACTGAGATTCGGAATCTGTAACACTTATCTAACTTACTTGAATATCTTGATTTGAATCTTGATGTACTGTTATGTTATGAGCTCCTGCCAATAATCTGCAAAAACCTCTAACAATCTTAGCTGGTTTAATATCAATATCATATTCTCGCAAGGCTATTACCCAATTAGCTCTCTTTTCTCCTACTTATTTTTGAATTAATAATTGCCTCACTACAGAGAATGGGACAATGATTTTTGTATTTGTTTTCAAGAGAAAAGGTCTGAAATGTTTGATTGATTTAAACACGGCAAAGGCTCGTTTTTCAACATCGGAATAATTACGCTCAGCTCCTTGCAGATTTGAGCTAAAGAAAGAAATTGGTGCCTCAATTTTTTGATCATTGAGCTGTGTTAAAACAACTGCATAGGATGTTTCGGTGGCCAGAGTATACAAAGTAAAATCTTTAGAAAAATCTAGGGTATTCAATGCTGGTGCACTAATGATCGCTTGTTTGATTGCCTCAAAGGATTCTTTCTCTTTATGCCCCCATTTGACTAACGAATTCTTCTTGATCATATTTTGCATAGGTAAAAAAATAAAAGAAAAATCAGGAATGAATCTTTTAACAAAATTGATCTGTCCAATAAATGATTGCATGGATTTTCTGTTATGAGGTAAAGAAATATCATAAATTTCTTTCACTCTATCTGGATCAATATATATACCATCTTTTGACACAACGAATCCTAAGAGTTTTCCTTCATCCAAAGCAAAGAAAGATTTCTTTGGATTTAAGGAAATACCAAACCTTCTACATCTTTCAAATATTTGCTTTAAATCATGTAGATGATTGGCGCTCTTTTTTGAAAATACTGTTATATCATCAAGATAAATAACCACTGATTTATTGATCAGACCTTTAAATGCTATGTCCATAGCTCTTTGGAAAGTTTCTCTTGCATTTATTAGACCAAAAGGCATTTTCTGATAAGCATAGGTTCCCCATTTTGTTCTGAAAGTTGTTTTCAATCTGTCATCTGGATGAACTAAAACTTGATTATAGCCTGAAAATCCATCGAGAAAGGACATGAGTTCAGAACCAGCTACCTTTTGAAGTATCTGTTCCATGGTTGGCAATGAGAAATTGTCTTTTAAACATGCCTTGTTTAAATTTCTAAAATCAATACAAATTCTTTAATCACCGTTCTTCTTCCTTACAGGTACCATATTGGAAACCCAATTGGAGTGTGTGACAAGAAAAATGATTTTGGCTTTTAAGAGTTTATTAAGTTCTGATTTGATTTGAGTTTCGAGATTTGGATGAATCTTTCTCAACTTCTGTTGAACAGGTTTAACATCAGGAAGCATTGGAATTGTGTGTTGAATAACCGAAGTATCATACGTTTCTAAATCATCATAATTCCAAGAAAAAACGTTTTTATACTTGTTCAAGAGTTTAATGAAAGCATTCCTTTCGTCTGGTGTTAAATTGAGTCCTAAATTAACGTTTTGAGGTTTAGAATCAGAACCAAGATTTACTAATTCAAACTTCAAAGTAGAACTTTGAAGTTTAGCATTAGTGACTTTCTTGAATCTCTTTTTAATGTCATATAACCTCTTCTAATTAACAATATTTTCGAATGGGATTTTCATTACCTTTTGAAGCAATTTGTAAATCATGACTTACCTTCACAATAATTAAGCTATCACAGATTTTCCCCAAGTCGTGAAATTTAAAATATCTTGATCATGATAGAATACTCTCCAATTTGTAACATTATCCGGGACAGATGGACGAAAAACTGTTCACAAAATCTATCAGGACTGCAATCTTCAGCAGGTAGGAGTTTAGATGCAACATTAGCTAACAAGTCAGCTGATGTATTCTGATTCCTAGGAATAGGAGAAATATTGGATGCTAAAAAATGAGTGGTGAGATCTTGTACTAGGGTTTGATAGTGTTTAAGATGTCCTGAAAGACAGTGAATAGTATTCCTAACTTGTTTTATGAAAATTTCGGAATCACCAAAGACTTTCAAGTATTTAACATCTAACCCTATAGCTTTATAAAGTCTTTGTACCAAGGCTTCATATTCTGCGGTATTGTTAGTACACTCAAATTATAACCTACATGATAGCATGGTTTTCTCTCCATATGGATCAATTAAGATGCATCCTGCTCCAGCTCCATCGCTAGACTTTGATCCATCAAAATATAACGACCAAAATAAAGACTTATCTAATGACTTATCTACAATTATATCAGAAATATTTACAATTCTGGAAGAATCAGATTGTGAAAAATTTTCTATTTGAGAAACAAAAGTATTTACAGAAAAAGGTGATTGAGGTGCTTCGAAGTTTCCAAGAAATGATTCAGCAGAATAACCTCCAAGAATATTGTTGCTGAATGCCGTTGTGCCTGGCCAGGTTGTTCGAATCAAAGGCCAAAGGCCATATGTTTTTCTCGTTCAACTTTGATTTGATTTGGTTTCCCTTTGTAGGGAAGCCACATATGTGAATAATCAGTTGAGATATAACCATTAAGTTCTGCAGACTGGTCCCTACTTAAGATTAATCCATAGAATTCAGGAATATCAGCAATCAAAATATCAATTCTTTGGACAATTCTAGGATCGGAAGCTAATCTGATAGTAACTGAATTGATTTCTCCTACAACTTGAACTTTAGAGCGATCCAATTGAACGATATGAACTGCTGATTTCTGTGGTTCGATATTCAATTTGGCACAAACAGAAGTAGGCATTATATTAGAGGATGCTCCAGAATCAATCAAACAATTATTTAGATTCTTATTGTAAATTTCATAAGTCAGAAGAAAAGGAGGAGTTTGAGAATTTGAATTTTCTCCAATGAGCACGGTATCAGTAGCAACTACCTTATCTGGTGGCTTACCAGCTCCCCTAGCTGCTTTTGCAACTAGACCACTTGGTAAAGGAGCAATTGGTGTAGTGTTTAATTCTTTTAATAGCAACTTCTGCTGGTGTTTTAGTTTGCTGAGTTCATGTAAGGAAATATTGGCTTTAATATTTTTCATGTCTTCGACAATGTTGTATTCCATAGGGTCTGACACCACTAAAGTCTTTGTTGTTGATGTAGGAGGATTAGAAGAGGATGGCTGATTTTGGGTAGGTAATGGAGAAGTTTTCTTTATAGGGGATTTTTCTTTGGTACTTGGAGTTGTAATTTTCTTTTTGCCTTGCCTGCACAGTTCTATGTGGGAGACACTCAGTACCTAGTATATTTTGTTCTACCTCACTATCAGAATTAGGGAGAATAAAATCCCACATTCCATGCAATTTGGCTATTTCTTCATTCTCATCTTCCTCTTCTGATACTAAAGATGTATCTTCTTCTTATTCCTCTTCTTCTGATTCTGCATTAGAGATTGCATTAGGAGGGTTAGATTCAACTTGGTTTCTTTTAAAATTTCGGAATGGTTTTTTGGTAGAAATTTCAGCTACTTGTTTTTTATCAAACCAGTTTCATTTATTATTGCTCAAGAACTTTCTGTAAACCTTCCATGTCATATGGATCTTTGGCCTTTTTCTTTGAATCATCTTTGAAGCTGACTTTCTTCGATTTCCTTTCCTCAATAGCATTTTTATTTTCTAGAGAAATAATTCGTTTTTCTAATGCAATAGCCTCTTTCATATTCTCAGCTAATGTAGGTTTTGTAGCTCTATCTACAAAAATTGCTATGTTTGAGGGTAAGGCAGTTATATACCATTCACTTTTGACTTGTTCACTAGGCCTTGAATCTGTGTGAATTTTGTTCAAAAGTGTGTTGAATCTAGCGTTGAATTCTTTAATGGGTTCCTTGGGTTCTGCTTTCAAATTTGAGAGATCGTTGATTAAATTAGCTATTGATCTGTCATCTCCAAATTTGGTTAAAAAATGATCTGCAAAAATGGCCCAACTTGTTATGGATCCCAAAGGTAATGAAAAGTACCATGATCCTACTGCTCCTTGAAGAGTATAAGGGAATAGTCTGACTACAACATCTTCATGTGTGACTCCATTAAAATTTATAGCCAGCATAAAGTTATTGATATGTTCTTCAGCTTGAATGTTAAGATCTGGGCTAAACTTTGGAAGCCATTTTCCAGGATTGTCTGGTAAATCATGTAAAGGTGCAGCCATGTTGACTGCCCCTGGAGTAGCCCTAGGTCTAGCCATTATTGGAACAACTATTGGAGGAGTAGTAGAAACTGGTGGTGTTTGAATAGAAGTTGTCAGAATAGATGATGTTGAGATTGATGATGATTGAGGAGATGATGTGGAAACAACTGTACTTTGTTGAGTTGGGATTTCGGAAACAGATAATTGAATATTAGATGTTGAACTTATATCACTTACTGATTCTGATTGAGTTTTTCTTGTCTTGACTCTACTATGTAAAGGGAATTCTTTCGGAGAAATACCAAGTTTTTCACTTTGAAGCCTAGTAAGAGGCTTTGAAGAAACAAATTTTGAAGTTACACTACCTTCAGATATTTCAGACTCTTCTAGAGATAATGAGAATCCTTTCAATTTATGAATTAAATCTTGAACTTCAGGAGACTCAGGATTTTGATTGTATGAATGTTTTGAGATTTTGGTAGTGGGTGTATGAATATTCTTCGCAATTTCTTCTATAGGATTTTGTATTTCAGAAGAAATTGAAGAAGTTGATGAGGGTGTTTTGCTCTCAGAATGGCTTGTGGGTAAAGATTTACTTGCCATTCATAGCTCATGCCCTCCTTCTAGCGCCAAAAATGTTGAAGCCTAGAAAATCTCTGCTTCAAAGATTGGGGAAAACCACCCGGTCGGGACCTTAGGACAACTCCTTTTCCGTTTGGTATGGTGGCTCCGACTGGATTTAAAGGACCATTTTCCTTATAACTAAATGGGTTGGTGATGGGTTGATTTGGATGGGTGAAAATGAGACTAAATTAACTGAAATAAAATTATTTACTTTAAACTAAATACTGATAAAGAAATTCTAACACTAACCCGGGTAATTATATGTGAATACAACTTAAGATTGTTCCAATTTAACAATAACCATAAAAATGTATTATTATTTAAATTGAAACGTGCAGAAACAAATAAAGATAACTCTGTTTAAGAAATTAAACAGAGTTGTATTAGCATATTGCATTCATCATTGTATACCATCTATATATACTTATGAAAGATAACGTTTCAATTATACTCAGAAATGATATATAAAAAGAAACGTTGTGAAAACAAAATATATATATAAATGATAGAAAATTTTAAAGCGAATATCATAAGACAAAAGAAATCAACAGTGAATAGATAGAAATACCTTATTCATCTTGAAGACTTTCAAATGAAATCTGATACTCTAATCCAGTAACTTTGATGCAAAATCAAATTCCAAGCTACAGAAATGCAACACTTCAAAGATAATTCCGCATAAAAATCACTAGATGTGATCCTTTTTAAAAATATATAAGACAGTGGAGTACAGAAATGTAATCTCCAAGTCAAAAAATATTAAGATCCAGGACCCCTCTCTAAATGCATGAGAAGGGTTTAAATACTACTTAGCTAAATCAAAAACTAGTCTATTACAAAAATTACGGATTCGGTTCAATGACCGTCCTTTTCCTAGGCTAAAATACAGTAAAATTAAAACTAAATCTAACTATCTATGAACTTGATCTTTAAGCTTGCAGGCATCTAGCATAGTTTTGAGAAGATGTGGTTGACCGACTTCAGAATTCAACTGTCCTAAAAAGACAGAGTCGGCAAGTGTAGGCGCAATCTTCTCTGTAGAATTGATGATACAATTAAGCACACTATGCTGACTGTGTGGCTTCACCAAGTACGTCCAGTATGAGTCCCAATTTAATCTTGTCAGCCCTTGGATTGATTTTTCTCTTTCTTCTGCCTTTTGCCTCCATTCTATTTGCAGTTGTTGTGCCTGTGGGAGATATCCTGGAACAGTTTCTGAAATCAAATTAGCTTTGTGTAAATTATCATTTACACAATCCGTAAGAGTGTATGCCGTTGTAGTCGCCTCTTCTGCTGCCTTCTCTGCCCTTCTGATTTATGCGTCCCAGTTATTAAAAAGTATTTCTTTATGATTTTCATTAATAACGGGTGCACCAGCTTTTCTGCCTTCTTCTGTTTTTTTCCATACCAAATAATCATTGATCTTTTCATTAATCAAATCATAATCATTTCGTAAATCTATGACATGATTTGTGATTTTATCACTCTCTTGGCAAAAAGAATTCCATTGCAAGATTTTTTGGCATAAAACTTCCTCTTGTTGCAGTAGTTGATTGTTTAAAGAGATAGTTTCTGAAATGAATTCTGGAAGCTTAGGATCATCTTTATGCTGATCTTGGATAATCTGTAATTGTTTGTCTTTATCAGCCAAGCTTTTTTGATGTCCTATTTGCATTTCTTGAATTTGTTGTTGTAATTCTTCAAGTTTCAATTGTGCTTCCTTATTGGCTTGTACTTGTTGCAATTTCTGTTGTAGAACTTTTATCTGTTCTTCTTTTTCATTCAACAAAAGTTGTATCTCAAATTCTTTGTCAATTGTTGCAGAAGCATAAGCTCCTGTCATTTGAGATAACTTAGCGAGATTATCAGTAGGTTCTGTGGCAGGATCCTTCCACAAAACATCTACTTGTTCTGCTTCAGTAGCAATTGCACCTTCTAACTTTCTCTTTTTTCTCTGTTTCTTCACTACTGCTTTGTATTTTGGGCTGTAAAATACATCTAGAGGAGGAATGTCCTCTACATTAAGTACAATTTCAGAGGATGGTGTTATTGGTATGTGCTCAGTCACTGTGACGGTGCTGCTTGTTCCTGTGTTCAAAACTTTGGCTGTTTGGATAGGGGTCTGTACATTCTGTCCTTCTACATTAATCAATTGGTTAAAACTTTCCCATTATTTTTCTAACTCAATGATGACTGGTTGTTGCTGTACATTGGTTGGAGGAGGATTTGTTTGTTGAGAAGTCAAAATTTGTTGTTGAGTAAGTTCTTTTGATTGTGCAGAATCTTTCATGGATTCTTCCATTTTATCTTCCTTTTCATTAGAATTATTGGAATGTTCAAAAGTCTCTCTGTCAGATTTTGATTTAGATTTATCTGTACTCGAACTGCCGTTAAGACTAACACTAGGAGTTTTCTCCTTTGCGGGCTCTAAGCGTAGATTTTCCAAAGGAATAGGAGTTAGTCTTCTTTCTCTGTAAAGTTTGAATTCCTGGAATTCCTCTGGAGATAACTGCATTTGAGCTGAATTAAAAACTTCCTTAAATGAATTTCTTGCTTGGAACATATCATCAAAAATATCCTGTTCCCCGAAAAATTCCCTTACTCTGATTGCATTGGTAAAATTCTTAACAATATCATTTGGGTCGAATAACCTTCTCGAAAATTTGAACAGTTGTAGGCATGTAATGTTGCCTATCTCTTGGAATGCATGACCAATATCGAATAGTGAAAATGTTCCACATTTTACGGGAAATTGTGGCCAAATGCATTTTTTCTTCTCTTTTAATTCCTTTGTTAAACCCCCTTGGCCACAGGTCTGATAAGCAATTTCCCGAGCTACAAGTCTATCTGGAACATATAGGGGTAAAACATGAGGGGAAGCAGAACTTCCAAAAACCCTAATATAAGTGAAAAATTCTTCTCCAAACCATCTCGCGACGGGGAGAATGTCAACCTCTGTTTCTGGGGATAACCTTGGGGCATCCTTATTATGCAATGTTTTGTACAATGGCAGCATTACACCATGGAAAATTTGATAAAAATGGGGGACAAACTTAGACTCCCATAGTTCCTTATGATACACATGAATAGGCAAAGGATCGTGGATAGTCCATTTCCAACCCATCACAGGGAATTTAGAGACATAACAGATAGCGTCCATGACATAAGCAGATAAATAAAAAGGCGGATAAATCCGCTGAGAAACACTTCGCTTGGACCGGTAGTGAAAAATGGCAGTGGTCAAATTATCAGACAAGATTTTGGCCCAGTCTACAATTGTAGAATTAACGGCCGCATTCAACAAAGGAAGCCATTCATGCAAGATCATATTTATGTCAGGCTTTCCAAAAAGCCTGCATAACATGGCAGCAGTGAAACAATAAGGAGAGGTAAGTGAACCCGTGCTATACATACCTTGTTTGTTTTTCTTCAATGGTTCACTTCTTTTGGTCCACTCCTTTGTGCATTCTGACAAATTTGCATGTTCTCTGGCAAAATCTTCCATGAATTGTTTATTGTAAGTCGCCTGAGGTTCCGGCAACTTATACATTAGTCTCAAATCTTCCATGGTGAATGACCCGATTAGCTCTTGAGCTGGAGTTCTGAATTTTCTGTCTGAAATATCAGTGCTGTCCAGCACCCATTTCACCATGTCCATATATGGGAGAATCCTTGGCCTTGCCGCTATCCTGTACAGAAATGAACAAGCCAGTTCTTTGAGGGTTGCTTCAGATGTATTACTAGAACCTGTTGTAGCCGTAACTTTTAATACCACAAGATTTTCTTCTTCCAGAAAATTATACATTCCTTCCCAAGTGGATATACCGGCATTCTTATTGCAAGCGGTGTTTGCATATAGTGAAGCCATTTCTCTGTTTTCAGAATTTGAGCTCTTCTCCTTCTTACCCATAATGTTCTGTGAAAGCTTTGTATAGACGTTTGCTCCTTCGTGCCTGCGTTTTACGAGTTAAATGAGAGTAATGGCATGAGAAAGGTGATGAGACTGTTTTAAATGCAAAGGTGGATGAAATATATTATTTTAACGTGAAATGACTTTCAATCAAAACAAAATCTCATTTACCATTAATTGTCAATCTAATCATTTAATCCAATCATTAAAGCGCATAACAGATATTGATATATGGGAAGATTGTCTTTGAACAATGCGCCTTTATGAATCTGCGACATTGCGATCTGCAATTTGCTGCGCAATATCGCAATGTCGCAATATCACAAAATGAAACCATCGCAATTTTATAAATAGCGCAAAAGCGCAAATTGTGAAATAGCGCAAAAGCGCACATCGCAAATCTCGCAAAAGCGCAAAATTTTAAATAGCGCAAAAGGTATTCGTTTAACATTTCTGTTTTCTGTGCTATGCGATCTGCGACCAATATGTTTTTTGTATAGGATTTTTGGGATCGCATTATCGCAAAAGCGCAAAATCGCATTTTCAGTTTTATAAAAGATATATACCATTTTGCGATGGATGCGTTATTTTGTTTAAAGAACAATTTTATTGTAATATATCATAAACTTAAGTGTTTCTTAATGTTCTTTCTAAGGGATTTGTCTAAGTTTATGATAGAAAGTTTTATTTGAAAAGGAAAACAAATCCTAATTTATTTTTTGGATTTTTTAACTAAGGGTCCCCATTTATTTAGTATTATTACTAATATTAAATAAAAGGGGGGTTGTTGTTGGTCACAAAAGGTTGCCATCCTCTTCCTTATAAAAAATGTGTGCCTTCTCACCTTGGGTCCCACTCATTAGGATTTCCACTATCACACAATCAATCTCCCTCCAAAATTGTGTTGTACTTTCATCAATGCCACTCCTCCATAACAACGCTATTTGATTTGGTCAAGGTTGACCTCTTCAAACTGCTCCAGACCTTTGCACACCTAATGGTCTTCAATCCAGCTCTTAGATAACTCTCTAAACTAATCCTCATTCATATTGATCTGCCTTTATTGATGATCCATTCCTCCCACATTAGTGTTGTTGACTTGGTCAAACTTGACTTTCTCCACATCCATTAGTCCTTGTTCACACATGAGAGTGCTAGATCCAGTTATTATAATGATCCATTTTCACATCAAGAGGGATTTTATGCTTATTAAAGATAAGTATGGGTCTCCTTTCCCATTTATTCATCTAACTAGGTGCTAAAAGAAAATTTTATATTCCTATTAGTCGCATGCTAATTTAGGAATATTACAGATTCCTACAATGAAAGAGAAAGAACAAAAAAAAACATACAAATATACAAGTATCAACTTATCTTAAGCAAATCAAACTGATTAGATCTGAGAATACATACATAATTAAGAATACGTTTCACAATATATAAACATATGCATGAGAAATTGAACAGATATAATTATTAAGAAAGTAGGAGGAGAATATTACAACAAATAGATCGTTTTGTCATCAACCTGTTCCAACTTCATTCCATCCTCATCACATCATGCATCACCTTAGCAACATATCATTACTTCCAACTCTCATCAATTGAGAATCCAACAACATAACATTATACAAAAATATTCCTCCATAGAACTTAGATGAGTGAACAATTTATAGGGAAACTGAAGGTAGTTTCTCATTAAATGGAATTTAATGGCTTTCTAGTAATAGGTGAGACATGTTTCCAAGTTTAGAGGTGATTTATGGACACTTGTATTCTAAGTATGACACATATGGATTCTTCTAGAAGGCACTAGCCATGTGGAGATTCCCATAACAATGATGATTTCGCTCCCAGGAGACCAATGCACCCTTGAGTGTTGGGAAGTGCACTGCAGTGCCCCCTTGCATGGAGGTAGTTTCACTACAGCGCAATTCAGCCCTTACAGAGGAGATTTTATGAGTCAATGGGTCATATAATCTATACTTCAACCCTTGAAAATCTCACAATTGAAGCCATCAAAGAAATGTCTTCACTTAGGGCATATAGCAACTGAATTAAGGGGATGATAGACCTTATTCATTGGTCTTGGCGGATGATGCCCAATTTGACCAGGTCTTGGAGGATGATGCCTAAATTAACCTATAATATCTGGGGATAATATCAATGTGCGAAAGGCTACAGGAGTGCTCAGAAAGATCCAAGATTTTAACCATGGATTCTACTCAAAAAACCCAAAAATGGTTTGGCCAAATTTTGAGTTTGGAATTTCAGCCCTTTTTGGGTTGCACACTACACCCATGTTGGCTGATTTATGCACTTCATTGAGAAAAATACTGATATGGGGCTAAAATAATGATCTATCTTCTGCAATAGCACCCACTCATCTCACTAATTGAAGGGTTGGTCCCTTCTCCCTTTCCCTAGCTGAGAAACTTAAGGTCTAGCTCCTCCATTAAATATGTCATTGCTGGGAAATATTACGTTTTCTAGGAGGGCTGATGATGTAGCTTGTTGATATATAATACAATATTGATCCTAGTTTTCTGAATTGATCCCCAGAGTGAAGGATTAATCCCTCACAAGATTCCAAGTTGATTTTCTTAGAACTTCCTCTTCTCCTCAAATCCTCACTGTAGAATTACGCAATTCCTGCAATAAATGTTGCTACATAGAAGAATTAGATGGATGACCTAATGCCAGATATGACAATGAAACTCTTGGAATATTGCAATGGATCCACAGTGTTAAGGGTTGATCCCTCCATGGGTTTCTCAGCTGAAGTACTGAGAACAACCTTCCAACTCTCAAACCCAAGTTTAGGAATGCATAATTCCTATAGCTAGAAGTGCAAATGAGAGTGGTTGAAAGTGGCACTAATTTCTAGATCATGAATGTTGCCCAAGAAAACATTCCCAAAGTAGGCACTCGAAGTCCCCCATGGGTAAGGGTGGGATTCCCACTAGGGAAAATTCGATGCTAAACACCACAACAGACTTAGCTAAACAGCTTAAGTGTTCAAATAAATGTCTTACGATGCTCAATAATACAAATCCAGGCCCCCCTCCTTTGTTGCCCTCATCTTCCTTTTATGGTTGTGATCCTTCCCTAACCTTGGCTCACCTCATAACTAAGTTGCACATGTGGCCACCAGCCTCCATAAATACTACGTTGTCCTCCATGATCTCCATCACTACTACAATTATTCTCCACTTCCTCCATCATGTGTGAATTTAATGCACCACTTCCTCCATCATCTCTGCAATTGATTCTCCACTATCTCCATCTTCTTGCATTTATTCCTCCACTATCTCCATAATATTCCTAATTAATGCTCTATGGCATCCACTCTTTATTCTTTATTATGCTGCTCCACTACTCCATAATGCTACTCCACTACTCAATTAACCCATATTCACACTATAGAAGTGGATTTTATTCATCTATTGGGTTTATGGGTCCCTCCACCCTTTTATTTACTTAACTAAATAAGAAAATTAAGAACTCTAATATTTGAATTAGCTGATGGAAAAATTGGAATATTACAGTTCTCCTTGCAAAAATGTTTCTTGCCCTCAAGCAAGTACAAAAGTGGATGCTGCAGAAATCCATCTCCCTCCCAAGTGGCATCCTCATATGGAAGGTTTCCCCATCTACTCCAACGTGTTATGAATTCCCAACTCCATAGCTTCCTCTCTAGAATGTCTAGAATGGCCTCCATCTGTGTAGCTAGATGTCTCTCCTCATCAATGAGTCCCCAAGTGGCAGCCATCTATTTTCCAAGAGCCTCTTCTCTGCATGAGATATGTGAAGTGTAGTGGTTCCTTCCCCAGGTGGAAATTCCAAACTCATAAACTATCTATCCAACCCATGCTACATGGATTAGGTTGTGTCTCTCCATGCTCCAATCCTTCACCCTAGTGGCCTTGCTTTCTCTAAGAATCATCTCAACACTGTCCAAAGTAAGAAATAGAGACATATGTATGGACATGTAAAATGTCGAACCATACTCTCCCAATAGCAGCCATCGCAACAATGCCTCTTGTTTCCATACCACATCATCATCAAACCAAGTATGGTAGCCATACTCTCTCAAGGGGAGCTGTTGTAATAATGCCTCTTACTTCCACATCACATCATCATAATACCAAGTATGGCAGTCATACTCCCTTAAGAGAAGCCAACATAGCAAGGCCTCCTACTACCACAATACATCATCATGCCAAGTATAAAACAGTGACATCCCAATTGACATGTGGAATGCCATATGGTGGACATACTCTCCCAAGAGTAACCAGTGCAACCATGCCTCCAGCTGTTGCATCTCATCACTACTGTACAAGGTAGGAAACAATGATATACCAATGGACATATAAAATGCAAGGTCTTGGCCATACTCTACCAAGAGTAGCTAGCACAGCCATGCCTCTTGTTGATGCATCACCTTAGTACTATACAAGGCATGGAACATACGAGTCTGAAAGGTTGGGTGGTAACCATACACACCCAAGAGCATCTAGTGAAGCAATGCTTCCTGCTGCCCCATGTCATAGATCTGAAAGTAGCTTTCCAGCCACTTTCTCATCATCTCCGTCCATCCATACAACTGTGGGTGATGACTCATATTATGCACCATTTCGGTATCCACCCAATGGATAAGATACCACCAAAAACTGCTCATACAATAACTTTCCCCATCACTATCTATGGCCTTGGGAAGACCATGAAGCATGAAGACATCCCAAAAAGATAATCCGGTCATGGGTGAAGAGATGTATTGTGTGAAAATGTCAAAGTAATGTGCATACCTTGATAGTGGATCAATGTCGACAATACCATCCTCCACAATCTGATGACAATATTTGCACTCTATGATATGTCGAAGTGCATTGTAAATTTTTGTAGATGTTCTTGCTTGATGCAACTTTACTTTTTATCGAATAGCAGTCAGCAATCACATAAACAACAAATTAAAATGTTGATAGAACATACCAGTAGATCGACAAAAGACAAGCCAAAAATATATAAGTGTGTTGGTCCGTTACGGAGATCAGTGGGATGCTTCAACCAGCAAAGTCTCAATATGGTCACCCAACTAGCAATGTCAGACAACCATCTAGAATAGCCAAAATGGTCAACAAAAAATTCAACCCAAAAGTCAACGTTGTCAGTGAATGGTCAATGCAAACAACAACAACAACTAGGTCAACGCAAAAAAGTCAAATTCAACATCTAGCCTTGGGAATAGTGCCAAAAATGTGGATTTGGAAAATCAAACTTTTGGGAGATTTTCAGGTCCTTTTTACCTTGCGTTGACCAAAGTCAACGCTGGTCAAAGTTGTTGCAGAAACCCTAGGCCGAAAATAGAAAAGAGTTGCTGCTGAAATTTTCCCACGTGTGGAGAGAAGAACCTCCAAGGTCATCGAACCAATCAGATGAGGAGAGAGAAATGGGTGAGGATGAGATGAGTGAAAATGTCATCCAACATTGACCAATATATATCGATCAATGAGGGTGTGTGATGCAACTGCTGGGGCACAAAACCTTAAGGATGACCTGCACATATTTTGAATAAATTCAAAATAAATGTTCTGCTCATCGGATTAAGATGATCTTTAGATCGATCTTTCACCTCTCCGAAAGAGGAGTCTAATAAAAATATTGGCATCTTCATCTGAGCATTGAAACATGGATTTTGGACCTAGTTGTCCAAAATTAACACTCCATCTCAACTAGGGAGAACTCCATTAACCTGTGCAATCCAAACATCGTGCGTCATCCCACCGTAACTTGCTTTTTTGGCTTCTTTATTTCAAAATAGAAGTGGTTCAGTCACAAAGACATTGTTCCCAGCTGAAAGATTCAACCCAGAGGTCTGAAACCTCTAGAGGACTCACAAAGAGTCTCATACCAACCCGAAGTTGGTTTACCTCACTCGAAGTCAATTGGAGGTCCGAAACCTCACTATACTTGATCCCAGATCAAGTGGTTGGACTGTGCCATCCTAGATAGAGAGTACAAAAATCTCTGATGCATCCATCAGTATTTGCTACTAGTCTCTAGCTTTTCCCACCTCACTGGCCAAATGAGAGGTACTTCCCATGAGCCCTAAACTCAATGTGTAGGATGCATATGGGGCACAGATAATGAGAGGTGAACCAACTCAATCATCACAATAGTGGGGAAGAAGCACACCAACAAGGCTCAGCAAGCCTAGCCCTGTGGTTGCTTATAGCTCCAAGAAGCTATCCCCAAAGCCCCCTAGAGCTCCCAGAGCTCATCATCCAATAGGACCCTCAGCATAGTGTTGTTTCATGATACCAATATTCTCACAGAAGGTTAGGAACTTGACCTTCTGTTGTAGCTCCTACAACACCCTCCAAAAAATACATAAAATCATAACACACACTTCAAAATTTTTTGGAGCCCCCCTTAAAACTAAAAGGAAAAGAGACCAAGTAAAGTTCTAAAGGCAAGTCGCTAAGTCGCATATGCATTATTTGTGACCCAGGCGACCTATGCGACCTTGCGACCCTAAGGTTGCACAGGTCGCACAGGTCGCAAGAGTCAGAATTTGAACAATTTGCGACCTTGCGACCTAGCGACCTTGAGGTCGCAAGGTCGCAAGGTCGCAAAGTGAAGTTTTAAAGAAATTTGCGACCCAGCGACCTTGCGACCCAGCGACCTGTAGGTCGCAAGGTCGCAAACTTGCAACTTGCGACCGCATTAAACGTCCGCACGTGCGACCTTTTTATATAAGGTCGGGTCGATAGGTCGCATTTGTGACTCTCAGCGAAAACCGCGGAATTGCTCTGACAGGTTGACTGGCGCGTTTTCTTCCGGCAGGTGAATTCAGAGCAGACACAGTACCGGTCCCCTCCGACTCTAGCGATATGGCACCCCGGGTATCCCGAAGGAGAAGCAGGCAGGTGGTGGAGGAAGAATCAGACGCAGACATACAAATATCTCCGCCGCCAATATACAGAGACACCCTTTGCACCTTCGCAAAGGAGGATAGCCTTAGGTGGTATGAAGTATACCGTGAGTTCGCCATGCTAGAAGGAGATTTCCCAGAAGATATCCCGGATCGTGAAATATACCTGAAAGTAAAAAGGTCCAGATTACACCTAGTCGGGTCGCATCCTGCCATCTTTCCGTGCCCAGAGATGTTGGACTGGATCATACAGAAGACTGATCCGAAAAGCTTCACAATCCGAGATAGTGCAGGGAAAGCGTTCGCAACATTGGAAAGTTCAAGAGCACAGGTCTACTACTCGCTACCCAAAGCAGAGGTGAATTTCACCCCAAGATGGTTTGCTGCAAATGAAGTGCCAATGGTTGACACGATCAGAAGATGGTGGGCAGAACCAGACAAATTTAAGATCAAGAAGGACCAGGAGTACCCGGTGGCCAGTCTGAGGAAAGTCTACAAGCTAGTGGCCGCCATGCTGTGCAGGATATACGGGCGTTCGGACACCACCACCTTCAATGGAACATGGGCAACCATCATAGAACACGTAACAGTCCACGGCACTCGATTCAATTGGGCGGGAATATTAATGGGCTCCATGCACACAAAATTGGCTTCAGCTTTAGCCCCAGATGAGGGAGCTCCATCAGAATTCTACATGGCTTCGTATCTATTAGATGCTGTCTGTGCCCAGATGCATGTCGAGGGATGGCCACATAACTGGGACCCCGAACAGACCCAGGCAATACACTTGCAGACCAGGGTATTCTGGGAATCTAGGTACAAGTCGGACATCGAGAAAATCTCTCACATATTCATGCCCGCCCTCTACGGGAAACTATTTGGTCAAGATGCCCCCTGCATGTCTTGGCGAGCAATGGAAACACTGGGTCAGGTGGCACACTGGTTCCCATTCGCCGATTTCACAATCATCCGAGTATTTGGCTCGTTTAAAGCACCACACGCTCTACCTAAGTTTGTTACCGACAAGGTGCTCATACAAGAGGTGTGTTTTCAGATGACCTTGGGTTTCTCTAACGTCCTTGCCAAAGGGAGGAAGAAACCTTGGCCTGCTCTACCTCTCACCATTGGTTCCTATACGGTCAAAGACTCCAGAGAAGTAGCGCGTGAAGGGGAAAAGGTGAAAAGCTATCACTTCAGAAATCTGGACCGCCGAAATTACGATCCAGTCAGGATAGTTCCCGAACATTGTAAAAGGGCCAATTTCAGATGGAGTTATCAACACGTCGAGTGCCCGGATGAGGATGAGAGAAGAAATAGGTATAACGCAAACCGGCATCTCGCACCAGGAATCGACCCTGACCGAGAAGGAGCAGAGTATCAGAACATTGGAGGTTCTTCCTCCTCCAAAGATAAAAGAACACAGACCGGTGCAGGACCTGACACCGCAGATCAGCAAAGGGAAGCAGAAGCCCAGGCCAAATTGGAAGAGGAAAAGAAGAGGAAGGAAGATGAAGAGAAACGCAAGAAAGACGCCAGAACAGAACGGAAAAGGAAAAAAGAGGAGGAGAAAGAAAGACAGGAAAAAGAGGCACAAGCGGCGGCAAAAAAGGCACTGAAAGAAGAGCTCGATAAAGTCGATCATCAGAAAAAGGCAGAACAGGCCGCCGCAGCAAAGAGGAAACAGGAAAAGGAAGCAGAGGCAGAGGCAGAACGCCGGGAGAAAGAAAAGCGTGACAAGGCGGAAGCAGAGCGCCAGCAAAAGGAGAAAGAAAAGGGTCAAACGCGGGATGTAGAGGACGAGCTAATAGATGACATTGATCTATCTCCCCTGAATATCCCTGCAGGTGGCGCGGGAGGTGCCCTCAGTGTTGATGACTTTCTGGGGGAGCAAGAAGAAGAAGTCTTCGACTTGACCAGATTAACCTTTGACCAATTCTCTTTCAAGATACGGTAAGAGAAGAGGAAATCCTTGACGTCAGGTTACCCTGCCATCTCCACAGTCTCCACCGGAAAGGACATTGTCCCAGACACAAGGACAAATCCGGTTATGATAGCGTCAGCAGGCACCGCCTTTGCCGCAGCCATAGAGGAAAATGTCACGAGGATGAGCAGAGAAATTATTTCTTTACAGAACCGGCTAAAAGCGGCAGAGCAAGAGAAATCAAGGCTAGAAAATGAGATGCTCCAGCTCCAGGGTAGGCCCGCTCAAGTGAATGAGGTTCCACTGGCGGTCAATAAGGAATGTGATGTGTTGGAGATGACAATGAGGCAAGTATACCAGGAAATGTTCACCCTAAAACAAACAGTGGCCCCATTGGCAGAGGCACGGGAAGAAACCAAGCAGAAACACGAACAACTCAAGGAAGCCTCGACGGCCTTGGACAAAATGATGAATTGGACAGCCCAGTATCAGCAAGCTCCCGAACACGTGCCTCGGAAGGATTGGAGTCATACGCAAGAGGCCAAAGTGCAAATTCGGATGAGTATGCAATCCAAAGACAAGCTGTCCAAAGATCTGGACAAAGTAGTGTCCGCGTATAATCACCTAATAAGTGGTATCGACTCCATGAACGCTCTTCATCACATTCCATCATTAGGGGCACTAAATGAAACTAAAGGCTGGGAACAGGTAGAGCAGGAAATTCAGTCTTTTCTGCAGCCAGTAAGACAAGCTGCCGCCGCACCGGAATTCGAAGCATCACAAGAGAATCTGAACCGGTTGCTTGTCACCCCAGTGCAAATCTACACCAAGCTTGCTTCTCTCTCAATGATGATCTCCCAGAAGAAGGAGACTCTGGTGCCGAATGCTCTAGAATGTATGCATCAGATAAAAGAGGAAAGCCCTCTTGTCGCTCCTATAACGGCGGATTACCAAACTTGGAAAGACTTCATCAAAGGCAAGAAAGTCGACGCTCTAGGAACCTCGATTGCGCGACCACCTTCATAAGTTGCAAACGCTGGGTCGCAGGTCGCATTTGCGACCAGGTCGCAGGTCGCATTTGCGACCAGGTCGCAGGTCGAAATTTGTACAAACAGGAAGTTGAACCATCGGGAAGTTGAACCGTCGGAAGGCCATAAGTGCGGCTATTGAATCTATAAATACCCCAGTGGGAAGCATTTTTAAGGGCTGCTCTTTTGTGGACTGAAAGGCATTATTGCATTGTAGCTGAAGAAGCATACTCTTGATATATGAAATACAATACATGTTAAAACCCCTTTGATTGGATGATGTGTTTAGCCGTGACAACATTGTGTGTATTCTGCATGTAGCTTCAGAATATCTTTTGATTAATGAATCTGTGTTATTAATGGTGTCATTCATGCACCATAGTTATCTGTGATTGTGTTGATGATGCTCAAGTTATTATTTACTTCATGATGAATATTAATGAACTATTTTATTAGCATCTTGTTATATCCTTCGGAAAGTTAAGGGATATTCTTACCACAAAGGATTGCTTCTTTGGCGGTCAGATTATCTTGCATGCATACCTTATAGATGTGTTGCTAACGACATTTCCTGAGTTTATGCATGTTGTCTATTACCTTGCTATGCACAGTGTCATATATCGGTTTTATTCATCAGTCATGTATTCTATATCGTGTTAATAAGTGTATGTTTGCAGTTTCAATCAGGTTGCTCGAAGCCGAAGAGATAGTCATTTAAGTGGTAGCCGGACCCACACCCCAGACGAGATCCCTACTCCAAACGGTTCAAAGTCTAATTGGGACTTTCTACCGGGGAGATCCCCTACTGTTGGCCGGACATTTTTTCCCGTCAACAGATTTGGCGCTAGAAGGAGGGCCATGGCATCCTCCCAGCATACAACAGACATTCCATCCCAAACTCCCCGCCGGGAGGTCATAAATAACGAAGTTGCCCTTCCTCCTTTAGAAGATATTCCAACGGTGGAAGCCCGATACTTCGAAATCACTAACGAACAACTGAGAGCCTTACGCCCAGTTGCCCGTAATCTCATCAGGGATTTACGGTATACCCCTATCATGGAATTCCTAGCTCACACTAGGACCCCTGCCGATAACATCACTCGCAATGGCGTGCTAGTCCGTACCGTGCCTGAACTTGTGAATACCATGATTGAGGACCTCGCACGGGCTATCCAGGAAAATGACCCCGTTACCCATGATAGTGAAGGTTTCCCTGATACTGAACCTTTCCCTGAACCACAACCTGACTTACATCAGTGGACCAATAACCAAGTTTATTCCCCACGAGAAGGAGAAGGGGAAAGAAGAAACGAAAGAGAAGGTAACACAGCCCGAAGGAATGCAGAGGAAGTTAATAGGCCCCGAAGAAATGAAGGTGGAGTCAACAGAGGCCACGGTCGTGGGGGTAGAGGAGATATCACTTGTGGCCCGAGGCACCAGGCCAACCATAATCACCACCAAAACCAAAATAGACCCCCTCCTTACAACTGGGAGCTTTTTAGGAACGTAAATAATCGGGAAAGACACCGCGATGAACACTCTCGTCATCATGAAGGAACATCGGTGTCCGGGACGGGAAGTGAGTCTGAAGCAGAAACCCGACATCATCAACGCCCCAGGAGGGTGCAGCCTCTCGCCTGGATGGCTCAATCCCCATTGGCTCTTTTAGGTCCCCTTCATGACATGCCCAGACACCCAGAGAAACATCTTCCTAAATTCGATCCTGAAAAGGGCACATCAGCGGAAGATCATATTAGTAGTTTCTATCTGTCACTACAGATCATGAGAGTTCAGTCCGATGATGTCGCATGTCGACTTTTCCCGCACACTCTTGTAAGCCAAGCGGCCACCTGGTACCGTTCCCTGCCCAGTGCTTCTATCACTTCATGGGACCAGTTCCGTTGTGTGTTCCTGCAAAAGTTTGCAGAAGATAAAACACCCTCTATGCTCCTCACAGAACTAAGCACCATCAAGTGTCATAGAAAAGAGAAAGTTAAAGACTTTAACCAACGCTTCGCAACCATATTGCAAAAATTTCCTCCAAACTTAGCGTTGGACGATTCTATCACCATCGACTACTATACCAAAGCCCTCCCTAGAGATATTGCAGTATTCGTCAAACGCGAGGCCCGCGCTACTCTTACAGCAAATTACGCGGCTGCTCTCGCAGTAGAAAAAGACATGTTGTCAATAGGTGTCATGGATCATGACGGAAAGGATGATCACAAGTCAACCACTAAAAAGGGTCAGTCTTCCACCCCAAATAGGGAGAGAGAACCTTCCGATTTCGAAAGTATGGCCAAGACCCTCAAACTGCTAACGAATGAGGTCTCTGACTTAAAGAGAAAAGGCGTTGAAACCTCAAATACAAATAAACCTCCCAAACCTTTTTTCAAGAAAAACAATCCCAACACCAGCAGGCCTCCGTCAAACACCAGCGCCGCTCTCAACGTGGAGGAAATAGGGAAGGACAATTTTTGTTCTTTTCACCAAGCTGCCCATTCTGAAAAGACGTGCCCGCAATGGATCGGCAGCATGACCGCAGTGGTCAACTAGCTTCTGGATGATCAAACTCCAGGAAGCCTGACAGAGGATGAAGTTTCGGATCAAGACGAAGTTTCGCTCCTAGGTGGGGAATCGGGAGCCTCTGTCTTAACTTTCGATGTAATCCGCGGGGGAGAGAGAGTCGCTCCCATTGATATTAATATGGCAGGAAGTCCCAAGGCTCAGCCCACTCGAAACCATAGTCTTAGAAGTAAAGGAGCTATTCCCGAACAATCATATGAAGACAAGAAAAGGGCTTTCCTGAGGAAAATTCTCCCCCCTAGCAACGAAGGACCAACTATGCCGGACAAGCCTACCAATAGTAACGGCAAAGCAAGTCAAAAGACCAAACTCCTAGTGGAACCATCGAAAACCACTACCGAACCTAGTCCCCAAACTGATACTAGCTACAACATAGTGGAGGACATGAAAAAGACCAGGGCTAATATCTCGCTCTACGAGTTGGCCCGCATCATGAACCAAAAGGAGCTTATCCTAAAAGCTTTCGCCAACAACCAAAATACGAAGACCGTTAGCAACACATCTGCACAAACCAGTCCAGATTTCCAATCTATAGTAAATGCGGTCAACACGAACTCGAGAGGGTCCACCCCTCCATTTCTCTTATCTTTCGAGATGTTCAATTTCAACGTTCACAATTGCCTCGTTGACTCTGGTGCTTCCACAAATGTCATGCCTTTATCTGTATGCAAGAAACTCAACATCCTCCCAGAGAAAACTGACGCAAAAATCATTCAACTGGACAGATCACAAGTACCGGCAGTCGGAGAATTAAACAATGTCATCATCCGCCTCTCATCTGACTCGAGGGTTCATCAATGTATTGATATTGTGGTTGTCGACATCCCAGAAGCCTATGGTGTACTGCTTAGTAGAGACTGGTCTAGCAAATTGCAAGGATACTTCGCCACAGATTGGTCTCACTTATGGCTACCCTACAAAGGAAGAAACAACCAAATCAGAGTTGAAAGTGAACCATACATGAAGCACACCGTAACTGATTTGGATGCCACAAATGAACCCATCAGCTTCGCCCAAGAAGAACTTGGTATGTGTTTTCTAGATTCCGTTTTTGGATGTTACCAACCTCCCCAGTCTGCGGTAGGCCCCGAGGTCCTCTCTAAAATGACACTCGTCGCAGAGGAACAAGCTCAAACTGTATCACACCAACCCAAAATTCCTCCGCAAGACACTGCCCCCAAGGACCCGGAAAATGATATATGGACATTGTATTACGACGGTTCCAAGAATCTCGATGGTTCTGGTGCCGGCTGCGTTTTGCTTGATCCACATAAGAAAAAATTCCTAGTCTCTTGTCGACTCGAGTTCCAATGCACTAACAACACTGCCGAGTATGAAGCTCTGATCCTCGGACTTAAGAAGGTGTTGGATTTGAAGGTGAAATGCTTACGGGTTATTGGTGACTCCGAGATTATCACTCGGCAGGTACGCAACACTATTCACTGTTTGTCTCCACATTTGAAGGCGTACCAGCAAGAGGTATGGCGATTAATTTCTTCCTTTGATGCTTTTGGAATTAAGTCTGTTCTAAGAATGCATAACGCAGCAGCAGACACTCTAGCTAATGCCGCCGCCAGGTTTACCCCTTTGAGGGACGGGTTTTCTATTGAAGTTATGTATAGACCATCCGTGCCAGACAACATCACTAATCTGCGTGTTTTTGATGATGATCAACAGGTGCTGGAATTTATGTGCAACTCAGAAATATTCAAAGACGCTGCTATAGATGAAAATGAGCATGACCAGGCTATGCAAAAGGAGTACGAGCAGGTTAAGGGAAACCCCATGCCTAAAGGGGTGGTATCACTGGAAAAGCTGTTTGATCTGCAAAACCGGTTCCGTGGGCCCCCAAATGCAAAAGTGCAGAGCTCGATCTTGGCTCATCGACAAGTGAACTTGGGATCAGAAGATAATCCTAAATTCATCAACCTGGGGAAAGACTGCACCCCCCAAGAGGCCCAAGATTTCACTCAATTATTTTGCAAGTATCGTGACGTATTCGCTTGGACATATGAGGACTTACGCACATACGATACACGAATTATACAACATGTGATACCAATTAAAGAAAATGTAAAACCATTCCAACAGAAACTTAGGAAAGTACACCCTACAATGGAGCCGCTAATTCTAAAAGAACTCAAAAAACTTTTAGACGCCCGCATTATCTTCAAAGTTCGCCATTCCACATGGGTGTCCAATTTAGTGCCGGTACGGAAAAAGTCAGGTGAGATTCGCTTATGTGTAGATTTCTGGAACTTGAACCGGGCCTCGAGTAAAGATAATTACCCAGTGCCCCCTATGGAGCAGATATTACAAGCAGTGTCCGGCTCAGAGATGTTCTCTTTGTTGGACGGTTTCTCTGGCTACAATCAAGTACTGGTGGCTGAACCAGACCGGTTAAAGACTACCTTCCGGACTAAGTGGGGAACCTTCGCATACCGACGTATGCCTTTTGGATTAATCAACGCAGGAGCAACTTTCCAGAGAGCGATGGACATAGCATTCAGAGGTCTGATAGGCCAAAGTGTGGTGGTTTACTTGGATGACGTTACTGTGTTTTCCAAACATCGGGGGGATCACTTGCGTCACCTCAGACAGATTTTCGAAAGATGCAGAAAATACGGTATCTCGCTTAACCCAAAGAAAAGTGTTTTCGCCGTAGCAGAAGGGAATCTGCTAGGTCATATCATAACGAAGCAAGGCATTGTCGTTGATCCAAAACGTGCAAAAGCCATTTCTCAAATCCCTCTCCTCAGTGGTAAGAAAGCAATGCAATCCTTTTTGGGCAAAATCAATTTTGTACGTAAGTTTATCTCAGATTTCGCCCAGATAGTGAAGCCACTACAAGGAATGATAAAGAAAAATGCCATTTTCAAATGGAATCAACCCGAAAAGGAAGCTTTCGACCAGATCAAGAAAGCTATAGCCGAAGCGCCTTCTCTCCAGAGCCCAGATTTCGGCAGAGATTTCAGCCTGTACACGTTCGCTTCGGATTCATCTCTGGCAGCCGTGCTCACACAAAAGGACAGAAATAATGACGAGCGTCCCATTTCGTTCATGAGCACTGGCCTACAGGGAGCTGAATTAAATTATCCCGAAATCGAGAAACAGGCTTATGCGGTGTACAAAGCAGTTAAACATTTCAGACCATACATCTTGAAGAACCATGTCACAGTTTACGTTCCCCATCCAGCTGTTCGATCACTATTCATGTAGCAAGAGTTGGGCGAGAGGAGAGGGAACTGGGTTGCGTGTATGCAAGAGTACGACTTAGAGTTTAAGCCGGCACGCACGGTTAAAGGACAAGGTTTATGCCAAATGGCTGCGGAGGCCGCAGGTTCCCAAAAAAGTGAAGAATATAATTGGGAGCAAGAGATTGACATGTACCAAACTGACGTCATGCCCCAGGAAAGGAACCCGTCTTGGTACTCGGATATCTCGGGATATTTGGCGCACGGGGTATTGGAATCAAATCTAGATGCCCGGCAGAAACGTGCAATCAGACTCAAAGCCGCGTCCTACCGGTTAATCCAAGGGAAGCTCTTCAAGAAACATTCAAACGGAGTAATGTTGCGCTGCCTAGAACAGGATGAAGCTCAGAAGGTCTTAACCGAGTTGCACGATGGACCAGCGGGAGGTCATTTCGCCGGGGATACCACTGCTCATAAAATTATGCGTGCAGGTTATTATTGGCCAACCCTGTTCAGAGATGCTCATGCGTATGTTCGGAAATGCATTCAATGCCAGAAATTTGCAAGCCGAGAAGCGCGTCTGGCTGCTCCGTTGTTGTCAGTAGCAGTAGAAGAACCTTTTCAACAATGGGGTTTGGACGTCATTGGTGAGATTCTACCCCACTCTTCTAAGCAACACAGGTACATTCTGACAGCCACTGATTACTTCACCAGGTGGGTTGAAGCGGTACCATTACGCCAAGTCAACGATCAGGAGGTAATGCAATTTGTCACTCACTCCATCATTACCAGGTTTGGCGTTCCAACTTCCTTAGTGTTTGATAATGCAACGTATTTTTCATCTTTTAAATTATATGATTTTGCATTAGAAAATGGCATTGTTCTCAAACACTCCGCAAAGTACTATCCCCAAGGAAATGGTCTAGCAGAATCAACAAATAAAAATCTGATCCGCATCGTCAAAAGGACCCTTCTGTCTCACCAACGAAACTGGCATAACGCTCTCCAAAACGCACTTTGGGCTGATCGCGTCACCCCTAAGTCATCAATAGGCACCTCACCATATTTTCTCGTGTATGGGAAAGAAGCCGTCCTCCCGCCCAATTTGTCTCTCCCCGCTCTATAGTTGTCTCAAGAATGCCACGGTACCCCTTGTCCCGCCTTGCAAATCCGCATTGACACCCTGCTGAAACTAGAAGAGGAAAGGCAGAAAACCCGGGAGAAATTCGCCATCCACCAGAGTCGGATCAAAAAATGGTTCGATAAAAAGTCTGCAGGAGATAAAAAATTTGAAGTAGGAGATCTTGTCCTAAAGTGGGATAAGGCGCATGAAGAGAAAGGAAAACATGCAAAATTTCAAGCACTATGGATAGGTCCCTTTCAGGTTAAAGAAAAGATAGGTTCCCATACTTTCCGATTGCAAACTTTGGAAGGAAAAGTCGAGGCCCTCCCGGTAAACGGGCATGACCTCAAACACTATTTTACTTGAATAGCCCTCAAAGGGCTGTTCTCCCCCTGTATCATAGAAGCCGTTTTTCTTTTGTTGCTAAAAAAAAAAAAAAAAAAAAAAAAAAACTCTTTCCCTAACTCTTCAAAGAAAACCTTGTCTAAGCTGCCCGCAACCAGATCACTCCTTGAAGAGGTTCTATGCTGATGAAAGGCCCTTCCCGCAAAACACGGGGCAATCGAAACTCGCTTGTAATGGGCACCTAAGGATAATACACGGTCTTACCAGAGTCTTCAAGCATAAGGAACCACCTAGCAGCTTAAAGGGTGCAGGTAGAAAAGGTCTTGCGTAGACGCAACCGGATCGTGAGGGAACAGGGCTAACTCAAGAGAATTTCAGGTCACCCGGGAAAAACCCGAGTCCTCATATGAGACCAGGGGCAACCTCTCTGCAAGCAAAATAAGTCGGGATCCCTCAACCGCCCAGGCAAAATACGCCCATCTAAATAAGTGCCACAGGCACATTCTCAAATAAGTGCAATCGCACACGAATAAAGGGTAAAGGTTTGAGAAAGGCTTCCTGCGCAGAGAGGTGTTGTAACGACTCCGCCGGGGTACTGACCAGGCTCGCTGGCAGCGGAGCAACGTTCACGACTCCTTAGGCAGTGACTCCGCCGGAGCCGAGAGGTTCGCTGGCAGCGGAGCGACACCATGAGGATGAAATAATTGTACCGGACCCTGCAGTTGTCCAAGGTTTCCCCAACCCTCTCGATCCTGGAGCATGAGGAATTAAAATTCGGTTGATCTGCACCCAACAAGCCAAAAGGAGCAGGTGACTACGCAGGGTGGCAAAGGAAGGAAAGTGTAAACTCTAAGGTAAAAAGAACAAGCAAGTACTAGATCCCCTCCCTCCTCCCTCATTGACCCTTCATCAGCAGAGATTCTGAATTCATCCAGTGAATCGCCATTTGTTGTAGCTCCTACAACACCCTCCAAAAAATACATAAAATCATAACACACACTTCAAAATTTTTTTGGAGCCCCCCTTAAAACTAAAAGGAAAAGAGACCAAGTAAAGTTCTAAAGGCAAGTCGCTAAGTCGCATATGCATTATTTGTGACCCAGGCGACCTATGCGACTCTGCGACCCTAAGGTCGCACAGGTCGCACAGGTCGCAAGAGTCAGAATTCGACAAATTGCGACCTCGCGACCTAGCGACCTTGGGGTCGCAAGGTCGCAAGGTCGCGAAGTGAAGTTTTAAAGACATTTGCGACCCAGCGACCTTGCGACCCAGCGACCTGTAGGTCGCAAGGTCACAAGGTCGCAAACTTGCAACTTGCGACCGCATTAAACGTCCGCACGTGCGAGCTTTTTATATAAGGTCGGGTCGCTAGGTCGCATTTGTGACTCTCAGCGAAAACCGCGGAATTGCTCTGACAGGTTGACTGGCGCGTTTTCTTCTGGCAGGTGAATTCAGAGCAGACACAGTACCGGTCCCCTCCGACTCGAGCAATATGGCACCCCGGGTATCCCGAAGGAGAAGCAGGCAGGTGGTGGAGGAAGAATCAGACGCAGACATACAAATATCTCCGCCGCCAATATACAGAGACACCCTTTGCACCTTCGCAAAGGAGGATAGCCTTAGGTGGTATGAAGTATACCGTGAGTTCGCCATGCTAGAAGGAGATTTCCCAGAAGATCTCCCGGATCGTGAAATATACCTGAAAGTAAAAAGGTCCAGATTGCACCTAGTCGGGTCACATCCTGCCATCTTTCAGTGCCCAGAGATGTTGGACTGGATCATACAGAAGACTGATCCGAAAAGCTTCACAATCCGAGATAGTGCAGGGAAAGCGTTCGCAACATTGGAAAGTTCAAGAGCACAGGTCTACTACTCGCTACCCAAAGCAGAGGTGAATTTCACCCCAAGATGGTTTGCTGCAAATGAAGTGCCAATGGTTGACACGATCAGAAGATGGTTGGCAGAACCAGACAAATTTAAGATCAAGAAGGACCAGGAGTACCCGGTGGCCAGTATGAGGAAAGTCTACAAGCTAGTGGCCGCCATGCTGTGCAGGATATACGGGCGTTCGGATGCCACCACCTTCAATGGAACATGGGCAACCATCATAGAACACGTAACAGTCCACGGCACTCAATTCAATTGGGAGGGAATATTAATGGGCTCCATGCACACAAACTTGGCTTCAGCTTTAGCCCCAGATGAGGGAGCTCCATCAGAATTCTACATGGCTTCGTATCTATTAGATGCTGTCTGTGCCCAGATGCATGTCGAGGGATGGCCACATAACTGGGACCCCGAACAGACCCAGGCAATACACTTGCAGACCGGGGTATTCTGGGAATCTAGGTACAAGTCGAACATCGAGCAAATCTCTCACATATTCATGCCCGCCCTCTACGGGAAACTATTTGGTCAAGATGCCCCCTGCATGTCTTGGCGAGCAATGGAAACACTGGGTCAGGTGGCACACTGGTTCCCATTCGCCGATTTCACAATCATCCGAGTATTTGGCTCGTTTAAAGCACCACACGCTCTACCTAAGTTTGTTACCGACAAGGTGCTCATACAAGAGGTGTGTTTTCAAATGACCTTGGGTTTCTCTAACGTCCTTTCCAAAGGGAAGAAGAAACCTTGGCCTGCTCTACCTCTCACCATTGGTTCCTATACGGTCAAAGACTCCAGAGAAGTAGCGCGTGAAGGGGAAGAGGTGAAAAGCTATCACTTCAGAAATCTGGACCGCCGAAATTACGATCCAGTCAGGATAGTTCCCGAACATTGTAAAAGGGCCAATTTCAGATGGAGTTACCAACACATCGAGTGCCCGGATGAGGATGAGAGAAGAAATTGGTATAACGCAAACCGGCATCTCGCACCAGGAATCGACCATGACCGAGAAGGAACCGAGCATCAGAACATTGGAGGTTCTTCCTCCTCCAAAGATAAAAGAATACAGACCGGTGCAGAACCTGACACTGCAGATCAGCAAAGGGAAGCAGAAGCCCAGGCCAAACTGGAAGAGGAAAAGAAGAGGAAGGAAGATGAAGAAAAACGAAAGAAGGACGCCAGAACAGAACGGAAAAGGAAAAAAGAGGAGGAGAAAGAAAGACAGGAAAATGAGGCACAAGCGGCGGCAGAACGGGCACTGAAAGAAGAGATCGATAAAGTCGATCATCAGAAGAAAGCGGAACAGGCCGCCGCAGCAAAGAGGAAACAGGAACAGGAAAAAGAGGCAGAGGCAGAGCGCCGGAAGAAGGAAGAGCATGACAAGGCAGAAGCAGAGCGCCAGCAAAAGGAAAAGGAAAAGGGTCAAACGCAGGATGTAGAAGACGAGCAAATAGATGACATTGATCTATCTCCCCTGAATATCCCTGCAGGTGGCGCGGGAAGTAACCTTAATGTTGATGACTTTCTGGGAGAGCAAGAAGAAGAAGTTTTCGACTTGACCAGATTAACCTTTGACCAATTCTCTTTCAAGATACGGCAAGAGAAGAGGAAATCCTTGACGTCAGGCTATCCTGCCATCTCCACAGTCTCCACCGGAAAGGACATTGTCCCAGACACAAGGACAAATCCGGTTATGATAGCGTCAGCAGGCACCGCCTTTGCCGCAGCCACAGAGGAAAATGTCACGAGGATGAGCAGAGAAATTATTTCTTTACAGAACCGGCTAAAAGCGGCAGAGCAAGAGAAATCAAGGCTAGCAAATGAGATGCTCCAGCTCCAGGGTAGGCCCGCTCAAGTGAATGAGGTTCCACTGGCAGTCAAGAAGGAATGTGATGTGTTGGAGATGACAATGAGGCAAGTATACCAGGAAATGTTCACCCTGAAACAAACAGTGGCCCCATTGGCAGAGGCACGGGAAGAAACCAAGCTGAAACACGAACAACTCAAGGAAGCCTCGACAGCCTTGGACAAAATGATGAATTGGACAGCCCAGTATCAGCAAGCTCCCGAACACGTGCCTCGGAAGGATTGGAGTCATACGCAAGAGGCCAAAGTGCAAATTCAGATGAGTATGCAATCCAAAGACAAGCTGTCCAAAGACCTGGACAAAGTAGTGTCTGCGTATAACCACCTAATCAGTGGTATCGACTCCATGAACGCTCTTCATCACATTCCATCATTAGGGGCACTAAATGAAACTAAAGGCTGGGAACAGGTAGAGCAGGAAATTCAGTCTTTTCTGCAACCAGTACGACAAGCTGCCGCCGCACCGAAATTCGAAGCGTCACAAGAGAATCTGAACCGGTTGCTTGTCACCCCAGTGCAAATTTACACCAAGCTCGCTTCTCTCTCAATGATGATCTCCCAGAAGAAGGAGACTCTGGTGCCGAATGTTCTAGAATGTATGCATCGGATAAAAGAGGAAAGCCCTCTTGTCGCTCCTATAACGGCGGATTACCAAACTTGGAAAGACTTCATCAAAGGCAAGAAGTTCGACGCTCCAGGAACCTCGATTGCGTGACCACCTTCATAAGTTGCAAACGCTGGGTCGCAAGTCGCATTTGCGACCAGGTCGCAGGTCTTATTTGCGACCAGGTCGCAGGTCGCATTTGCGACCAGGTCGCAGGTCGCATTTGCGACCAGGTCGCAGGTCGCAATTTTTACAAACAAGAAGTTGAACCGTCGGGAAGTTGAACCGTCGGAAGGCCATAAGTGCGGCTGTTGAATCTATAAATACCCCAGTGGGAAGCATTGTTAAGGGCTGCTCTTTTGTGGACTGAAAGGCATTATTGCATTGTAGCTGAAGAAGCATACTCTTGATATATGAAATACAATACATGTTAAAACCCCTTTGATTGGATGATGTGTTTAGCTGTGACAACATTGTGTGTATTCTGCATGCAGTTTCAGAATATCTTCTGATTAATGAATCTGTGTTATTAATAGTATCATTCATGCACCATAGCTATCTGTGATTGTGTTGATGATGCTCAAGTTTATTATTTACTCTTATAATGAATGTTAATGAATTGTTTTATTAGCATTTCATTGTATCTTTCGGAAAGTTAAGGGATATTCTTGCCATAAAGAACTGTTTCTTTGATGGTCAGATTATCCTGCATGCATACCCCATAGATGTGTTGCTAACGACACTTCCTGAGTGTATGCATTTTTTCTATTACCTTGCTACGCACAGTGTCATATAATGGTTTGATACATCAATCATGTATTCTGTATCATGTGAATAAGTGTATGTTTGCAGATTCAATCAGGTTGTTCGAGACCGAAGAGGAAGTCATTTAAGTGGTAGCCGGACCCACACCCCGGACGGGATCCCTACTCCAAACGGTTCAAAGTCTAATTGGGGACTTTCTCACAGAGAGATCTACGTGGCCGGGCATGTTTTCCGTCATGATTTAGCGCTAGAAGGAGGGGAACTGCGCATCCTCTGACGCCAACGGACATTCATCCCAAACTCTGTGGGAGGAGTACGTAAATAATGAGGTTGCCCTCCCCCTTTAGAAGATATTCCAGTGGAAGCCCGATACTTGGTCACTATTTGAACGGTGCCAGGCAACGCGGTGCCGGTAATCTCATCGAAGGTTCTAGGTATACCCCTATCTTCGAATTCACGGCGGCCCACTGGGACCCTGGTACGCAACATCCTCGCGATGGCGCGTCTTAAAGTCGATGCGGTACACCAGACATTATTGTGATTGGGGACCTCGCCAGAGGCATCCGGAAAATGACCCCGTGCCCACGATGTGGGTTTACCCCGATCTTGAACCTTTCACGGACCACGGCCACCGGCTACATGAACAGACTAACAACCCAATATGTTCCCACGAGAGGAGAAGGAGAGAAAGAGAAAACGAAAAGAGAAGGTAATGCGACCCCGAAGGTACGAGAAGAAGTCAATAGGCCTCGAAGGAAGCGAGGGTGAATAGCGAGGGTCAGGGTGGGCGGTGGTGGAGGACTCATTCCACATTCCTCGACACCACGCCCGACCGTGCCACTGGGCAAAAAACGGACCCCTACGGCGGGGCTGTGAGCGAATGGCGTGAAGACACCGAGATGAACACTCTCGCCGTCGTCCTTGGAAGGAACACCTAGGTGTGCGAGGGGCGGTAGATGGGCAGCTTGAGACAACTCCGCCCGGAGGGTGTCTCTGGCTGGATGGCTCAACTCTGGCCCCTTTGGGTCCTCCTGTCCGCATTAACCCCATACACCCGGAAAAGCATCTTCCTAAGTTAAATCGAGAGAGAGAAACACATCGGCGGAGGAGCCATATTAATGGTTTTATGTCTCTAGTGTGAGAGTTCGATCGATGGCCGTTAGCCGACTTTTCCCACCACCACTCTTGCTGTGGGGGCGCACTCACCATTGCCGCTCTACCCGGATAAATACCATTATTGTGGGACCGATTCATCGTGTGTTCTACAAAAGTTTACACGGGAAGATAAAACTTCCTATGCTCCTCACCGAAACCAGCACCATCGGTGTCATAGAAAAAGACAAGGAATTGCTAACCAACGTTACAGCATGTTGTGCAAAAATTCTGCTCAAACTTGCCAGCGTTAAACGAGTTATCACCGTGACTACTATACCCAAAGCCCTCCCTAAGGATATTAAATTTTCCAAATAAGCAAGGGACCCGCGCTGCTCTTCTACGGTAAGGTGCGCGGCCCGCTGCGCGATGGAAAAGACTTGTGTGGTGGTGTGTGGATGCGAAGGATGAGTACGTTAACAACAGAAAGAATGGGTCCTTTTTTAAATATAGGGAGAAAGCTTTACGATTTAAAGTATCGTGGACTATCAAGCACAACAACGAATAGGTCTGCATTTAAAAAGAAAAGGCGAAACCTCAAAGTAAACAAACCTCAGCCTTTTTTTTCAAGAAAAACAATTCCCAACACCTGGGACTCATTCGAACTTTTGGTCTTGGCTCTCAACGTGGAGAGAGAATAGGGAAGGAACAATTTTCATTTTCCTTTCACAAAAGCCCTTCGATAGAAAACGTGCCATGACGGATCGGGCCGGCATGGCAGTAGATCAGCAGCTTCCCAGGATGATCAAACTCAGAGCTTGTGAGAGGGTGATTGCGATCAGGGCGAGTTTACCATGTCTCTGAATGAGAATCGGGAGCCTTTGTTTAACTTTCGATGTGTCCGCCGGGGAAAGTCGCCCATGATATTAACATGGCGGGGAGTAGCAAGGCTCGACCCATAAAACTATGATCTTGAAAACGAGGAGCCTTCCCCGAGCAAAATCACTGCGAAGACAAGAAAGGAAGAAACACGAGAAAAATTCTCCCCACCAACCGAAGGATTAACTACGGCAGGACAAGCCTACCAATAGTAACGACGAAAACAGGTCAAAAATTGACTACGATGAGACCGCTGACATATCACGAACCTGGTCCCCAAAGCGCCCTTTTTCTCGCTACGACATATTGGAAGGACATGAAAAAGACAGGGCTAATATCTCGCTCTCAAGGTTGACGCATACGGACTCAAAGGAGCTTGTCCTAAAGCTTTCGCCCAACAACCAAAATACGGCCGACAACAACACATGCTGGGCGGTCCGGGATTTCCAGTCTATAGTAAATGCGGTAAACACGAACTCGGGGGGTCCACCCTCCATTCTCTTGTCTTTCGGTGTGCGTTTAAAAATTCACAATTACCTCGTTGACTCACCAGGTGGCCCCCACAAATGTCAGCACGCCTGTCTTGTGTACGAAAACTCAACATCCTCCCGAGCTTGGCAAAAAATCATTCAATGGATAGATCACAATCTTGGGTGGGAAATTTAAACAATGTCATCATGCGCCTCATCCGACTCGAGGTTAAGCAGGCTAGCAATGATATTGTCAGATTGTGTGTTGTCCAGGAAAATACGGTATACACATGGTAAGTGGTCTAGAAAATTGCAAGATACTTCGCCACAGTTGGTCTCACTTATGGCTACCCTACCAAAGAGGAACAACCAAATCGAAGAGTTGACGACTGTACATAGGCTTCTTTTAATAATTTTGGATGCCACAAATAGACATGTGTTCACTTCGAAGAAGAACTTGGTATGTCATTTTCTTGATTAAAATTTTGGATATTTTAACTCCAATTATAGTGACCAAGGTTATTACAAAATACCACTGTGAGAAGAACAAGCTCGAACTCCTCACACCAACCCTGCATTCCTCACGGTGCCCCAAGGAGCCGGGGAGAAAACAGTACCTGGACATTGTATTCTGCAATTTAAAATCTATGATGAACACGTTGCCCAGTGAATTTTACTTGATCCTCATAAGAAAAAAATTCTAGTCCTGTCATTCAGGTTCCAATGCCTGCTATGTGCCGGTATGAGCGTACGATATCGGGCAGAAAGCGTTGGTTTGAAAGTGAAGCCACTTACGGATTGTTGGTGACTCACGAGATTGTCTGCTACAGCGAAATCACTGACTGCTACTACTTTCTTGTCTCCAACGAAGGCGGCCCCCAGCGAAAGTGCACAGAGATTAATTTTCTTCCTTTGATGCCTTTTGGAATTAGTGGCGTAAGAATGCATAACGCAGCGACGGACACCTCCCGCTGAAAATGTTTTGCCCCTCCCGAGTTTACCTTTGAGGGACGGAGTTTTCTATTGAAGTGCTATGGCTGTCATCGTGCAGGACAACATCACTAATACGTGTTTTTGATGATGATCAACGGTCTTTGGAATTGTGCTTACCCAACTCGGGGGAAATATTCAAAGAGCACTATAGATGAAAATGAGCACGACGAGCTATGCAAAGAGCAGGAGTTAAGGGAAACCCCATGCCCTAAAGAAAAATTATTATCTAACAGAAAAATGTTTGATACCTGCAGCGTTTAAGCCCAGGCCCCAAATATAAAAGGATACGGGAGGCACAAGTCTTGGCTCATCGCTTAGTGAACTTGAGATCGGAAGAATGGCTCGAATTCAGGCACGAGGAAGAGCGCTTTGAGGCAAGATTTCGCACTCAATTGTTTCGCAAGTATCGCGTACCATTGTAGACCTATGAGGACTTCGCATACGATACGCGAGGTATATGCAACATGGTACGATTAAGAAAAGTAACAAACTAAATGAGAAACAAAATGCACTACTGTTGGAGCGCTAATTCTAAAAAGAACTCAAAAAGAAACTTTTAGGCACTACATCCTCTTTAATTCAACATTCACATTCAATTTAGTGTGATGAATAGAAAAAGTGGTGAGATTAAATTATGTGTAGATTTCCGGAACAGGCCGGGCCTCAAGTAAAGATAATTACCCGATTGCCCCCTATGGGCGGAGTATTACAAGCGATGTCAAGCTTGGAGAATGTTCTCTTTGATGGACGGTTTCTAAACTACAATCAACGTCTTTGGTGGTGAACCCGGACCGATTTAAAGACTGCCTTGGGACTAAATGGGGAACTTTCGCATACAGCGGCTATGCCTTTGAGTTAATCCGTATGGAAAACTTTCCAGAAGCGTGGAACACAACATTGGTCCCAGTAGGTGGGCAAAGAGTGTGGTGGTTTATACAGATGACGTTCTTGTGTTTTTCAACTGGGGGAATCACGCCGTCACCTCGAGACAGTTGCCGAAAGATGCGAGAAAATACGACCTCCAGCAACAAAGAAAAGTATGTTTCGCTTGGTAGCGAGAAGGAATGCTGGGTCATGTCATAACGGAAAAATAGCGACGTTGCTGTGTTCAGTCCGAACGTACGACGCCTAGTCTCCCAATGATAAAAAACGTGCAATCACACAGGGAAAAATCAATTTTGTGCGTATAAATTTATAAGGTTACCATGGGTGTTTAGAAGCCACTACAAGGGATGATGAAAACACATTTCAAGTGAATCAACGAAAACTTTAAACTGATGAAAAGCTATCGGCCAAAACGCCTTCTCTCAAGACGATTTGGCGGGGGGATTTCAACACAACAGCAAACCAAACGGTTCATCACGGCGGCCATTGCTCACAAAGGACGAAATAATGACGAGCGCCATTTCGTTCATGAACAGCTACGAGGCTGAGTCGGTGATACGAAATCGAGAGAAACGAGCTTGTGCGGTGCTTTCAGCGATTAAACATTTAGGACCATACATCTTGAAGAACCATGTCACATTTCGTTCCCCATCTGATGGCAAGTCACTATTCATCGACAAAGAGTTGGGCGAGAGGAGAAGGCCAGGTTCGTCTTGTGCAGAGTACGACTTAGAAGGTTAGTAAGCACGCCAGTTAAAGAACAAGGACTGTCTTAGAATAGGCTGGAGAGCATGAGAGTTCCCAAAAAAATGAAAGAAAATGGTCGGGAGCCTGATTGACATGTATGGCCGCGTGCTGCCCGGGGAAAAGGGCCGTCATGGCCTGAATATCTAAGTGTTGTTTGTAACACGGGGTATTGGAATCAAATCTAGATGCCCGCGCTGACATTACAATAGGACTCCAAGGCCTGAATGTCTCCCCAGGTTAATCCCAAGAAACTCTTCAAGAAACATTCAAGCAAGGTAATGTTAGCGCCTAAACGAGGATGAGCTCAAAAGGTCTTGGCAAGGCGCACGATGGACCGATGATCATTTAACGAGATACTGCTTTGCTCACCGGTATAAATGCGGTTAATGGCCAACCATTGGGAAATATCGCGTGTGTTCGATACATTCAATGCCCAGAGCACAAACGAAGCACGTCCAAGGTGCCGCTCGGGTGTACGATGGCGATGAAAAGAACCTTTTCAACAATGGGGTTTGAGCGTCATGGTGAGATTCTGCCCCACTCACCAAGCAACACGGTGGTCGCGTGACTGTGATTGCTTCACCGGGTGGAGTTTAAACGCGACCCCATTACGCCGAGTCAGCAGTAAGGAGGTAATGCAATTTGTCATCATCGTAAGCCGGAGTTTGGCGTTCCAACTTCATAGTGTTTGATAATGCAACGTATTTTTCATCTTTTAAATTATGTAGTTTTGCCGATGAAAAATATTGTTCTCAAACACTCCGCAAGCTATCCCAAGGAAATGGTCTCGCCGGGGTGACGAATAAAAATCACAATCTGTCATCGAAAAAGGCCATACTGTCTGCATGAGCGACATAACGTCTCCCGCGCCGCCGGGCGGTGCGTCCCCCCCCCGGTCTCGGTGGCCCCTGCGCACTGCCTACGTGTGTGTGAGAGCGGCTTCGTCCTCCTTTTGAATTTCGCTCTCCCCGCTCTACGGTTGTCTCAAGAGTGCCAGGCATTGCCTTGCTCCTTACTTGCAAATCGCATTGACACCTACTTTGAAACTTAGAGAGAAAACGGGGAAAGCCAGGAGAGTCGCCATCCACAGTCGGATCAAAAAATGGTTCGATAAAAAGTCTGCCAGGAGACAAAGTGATAGGGAGATCTTGTCCTAAGGTGGGATAAGGCACACGAAGAAAAGAGAAAACGACCCAAAAATTTCAACTTTTCCTGGATAGAATTCTACCGAGGTTAAAAAGATGAGTTGTAACACAGTTACCGGTTTGGAAGAGAAAGGCGAAGACCCTCCCGTGTGAACGCGCTCAGCACTATTTTACTTGAAAAGCCCTGTTCCTTTCTCTGTATCTCGTAAGGCAGGTTTTTCTTTTGTTGTTTTTTTTTTTTTTTTTTTTTTTTTTTGCTCTTTCCCTACGTCTTCAAAAGCAACCCTACGGGCGCCCCGCAACCGGATCACTCCTTGGCGGTTTCTGTCTTTGGGGTAAAGGCCTTCCCGCAAAGCACGGGGGCGGTCAGAGGCTCGCTTGCCTTGTTGGGCACTAAGGATATAGTACGGTCTTGCAGGGTCTTCTGGCGCCTGAACCTGGCGACAAGGGTGCCCGAGGAGTGAAAAAGGTCTTGCGTAGGCATAGCCGAGATCGCCGAAGACGAGCTTTCGCTCAAAGAGAATTACCGGGTCATCAGGAAAAAACCGGTGTCTGTGGACGGGGGCAACTCTATGAAAGCAAAATAAGCGCGGGATCCTGTTTATTTGAGGCAAAATATTTCCCATCTAAATAAGTGCCACGGGCCACAATTTCTCAAATAAGTGCAATCGCACATAGAATAAAAAAGGGTAAAGAGTTTCGAGAAAAACTATAACGGTGTTCGCTAACGACATGCGGCAGGTGCGACCGAGCTCGCCACGGCGGGAGCAACGATTCACGACTCCTTGAGCGGTGGCTCGCCGGAGCCGAGGTTCGGCTGGCGGCGAGCAACATAGCGAGACGAAATAATTGTATGGGACCACTGGGTCCTTAGGGTTTCCCCCGACCTCTAGGTCACTGAAACATGAGGGCAAGGACAAGTTGTGGCTGCACACAACAAAGGCCAAAAGGAGCCGGGGTGACTACGCGGTGGAAAAGGAAGGAAAGTGTGGCTTTCTTGAGGCTGAAAAAGAACAGCAATGCTAGATCCCTCTCTGTCATTGACCCTTCATCGGCGGAGATGCAGATTAATGGGTGAATCGCCATTTGGTGGCTCCCCAACACCCTCAAAAAATACATAAATCATAACACACACTTGAAGGAGGTACCCGGAGCCCCCTTAAAACTAAAAGGAAAGAAAGAGACCAAGTAAAGTTCTAAAAGAAACGAGTCGCTAAGTACGCTGCATTATTGCCGAGCCCGGGCGACCCTGCGTCTCGGCCTAAGGTGCTTCGCAGATGCTGCGGTGTAAGAGTCGGAGGCCTGACAATTGCGACCTTGCAGAGCCTAGCGACTCGGTCGCAAGGTCGCAGATCGCCGAGTGGTTTTAAAAAGGGTGCAAGCCCGGCGACCTTACAGCGCCCCAGGCACATCGGGTCACGGTGCAAGGTCGCAAACTTCAACTTGCGGCCCCGCGTTAAACGTGCGCCGTGCGACCTTTTCTCTCACGGGTGGGTGTGATCGCATTTGTGACTCAGTAACAACGATTGTAAAACGGGTTGGTGGCGCATTTCTTAAAGAATGCAGAATTGCCTCTTTTTTCACTCCCTATGTTTTCTTTGTAAACATTTCTTGCCATTTTGTGGCCTTCTCCACGGTCTTATTTATTTACTCGAAAGGATGGAGTTTTCTTTAATTGTTGTCGTCATTGTGTTTCCCTCTCAGCCCCAAGGTGCTTGGCCACTTGCCCTCGTCCTCATGTGCCTTGTAGTAAGTACGGACTATCAGCGCCCGCGGTTTTTTTCCCCATTTAGCTAAACATGGCCATGTAAGGGTCGCGCATCACCGAAAGCACTGATCTGGCTGCGACCCGCGTGTAAACACGGAGTCGCCGAGGTATAAAAGTCCACTCGGCGGGCTATGAGCAGCAGGCCTAGTGTGCCGTCCATGAGAAAAATAATAAAGGCTCGAAATCACTCAACGCGCGCCAAAGCACAAGCCTGTCGCAGATGCAGTGTGAACAGTCCTTTGTGGAGGAGCGGCGACCCGGCGACTCTCGACGGACAGAATTTATCACACACCTTCTCGGACTCTATTTCGCCATTGTCGTGTCTTTCTTGTCTTGTGATTCGTTAAATACGAGGCTGATTCGAGGCCCGGACACGGTGCCGGGTCCCTAAAACTCGGCTGTGTGGCACCCGGGCTAAAGAGAGAAGCGGCCCGAGGTGGTGGAGGAGAAATGGAGGCCGGAACCTTGCAAATATCTCGTGGCAATATACGGAGACACCCTTTGCTGTCGCAAGGAGGATGTCGGACGGGCGCGGAGACACCCCATGAATTCGCCATGACGAGGGAAGGGACTGCCCGGAGAAGATCTCCCGGGGACGGCGGAAAATGCCATTCAGAGAAGGTCGGTGTGCCCTACAGGCGCGGGCCTCATCTTGTCGCTCTTTCATGTACGAAATGTGGGCCCGGATGTTGGAAAGCCAAGGATCAAGAAAACTTCGCCGATACGGGGGATAAAGTGGGGGAAAGCTTTCGCCAACATTGGAGGGTTAAAGAGCACGGTCTACTGCTCCCTACCCAAACGGAAGAGTAAACTTCACCAAGATGATTTCGCTACAAATGAAGTACCGTCTGGTTGACACGATCGAAAGATGGTGGGCGAGAACCGGACAAATTTAAGATAAAAAAGGACCGGGGAGTGCCGGTGGCCGGTGGTACGAGAGAAAATACAACTCGTAGCCATCTTGTGCGAGGTATACGGACGTTCGGGCGCCACCACCTTCAATGGAACGCCGGCGCCATGTGGAACCATGTGATCCCGCACTCGATTCGGTGGGCGGGAATATGCTTGGGCTCATGCACACAAACTTGGCTTCGACACAGCGAGATGAGGGAGCGCCATGAAGGGTCGCAGCCCCGTGTCTATTGAATCTTGTACGTACCCAGGACCATGTTGAGGGATGGCCACATAATTGGGACCCCGAAACGAGACCCACGGTGACTACTGTGGAACACGGGGCTCACCGAGGTCAAGTAAGCCCGGACATCGAACGAATCTACATGTGTCCTTGCCCGCCTACGGGGGCTCGGTCGAGATGCCCACCACACTTGCTCTTAGCCGGTGGGAAACACTAGGTCGGTGGCTGTGGACCCGTCGCGCGTTCCAGTCATCAGTGTTTAGCTGCGTTCAGCTGCCACACGCTCTTGGTTTGTTCAAGCAAGGGTGTCATCAATGCCGCCTTTTGAGATGACCGCCGTTCTCTTAACGTCCTTGCCGAAGGAAGAAGAAACCTTGGCACGCTCTGCCTCTCACCATTGGTTCCTATACGGTCCGACTCAGGAAGAAATGCAGCAGCGAAGGAAGAAGGTGAAAAGCTGTCATCGGAAAATACGGACGCCGAAAAATTAAGTCCGATTGAGATGGATCTGAAACATTAAAAAAGACCAATTTAGGATAGATTGTCGACACGTGGGGTACACGGATGAGGATGAGAAAGAAAATTGGTATAACGCTAACCGACATCTCGCACCAGGAATCGACCCTGACCGAGAAGGAGAAGAGTATTAGAACATTGGAGGTTCTTCCTCCTCCAAAGATAAAAGAACACAGACCGGTGCAGGACCTGACACCGTAGATCAGCAAAGGGAAGCAGAAGCCCAGGCCAAACTGGAAGAGGAAAAGAAGAGGAAGGAAGATGAAGAGAAACGAATAACCAACGCCCCGAACGAACGGAAAAGGAAGAAGAGGAGGAGAAAGAACGGAAGGAGCGGAAGCGAGCGAGCCGGAAGGAGGCATCGACGAGCCGGAAGCGAGAGCGCGGCCAAGGAGAAAGAAAGGTCAAACGCGGATGTAGAAAACCCAAGGAAAAACTAATAAATGACATTGATGTCTCCCCAGATATCCTGAGGTGGCGCGGGAAGTAACCTCAATGTTGATGACTTTCTGGGGGAGCAAGAAGAAGAAGTCTGCGACTTGACCAGATTAACCTTTGACCAATTCTCTTTCAAGATACGGCAAGAGAAGAGGAAATCCTTGACGTCAGGCTATCCTGCCATCTCCACAGTCGCCACCGGAAAGGACATTGTCCCAGACACAAGGACAAATCCGGTTATGATAGCGTCAGCAGGCACCGCTTTTGCCGCAGCCACAGGAGAAAATGTCACAAGGATGAGCAGAGAGATTATTTCTTTACAGAACCGGCTAAAAGCGGCAGAGCAAGAGAAATCAAGGCTAGAGAATGAGATGCTCCAGCTCCAGGGTAGGCCCGCTCAAGTGAATGAGGTTCCAGAGTCGAAGGAATGTGGAAGTGTGTTGGAATGACAATGAAGGCAAGTATACCGAGGAAAGTTCACCCCGAAACAAACGGTGGCCCCATTAGCAGAAGTGGCCCCATTAGCGGAGGCACGGGAAGAACAGCCAAAAAGGAAACACGAAAAACTCCAAGGAAGCCTCGTGACCTTGGACAAAATGATAAATTGGACAGCCAGTGTCGACAAGCTCCCAAGACACGTGCCTGAAAGGATTGGGTCATGCAGAAGGGACAAAGTGCAAATTCGGATAGTGTGCAATCCGAACAAGGCTGATAAAAGATCTGGACAAAGTAGTGTCTGCGTATAACCACCTAATCAGTGGTATCGACTCCATGAACGCTCTTCATCACATTCCATCATTAGGGGCACTAAATGAAACTAAAGGCTGAGAGCAGGTAGAGCAGGAAATTCAGTCTTTTCTGCAGCCCGTAAGACAAGCTGCTGCCGCACCGGAATTCGAGGCATCACAAGAGAACCTGAACCGGTTGCTTGTCACTCCAGTGCAAATCTACACCAAGCTTGCTTCTCTCTCAATGCTGATCTCCCAGAAGAAGGAGACTCTGGTGCCGAATGCTCTAGAATGTATGCATCGGATAAAAGAGGAAAGCCCTCTTGTCGCTCCTATAACGGCAGATTACCAGACTTGGAAAGACTTCATCAAAAAGCGAAAGTCGACTCCGGGGAACCTCGATTAACGACCACCTTCATAAATTGCAAATCTTTGAGTCGCGGTCGCATTGCGACGAGTCGCAATTCGCATTTTGCGACCGATCGCGGTGTATTGTACGACGAGTTAATAGTCGAAGTGACCGTCGAGCCATAAGTGCGGCTTTTGAATCTATAAATACCCCGAGTGGGAAGCATTGTTAAAGGCTGCTCTTTGTGGGTAGAAAACGTATTGCATTGTAGGCCAGTATACTCTTGATATGTAAGTCTGATACATGTTAAAACCCCTTTGATTGGATGATGTGTTTAGCCGTGACAACATTGTGTGTATTCTGCATGTAGCTTCAGAATATCTTTTGATTAATGAATCTGTGTTATTAATAGTTTCATTCATGCACCATAGTTATCTGTGATTGTGTTGATGATGCTCAAGTTATTATTTACTTCATGATGAATGTTAATGAACTATTTTATTAGCATCTCTTTATATCCTTCGGAAAGTAAAGGGATATTCGTACCACAAAGGATTGTTTCTTTGGCGGTCAGATTATCTCGCATGCATACCTCATAGATGTGTTGTTAACGACATTTCCTGAGTTTATGCATTCTATCTATTACCTTGCTACGCACAGTGTCATATATCGGTTTTATTCATCAGTCATGTATTCTATATCGTGTTAATAAGTGTATTTTTGCAGTTTCAATCAGGTTGCTCGAAACCGAAGAGATAGTCATTTAAGTGGTAGCCGGACCCACACCCCGGACGGGATCCCTACTCCAAACGGTTCAAATTCTAATTGGGACTTTCTACCGGGGAGATCCCCTACTGTTGGCCGGACATATTTTCCCGTCAACAGGTGTTTATGTTACTATTTTATCCTCAACAGCTTGGAAAGATTTGGGTTCCCCTTCACTTGTGTCTATTACAAAAAATATTTTGGCTTTTAAAAGAACAATTAGTGAACCTTTAGGGATCCTTCCTAAGAATCCTATTACTTGGAAGGTAAAACCATTTGTATTGATATTATGGTATTCCATTGCCCCTCTTTCGAGTGATGTCTTTCCCTCATAATGGAAACATTGTGATTATTGACCAAATTTAATTCGTTTGTCTTGATTCGACTACCAACCATATGCCATCCCTAAATTTTCCTTATACGGAAGTGGTATCTACCCCACCATGGGTTAATTATGTGGTAATTATTCCCATGCATTCAGTTATCGATGCAAGTGAGCCTCTCACTATTTTCTCAACTTATTTTGACTTAGATTTGGTAAGAGACATAGTGAATTTTTTAACGGGGACATTTGAACCTGATTTTATTATCCCTATTGAGTCCCTTGACCTGTGTTCCTTCAAGAGAATTGTTCTTCCTTCTGATGAAGACCTCTTGGAATCCATGATCGAGGTGTGTCCCTTGGCATGTGTTCCTTCCAGTTGGAAGCCATGATCAAGGTCCTCACGAGGATAATTATTTTATTGTTTCAACCTCGTTAAAAAATGAAACAGGTCCTCATGAGTATAGTTATTTAACTGTGTCAACCTCGTTAAAAAATGAAACAGGTCCTCATGAGGATGGTTCTTTTAATTTTTCAACCTCGATAAAAAATGAAGCAGGTCCTCATGAGGATGGTTCTTTTACTCCATCGACCTCGTTAAAAAATGAAACATGTCCCCATGAGCATAATTCCTTTTCTTGTGTCAAGCTCATTAAAAAATGAAACAAGGTGACATGAGCATAGTTATTTTCCTGTGTCAAGCTTGTTAAAAAATGAAATAGATCCACATCTAATTGATTTGAGTCTTTGATTGGATCTTGTAAATTTCAAGTTGATTCTTTCATCTAATAACATAAATGAAACTTCATTTCATCTGCCTATTAGTAACCAATAGTCTACTCAGGAAATTTAAACAAAGCTTGGGGGGAATGTGCCTACAATTAAGGTTATGCCCGGGAGCATGAAACCT
The DNA here is from genome assembly GCA_034641835.2 of Pinus albicaulis. NCBI lineage: Eukaryota > Viridiplantae > Streptophyta > Pinopsida > Pinales > Pinaceae > Pinus > Pinus albicaulis. The sequence continues at coordinate 211,711 of JAXQQM020084577.1, read as the reverse complement.
ATATCAAGCATAGTTTTTCTTTGTTTCGAGCTTGTGTATAAAATAAAAATAACTCTCAAGCACAATTTTCCCATGTTTCAAGCCTATGTAAAAATGAAACCACTCTCAAGCATAGTTTTTCTCCATTTAAAGCTTGTATAAAAATGAAACCTATCTCGATTCCATTGCGGTTATTATTTTCAAGACTCGTTAAACTCATCAAAATACCGAGCTTCTTTCACTATCTTTTTATCCTTGTAAAACATACATGAAAATGCTGAGTTCTTTTTGTCTTTTCTTGTTCGTTAATTAAATTTAAGGTCAGTGATATGAGTACACATTTATCACTTTTCTAGACTCGTTAAAAATTATGAAAAAGAAATGCCCCTCCACACCTTATTTTTTGTGATTTCCAGCCTATTTCTGCCAGATGAGTCAGTTTTTCCATTCCTTCGTTACCATCTGCTTGGTCGATCATTCAATTTCACTTGGTGTTTTACCCTTTTGTGAGGAACCGTTGTGATGACTGGACTTATTAGCCAAACTCTTGACCTTTTTGTGTTTTGAGCAGTTCCTTCATGACCAGAACCAATTTATACCCTTTATAGCACTCGTTGCTATAGGAGGAGTTCACTTTAAAGCTCTTTTTTGACTCCCGAAACATGAAAAGTTTATTGAGTGCAATTATTTCTTTCGAACTTGTTAAAGTAAATGAAAAAACGTTTATATGGTATAAGTTTACCCCTTTTACGGACTACGTGGACTATTTACGAAAAAGGTATACTTTGACTAATGATGGTCAAAATATTTCTGTCATGCATTATTTTACCCTTTTCCAGGATTGAGAGACTAAATTTACGAAAAAGGACATTTTGGGATTTTCTTATGTTTTTGTCCTAACTCCCTAACAATGAACAATGTCGAGTTTTACTTTCTCTGGGCTCATTAAAACTTCATGTTGAAAGAACTACATGATTTTTCTTTTCGCGTCTTTTTCAAACTCTTTAAATATGAAAACAACATCGATTTATTCCTTCGTTGGACTCTTAAGAAGTAAACAATAAAGGACTCATCAATCATGATGGGATCAAACCACTCCTTCCTAGGGTTCGTTAAAAATAATCCGAAGGACTCATCCAAAGGATGAGCTTATAAGACAAGCACATGTTATCCTCCTCAAGCTTGCACAAAAATAAAGAGGTACTTGCCAATAATGGTTGGGAGAAATTGGGAAGAAACATTTGTTCTTGTATTGTAAAAAGGTAGTATGTTGGGAAATCCATTTGCCTCTCAGCTAATCACACCTCGTTGAAAGTCTTCTATTTGGTTTTGGATCTTATTTTTTATTCAAATGTTTCCAAGTCAAAATATTGTGTCGCTTATATGTTCAAGAGAAGTCCAACCTCAGTTAATATTACGTTGCAATTCATAGCCTTAAATTGCGTCGACCATCCCTGAGTCAGTCCTGAATCACTCCAATTTTTTTCTTCAAAAATTGACATGAGTTTCTTATCATAGGCCCTCTTGCGACGAGTCACTTCCTATCGAATTCAACTTGTTATCTAGGAAGTTGATCTAGAAACCTCCTTTGGTACCTTGGAGTCTGCATGCCTCAATGGAAAGTTTCTCATTTTCGACGACAGGTTCTTATCATTGATGTTCGATCGAATGATTCTATGAATGTTTGACTTCAAGAAATATAATCACAATTCGTATATTATACTAGAGAAGCTTGAGAGGCATTGTCATTATTGGTGACTTCTCTCGCACCTATTAACAATTCACATCATTGAACGGTAATCAGGTGGTTTCTACCATGGTAGACCTCAAGACATTCACTCGCATGGTTAGATTCGTACTATGAATCGATAGAGATGAAGACCAAGAACCTGGATCTAGTTTCATCCATCTAGGTTGTGTGGAGTTTCAAGATATTCGTGACTGTAAAGATACATCCATATTTAATGGATGTGTCCATATTGTGTCTATTGTTGGCATGGATCTTTGTATATCTCCACACTAATTCTTTGAGATACTTTTACTCTGAGTATGGGAATGCTTACCTCAATGATGATTATATGAAGATATTGTATTGTAACCCTTTAATGTTTGTTTCAAGTCTCCAATCATGGTCTCTAATCCGAACTTTGACATGATAAATTGCTTCAGTCCTCAAACATATTTTATGACTTTGCACTTTAGGGGAAAATCTGTTACATGCCATTTTGTCACGATTAGGAAAATGACTGCCAATTCGGATCTCTCGCTATCTGATGAAGTGTTCCAAGCATTTGTTGTTAGATGATCCAAAAATAAATTTTATCATAGGTTATAGTATTTGAATAAAATAATTATTAATTTAAGATATTAAATTAATAATTATTATTCTAGAATATTTAATATATTTGTGAGATATTTAGAATTAGAAATTTTTTATTAAAAATTAGGACTCTAGAAAAGAGTCATTTCCTAGGCTCTAAGTTAGGAGAAAAGTTAGTAGTTTGGTTAGAAGCTCATTTATTGTAAATGGACACTTGTTTATTTTCCAAGTGATCCATAACTAGATTAAGTTAGAGCATAGAGCATATAAATAGGTTAGTTTCCTATTTTGAATGTAATGTGTGATGAGAGAATGAGAGTGTGAGTTTACGTGTGTAAACTCCTGTAATTTTCCCTGTAATCTTTTTGCTTGATTAATAAAGTTGTGTGTCTGAGGACACTTCTGCTCTTTCATGTGGTATCAGAGCCACGGTGATGCAGTGAGGAGGAGATTCCAGCTCTATCAGGTCGTGGAAAAATCAACTCCGTTGAAGTGATCAGCAAAAGATTGGTATGAAATTTGCAAATTATTTTATTGATTTTAGATCTGCAAATTCTAAAATCATTCTTTTTTTTTAAAAAGCCAAGGAAAAATCTATGAGAAGTTTCAGTTTCAAATTGTTTGAGTAAAAAAAGGAAGCGCTATTGAACATCGATTCTGCATTCACATTTTAAAATGCATTTTCATGAAACATCGATTCTGAACATAGCTGTATAATTCTGCATTTTGGCATCGATTGGTTTGGTTTGGATACATTCTGCTCTGGCATCGATTGCATCTGGCATCTGGCATCTTGACATCGATTGCATCTGGCATTGATTGGTTTGGTTTCATAGCGTTTGCATTACATCCTAAAATTCTTGCAATATTGTGTTATATTGCAAGAACCAGTGTTCAGTTAAGAACAACGTTTCAAACAACGTATGAATCTGCAAATCGATTTAGAGGATTCTGCAAATCGATTTAAAATATTTTGAAGTGTTCAGCCAGTGCTTCAAAGAGCGCTTCCAGCATTCAGCCAGCGTTGAGCATTCCAGCATTTGATTCAGCGTTAAATGTGTTTGACAGAGTTTTAAATTAATTGAAACAACATTTTGCCAGCATTCCAGTATTTGAATAGAAACAACGTTTTTTTGCCAGCGTCCTCCAGCGTTTGGCATGGAAAATAATTGAACCAACATTTCTTATCAGGCAGATCGATTTTGAATAATCGAACCAGCGTTTTGAAATCTGCAAAATCGATTTTGAATAATCGAACTAGCGTTTTGAATTCTGCAAAATCGATTTTGAACGGATGTGGCATTAGATTTGATTGATTCCAGGCTTGGATGACTTCATTCCAGCGTTGAACGGATATGAACCAGCTTTCCAGCATTGACCAGATGTGGCATCACATATAATATAATTTTAATTGCAAAGGAGTTATTAAAGTTTTTTTTTTAATTGGAATGTTTTTTAAATTTGTAATTGTGCTTTTCAATTAAAAGCATATTTTATTTGGAGGAATAAGTTGAATAAGTAGAAATATTTTTTTGAAGCATTGTAATTGGAGTAATAAGGGTGTTGTAATTTTTTGGAGTAATAAGGAGATTTGTGTTTTGTAAATTTGCTTATGGAGTGAAAGTGTGACTCAAAGTAATTTTACTTTGAGGGGGGGTAATTTTTTTTACCAGATTGTGCAAAAGCACCATTGTAAAAAGTCAAATTTTGAAAGTTGCCTTGTAAAAAATTGAGCAATTGACTAGAGCCAAGTGCAAAGCTCAGTTAATTTTCTCCTCTTTTGACGACTATTCGAGGGTCAAGGCCAAGCCCCGATAGTTCATTTTTTGCGTCGTGTGTTGCTATTGTGTTGCGCATCTTGATTTTTTTTTGGAGCTTGATTCATGGTGTGAAGTCTTAACACTACAATGTCTAAGTTGATAAATTTATTTTCTGATTCTGACAAACTTGAAGGCTCAAAATCTTACAAAACATGGCAACGCCTCATCGAAAGCACTCTTGTTTATAATGAACTATGGCATGATATTTGTGATGGAGATGTAAAGCCAAATAAACCTATAGATGCAGCTGCGCTAGAAAAATGGGAAGTTAAAAACGCCAAAGCATTAGCTCTCATTAAATCCTCTGTCAATGATGAAATGTATGTCCATATCGAAAATGCTAAAGATGCATGGTCTTCTTTGAGAACTTTTAAAGAGTTGTTTGATACTCAGCCTCAATCAAAAAGAGTTGATCTACAATTAAAATTGTTGCATCAAAAATTGACTGAAGACGGAGATATTCTTGAATACATCTCTAGACTTAAGAATATTAAGCAGGAAATTGTTAATGCTGGTTTTCAAGCAGTTGATGATAGTTTTATGGTCACGATTTTAATTGCTGGGCTTCCTTCTTCCTACACACACTTTTTAGAAACTTTACAGCTCACTGGAAAGTTAAAAAAGCTAAAGTTTGATGAGCTCTGTGAAATGTTGACTCAACATGATAAAACTTTTGGGAAGAAAAAGAAAGTGGGTGAAGATGTTTTTCTTACAGAAGCCAGTACTAGAAACTCCCCAGCTGAAAATTCCAAAAACAAAGGCAAAGGTAATTTTAATCAAAATCAAGCAGCGCAAGGTCGTGGTCGTAGTCAACACAGAGGAAACAACTCCAACAGAGGCTCAAATTCAGGCAGAAACAATTCTCAAGGCAGAGGAAACAATCAAAACAGAGGATCTCAGCAAGGTATAGGACAAAATCTAGGAAGAGGACAATCTCAAAACAGAGGACAAAGCAGAGGTCGAGGACAGTCTCAAGGTAGAGGACAGTCTCAAGGAAGAGGCACTGATTTGAGTCAAGTTGTTTGCAGGCGACGTAACAGAGTTGGTCACTATGCTTCAGATTGTCGCACATCTATCAATAAAATTTCTAATTTTCAACAGCCTTCAGCACAGTTTGCAAATGATCAAGATCAAGATGATAATGACTCAGAATATGTCTTCACTTCTTCTCCAGCAATTCAAATTTCCTCTTTTGTTAAGAGTGATTATGAAGATGCTTGGATTTTGGATTCAGGAGCAACTCAGCACATGACCTGTAGACGAGATTTCTTTTGGAATTTTCAAGAGTGCCATCTTAACTCCATCTTTCTAGCAGATGATACAAAACATACGCCTTATGGAAAAGGTGCAGTCAAAGTTTTTCTCCCTGACATTGGAGAAAAATTGATTTCCAATGTGTGGTATGTTCCCACCTTTAAGAAAAATTTGTTGTCCTTGGTCATGATTCGACAAGCAGGGCATCAAATAATTATGGAAGATGGCTTAGTTAAGATTAATTCAGTCAAACAGAACTTCCAAACAGTGATGACAGGATATGAAGACAGAAAACTGTTAAGGATGAAAGGGACAGTTATTCCAAGGCATTCAAATTTTGCAGGGGCAGTTACTACAGGAATTTCACCTATAAGACTATGGCATATAAGATATGGACATTTGAATTTTGACAGTATTTCTCAATTGTAGAAACAAGGGATGGTTAAAGGACTTCCGACTTTCAACAAAGAAAATGAAAAATGTGAAGCTTGCATTTATGGCAAACAGAGTCGAGAAAGTTTTCCAACAAGTACATGGCACGCAAACAGGCTGTTGCAACTAGTTCACAGTGATGTGTGTGGTCCACTACAACCTTCATTAGGTGGTTGCAAATATTTCTTGCTATTTATTGATGATTTCAGTAGAATGACTTGGGTTTACTTTTTGAAAAACAAGTCAGAAGCATTTGAGAAATTTAAAATCTTTCGACAACTTGTTGAAAATGAGGTCAAAGAAAAGATAGGTACTCTCAGGACAGATAATGGGGGAGAATTCAACTCAAATGAATTCAAAACTTATTGTAGTGAAAATGGCATCAGAAGACATGTTACAAATGTTTACACTCCACAGCAAAATGGAGTCATAGAAAGGATGAATCGCACATTGTTAGGCATGGCGAGATCCATGTTAACTTTCAAAGGGTTAAGTCCAACATATTGGGCAGAAGCAATCCATACAGCTGTCTATCTAAGAAACAGATCTCCAACTGCTTCTTTAGAAGGAATCACCCCTTATGAAGCTTGGTTTGGTTTCAAACCTAAAGTTAAACATCTTCGAGTTTTTGGATCCATCTGTTATGCCTTAGTTCCCAAAGAAAAGAGAACTAAGCTTGATTCAAGAAGTTTGAAATGCACCATGATTGGTTATTCAGATGAAAAGAAAGGGTATCGTCTTTTGACCAATGGAAAATTTATTGTGAGCAGGGATGTCATTTTTGATGAAACAGAGAGTAAGAGTGCTGAAGAAATCAAAAGTCTTCTTCACAAGTTAGAAACTAGGGGCAGTAAAAGGAAAGGAAATATGCAAAGTCAACCAACTTCACCAAATTGGTATGAACTTGATTTTCCTTCCTCTGAAGATGAGTCATCCAGTCCATCTATTTCAACACAATCATCTGGGTCTTCTAGCAGTTCATCAGCGTCTCCAAGCATCAGCAGTTCTTCTGACAGTGATTCTTTAGATTCACCACCTGAACGACCAACATCAGTTTACATTAATCCCCTCTACAATGATGGAGACTTCTCAGAACCTCAAACAAGTGAGCAACAACTTCCAAAATGGGCAGTTCAACTCTTGAAAGATGTAAGGCCTAATGAACAAAACAAAACAGGAACAAGGGCATCAAAACGAAATGAAGGAAATTTTTCTTTGATAGCAAATGATTTTACTGAACCTTCTTCTTTTCAAGAGGCAGTAAAACATAAAACATGGCAACAAGCAATGGTTGATGAATATCAGGCAGTTCAAGACAACAACACTTGGCAACTTGTTGATTTTCCTCAGCATGTTAAACCTATTGGATGCAAATGGGTTTATCAAATTAAGTACAAACAAAATGGTGATATTGACAAGTATAAAGCACGCCTTGTTGCTAAAGGTTTTGCGCAGCAGGAAGGGATCGATTATGAGGAGACCTTTGCTCCCACAGCCAAATGGAACACCATCCGCCTTACACTTGCCTTAGCAGCTCAGAAAGGGTGGAAAGTTCATCAAATGGATGTCAAAAGCGCTTTTCTCAACGGGGACTTACAGGAAGATGTATGCATGACACAACCACCAGGGTTTGAAGTTAAAGGGCAAGAACATAAAGTCTGCAAATTAATCAAGGCTTTATATGGATTAAAACAAGCTCCCCGCGCCTGGTATGCCAAAATGGATGAATACCTTCGCAAAGTTGGTTTTCATCGCAGTAAATCTGATGATACTTTGTATGTGCGCCAACAGGGAAAATATCTGGTCATTCTCATTATGTATGTTGATGATTTGATCATTACAGGCAACAATGATGATCACATTGAACAGGTAAAAAAGGAGTTGCATGCAGGTTTTAAGATGACAGATTTGGGACTACTTCATTACTATCTTAGGGTTGAACTATTCCAACGTCCACATCAGATCTTCATTTCCCAGAGTAAATATGCAGCAGAGATTCTTCAACGATTTGGAATGCAGGATTGTAAGCATGTCGTTACCCCTATGGAACAAAACTTAAAACTTTCAAAATTTGAAGGGGGGGAAAGAGTGGATAGCACGACTTACAGACAGTTGATTGGCAGCTTGATTTATTTGACAACCACTCGTCCTGATCTATCTTATGCAGTCAGTATTATTTCACGTTTTATGCAGGAACCATTAGACAGCCACTGGAATGCAGCCAAAAGAGTTCTTCGATATATCCAAGGAACAAAAGATTTTGGTCTTCTTTACAAAAAGACTAAAATTTTTGTACTTGGTGGATTTTCAGATGCTGACTTTGCTGGAAGTATTGATGACAGGGAATCAACCTCAGGTTACTTAATGAACATGGGGTCAGCTGCAGTTTCCTGGAGTTGCAAGAAGCAAAGTACAGTGGCCACTTCTTCAGCAGAAGCAGAGTATATTTTAGCATGGGAAGCAACATGTGAGATTGTTTGGTTACGTCGAGTTTTACAGGACTTGGGGATTCCTCCAGCAGAAGCTACTTCATTGTTCATTGACAATAAATCAGCAATAAAGCTTGCCAAGAATCCAATTTTCCATTCAAAGACAAAGCATGTGGAAACCAAGTATCATCATATAAGATCTCTCATTGCAAAGGAAATCATCAAGCCAGTGTTTTGCCCTTCAGAAGATCAGACCTCCGACATTTTCACAAAACCTCTTGGTAGAATAAAATTTACTAAGTTCAGGGATGAACTTGGTATCTGTTGTAATGTATCTTTGGATCATAGGGGGGAATGTTAGATGATCCAAAAATAATTTTTATCATAGGTTATAGTATTTGAATAAAATAATTATTAATTTAAGATATTAAATTAATAATTATTATTCTAGAATATTCAATATATTTGTGAGATAGTTAGAATTAGAAATTTGTTAATAAAAATTAGGACTCTAGAAAAGAGTCGTTTCCTAGGCTCTAAGTTAGGAGAAAAGTTAGTAGTTTGGTTAGAAGCTCATTTATTGTAAATGGACACTTTTTTATTTTCCAAGTGATCCATAACTAGATTAATTTAGAGCATAGAGCATATAAATAGGTTAGTTTCCTATTTTGAATGTAATGTGTAATGAGAGAATGAGAGTGTGAGTTTGCGTGTGTAAACTCCTGTAATTTGCCCTGTAATATTTTTGCTTGATCAATAAAGTTGTGTGTCTGAGGACACTTCTGCTCTTTCATTTGTCGAACCCTAATCCTTCTCTTTATGGATCTCATCCCTTGGGAAAACGATTTCAAAACTCCTCCTCTTGGTCTATAAATTCAACACAGACCAAAGTGTAAATGAAGACTTATGAACGTAAACTTATGATGTCAGATTAGGGATGAAATTTTGTCACCTAAGGGGAGGATTGGAGATCATTGGGAGGAGAATTACATCATCAAGGCTAAGGTTGTCTTGCCCCTTCTTGTTCAAGATTAATACAAGCAGTTGTTTCTTTCCTATTTGAACTTGCTATGATGATTTTTTCAAAACTCCTTAATATTTTGCATAATTTATAACTGAATACTAGATTAAAATTATGATACATGCTATGTTGTAATTTCCATTCACTCCGTGTTTAACTCTTTATCTACATTATTCTTTTATTCCTTGTTTGTTTCTATTTATGCTGATCTTCTCTTGAAGTATCAAGTAAGATATTTTGAATGCATCTGAAGCAACAAAGCCGTATGCAAGTTGACTTTTAAATTGTAAAAATACACAAGAGGAGCTTGTAGTAATAATTTATTATATAAAAATGTATAAGTGATGATAAAATGTTACAATGAGGCCCTGCTTATATACCTAGGCAGGTGACCTTTCATGATTGGGCATGTCTTTTAGACATGCCTTTTTAGTTAACTAATAAATATTTAAATAACCATTATTTAGATTATTTATTATTTACATTTATTGTATTTATGCTATTTGTTATGAATTATATTCATAACATTGCCTCTTCCTTTAAAAGCTTTGTCCTCAAATCTTATTGTTAACAATTTTCTTCAGCTTAATTGCGAACAATTTTCTTCATTTTTGTGACCTCAAAATCATTCATTGGTACCTTTCGACATATGTAAAACTTGTGCTTAAACCTGCGGTTGTTTTTTTTGTTTTTATCGATATAACAATTTATTATAAAATAACTTTATAATTGAATAAAGTTCATTTATAATAACTTTATAAAGTTAATTTTTTATTTTTTTTATTTTTTTGGTGAAATAAATAATTTAACTTATCATTATAATTATATATATATATATATATATATATATATATATATATATATATATATATATATCATTATAATTATAATTATAATTCCTTATAATTATTATAATTATAAACTATATAATATAATTATCGAAGAATCGGATCGAAGGCACACGAAGGTTAAAAAAAAACGGTGCAACGGTTGTGAATTTGACAGATAAGTTGTCCAACCTCTGCCATTACAGAGCTTTTTCCTCCACAAATGAATCTTAATGGTGATAGCAAATGTGTCGGCTCCAGATTGCCACGTCAGTTAAGATCCCCAAAGAAACGATTACTCACAGCTGCTTGATGGGTATGAATCGAATCAAATCCGATAACATGTTTCCCTCGACACCCTCTTTGTACATGATCCAACTACGTTTGTCCGATTTTCTAAAATTTTTGTTGTCAGTGTTGTTTTGTTCGATCGTAGGAGGCTCCTTCTCTAAGCTTACAATTTCCACACAACCACTATGTTTGGGCAAGAACTTGGCGAGAAACTTGTTGGTACTTCCAGGTCGACATGGCTTCAAATCGTAGCACCAAAAGACTTTAGTGAAGGGTTTCTGACATGTCAAGCATGGAACAATTACCTCAAGTAACAAATTTATATTTGTAAACCTAGAAATAAATCTATAGTTGTATACACCCACAAATCTATTAAAGTCATCCAGCAGCGATGCAGGCATTCTCGCCACCTCCTTCCAATGTGAAGAGGAACCTGTATCATTTTTCTTCTCCCACAATATTACGTCCTGTAAACCAATAATGGTTCCATCTGCTTGGGGTTGCTGAAGTATAGATGAAAAAAGTAGAACCCGTGACTTGCATATGAACAAGTCAGAGAAATGGACCAATTCAGCTGGCTCGATGCCTGGATCAGGAAATGGAACTAAAATATTGCTACCGTATCACACACTGAAACCTATCACTCCTTGAGTGTCCCTCTTGAAGTAGAGGAAACCATATTTTTTGGAAAAAACAAGCTCACCTTCAATTGCTCGCCAATCCTCTGGCAGAATTTCAACGATATTCCATATCTTCTCACACGGATCGTAGATTTCCACTATATTATTGTCCCAACCCACCGCGACCACTTTGTAGTTCATTCCATCATTCACGATGCCTATAAGAGCTATTCGCGTTGTGGAAGTCACGACGGGGATTTGAAAAGACTTTCGCGTGAGAGGATTGTACAATCCGTATGTCTTACCAAAATTCGTCTTAACCAAAAGTAGGTCTGCCGCAGATCCAGAGCATTGAGCATGTTAAACTTCCCCAATGAGGGAAAGGGACGGGAATGTCCTCCACGTCTGTGTGCGAAACAGTAAGCTGCACAAGGATTACGACAATTGATAGAATTGTGAATAAGAAGCCATGGCCTCCTTCCCTTGGGTTGAGGCTGCTTAGCCCAAAGACCAGTTATGAATTTGGTTGAAGAAACTAATGCGTTCCATTGTTTAGAGACACAGCTAAACCTGAAGCAACAAAGTTTATGTTCACCATTATTAAATGTAATGTTTTGTGCATTATTATCATTATTTTTATCATGGTTTTCTTTCTCTTTTTTTCCATAATCCATTTTTTCTTTTTCAATGATGTCATCTTCATAATTATCTTCAAAAATATCTTCTTCTTCTCTTTTTTCATATTTCCAATTGGATTCAGATTTTGAATGGTTTTCTTCTTCTTTATGATCAATGTCTTCTCCAAAATCTCCCTCATTGTTATGATATTGTTTTTCTTCTTCTGATTCATACCAATCCACTTCATTGTGTGTGATATCTTTTGGATGTAATCCCATTTGTTCACTTATATCACTTTCTCCCTTGGTATCTGCTCCTTCTCCTTTACCTTTAACATCAATTTCATCTAGATCAACATTTTGATATATATAACCCTTATTATAATCATCTATTGCTTCGTCTTCTCCACCATCTTGATCTTCATAATCTTCAACCACATCAGGGTCAATTTCATCATGATCAATATCAATATCTATTACATCTTCCTTATTATTGATTTCCATAAAATTATTTTTAAAAAGTGTTGTAACTTCTGCACATGATTTTTTTAATTACTAAAGCTTTTCTTGATTTTTTCTAATCTTCTCACTTTTTTCAGGATCTTCATGTAATGGCACATTGTACGGTAAGCTATGTTCATAGGCTTGTATACTACGTTCATAGGCTCGTAAGACTATATTGTGCGACATGGCTGTGATACCACTGAAGCAACAAAGCCGTATGCTTGTTGACTTTTAAATTGTAAAAATACACAAGAGGAACTTGTAGTAATAATTTATTATATAAAAATGTATAAGTGATGATAAAATTTTACAATGAGGCCTTGCTTATATATCTAGGTAGGTGACCTTTCATGATTGGGCATGTCTTTTAGACATGCCTTTTCAGTTAACTAATAAATATTTAAACAACCATTATCTAGATTATTTATTATTTACATTTATTGTATTTATGCTATTTGTTATGAATTATATTCATAACAGCATCAGAAGGACATCTACAAGCATTTCATAGAGAGGTGAGAGGTTCTTACACATTTCATTTATCATGTTTCAGTTATAGATTAAGGAAGGTAGTAGCTAATGGTCTATTTGTTTCTATATTTGTCTTCAAATCTAGGGAGATTGCTCTTGTACACGAGAGTGATTTGTTCACCATAACAATGAATAATAAAAAAAACCTACACTCCTTTTTATATGCATGGCCCCAACTGGCCATGTGACACTTCACTGAAGCCACGTGGGCCCCAGAGCGCACCATTAACTGGAACCCCAATTGTTTCCTTTTTCCATGGAGTTGCGCCCCCCATACTTTTTTTTATGGGGTGGGCTCCAACAACTGGTCTTATTTTATTAAAAATAATATTTAATTACACATTCAGACTCTATTTCCTCACGAACATTAAAGGAATATATACATCCTAACATACTGCCCCTAAGTGTGTTTTACACTTTACATGGGAAAACATGCCACATAATATCACATTCGTCTCACTAACCTAAATATTACTAATATTTTTATTACAACATGAATGGCGAGGGTATTAGATGTGGTGTCAGTCTCTATAAACGAGATTTTGTCTTGGGTCTCTGGCTATTGAGTTGTAGTTGGTCTGGTGTCGTGGGATGGTGTGATCTTGGTCTAATGGTTAATGAATTTAAATGAGTGGTTGAATTTGTGTCACCCCTTACTTTTTCAGGTGGTTTTCTTTCTAAATTTAGTCTTTTCATATGGGGTTACTATGATTATCTGGTGTGTTAGTGTCTTGACTTGGTCGAGAGGGAAAGAGTCTGGTATTTCTGTCCTTTTGTAGATAGGGGTAATCCCCATAGAGACTCAATTCAACCCCTTTATGACTCTGAGATGCCACCAAGGTAGTGATAAAGAAGCATAAGAGCTGGAGGGGGTGCTTCTCGGCTTAGTTAGAGGGGAGTGTGGTTGTTTTCTCATGATTCAGTGGCTTCTTAGTTTAACACAATTCTTCTAGATGTGCATTTGGAGATAAGAGAGTTAGAGACAAATGTGGGAAAGGAGAGGAAGTTTCTTCTTGATTCAGAATTGCTTGAAGACTTGGATGGGTGGGTTCCAGACCTTGGAAACTCAAGAGGTAGAAAGAAACAATACCTGAACTCAATGGATCTTCATTGGAAAATGAAGACATTGTTGGGATTATTTCTCAGAGACAAACAAATTGAAAATTACATCTTTTCATCTCTGGAAGATGTCAAGAGGATTTTGAGGAATATTCACTTATGGATTGATGGTATTGATGCCCGCCTAAGGCATGTAGAGAGCTATGTCCCTTGTGGATTAGAGGGAGGATACCCCAGTGATGTACTTGGCTCAAGTGTACGTGCTTTGGGAAATGTTTCTTTGTCAGATGGAAACAAGTGGAGGAGGGTGGGGAAGGGGATGGTTTGGTCTACTCCCTCATTTTTTGATTTCGTGTTTTAGTTTGGCCCTATGTGGGAAACTCACCCTTGGGATTACGACTATGTATGGAGTCACTACCTTGTTTTCGTGTGGTCATGGTTTTTTTTCAGTTTACAATGGTTATTATTTTGATGGGTCTTGTGTGTTTCCCTAGTTCCTTACAGCGTTGGCATCTAGAGTTTATAAAGGTCGCAGGTCAATTGGTCTTTGATTATAGCTCCTCTCCCTTTTTAGTGATGTTTGGTGGGAAAGTGTGTAAGCCGAGATGGAAATTTTTTTTGTAAATATTAGTATGCATGCAACTAGTTTTAGTTTGGTATATGCAACAGGGGTTGTGATCTTCACTTGGAACTTCCTTTGCCAACATTAGTCTATCTATGTATTTTAGTTTCCATGATTAATACAAATCTTTGAAATTTACAAAAAAAAAGTGTATCAGTAAATTTTAACCAAAAAATAAAAAACATCAAACTTTGTTCAATCTATTTTAACAATTATAAGTTCAAATATAATTAACTAGTGCATTCATATAATTTAAATAGTTGGTAAACTCTAATAGTCATCAATCCATGATAAGCATCAAAATTGTTACTTCATGACACATATCACATTATTAAGACTAAAAAAATCTAAAAAATTAACTAAATTATAATTTTTTGTTTTTTCTGTTTTTTTTTTGTAAGCTTGGCAGGACTACATCTTCATCATGTCCAATATATCAACTAGATCAGGGCAGGGAATTGAACCAGTGACTTCGCATCAAGGAGTGCCTTAACAAAGCACCTGATCACCATCTATCCAAGACCCCGTGGACATGTTAAATTATAATTATTATTAATAATTATAAAAGGAAATAATATATGAGTTTAACGTATATGCAATTTTGTTTGTTTGTAAGCTAGGTAGGACTACATCTTCATCATCATTTCCAAATCACCCTGATCGGGGCAGGGAATTGAACCGATGAATTCACATCAAGGATTGCCTTAACAACACACCCGATCATTTTCTATCCAATACCTCGTGGACTAACATATATGCATTTGAAAAATCATGTAACAAAATTATTAGTCATGGAGATCCACCCTCACTTTATCATGGATATTCTTAACTTGTGAATATGCTTTGTTACAATATGATGGACCAATAACTTGGCTTATCAATACCACATGCCCAAAAAAATCACACTCATTTTGAGATTTATGTCATTTTTTTAATTAATCAATTTAATTTAAAGGAAATAAACGACATAACTACTTTGGAGATAAATCTTAACTAATATAAAGGGTATAACTACTTCGAAGGTAAATCTCAACCTTTGATTATTTATATTTCAAAAAAAAAATCTAACAACCCTATTCCAAAATAAACAAACATTATCTAATACATATAATATTATAAACATTCTCACCAAACCATTATACCAACGTATATAATACATATGTTATTATAAACATTCTCACCAAATCTTTTTATCGATTTATGTAATATATGTGATGTTATAGATATTCTTACAACAACATTATACCCACTTATATAAAACATATGATATTAATAAGAAATGTGTAGGCCACTTGTATAATATTGACAATAAAACAATTTTATATTGACAATAAAACAATTTTATATAGACAATCATTTGTATATGTCTAAATATCTTTGTTTACTTTAATTTTTTTTAAACATATAAATTTAATATCCTGGATGGGGTGTTTTTAATGTTTGGTTGGGGGCCACTACCACCACTTCCTCTGTCCAAGTGGCTAGGGGACATGACAACACACCCCCACAATAAGTTTTTATGACAACCATGCTCTCGAGATCTCGCCTAAGGCGAGTTGGACATAGGCCCATTAATCTCAAGCTTGTGCATTATTGTAGCATTGAAGTGACACCATCTAGCTAGAACTACCACGTGTCTGCTCATGTGATGAATGGTTTCAATTCAATTTGACCCATGGACCTCCTCCTAGTGGTGATACTCTCATTTGAAGCAGTGGGGTATCCATTCCCCTTTCCCAGAACTCTAAAATCGAATCTAGTTAGCACAAACTAGGGGCTTTATCCAAACCAATTTTGTGAAATTAGGTTAGGCCAAGTTGTTTCTCCAATTCAGGTTCTATTTGGAAATTTCAGGAATAGCCCCCCCTTCATCTAGACTTCCAATGGTGCTTTCCAATTGGTCTCTTGGATTATTGACAAGGTTTTATTGTTTCCCTTTCTCAATAAATTTGATGTGCATGATATGGATCATGATACATGTTTCTTTTGCATGTCGGAGAATATCCCTGTGGGTACTAGTCCACTTCAACAGAAGTTTCCTTGACTGTATTTGGTTTACACTATCCTCTTGGATTGATTTCTGTTTATAGTTTTAGATTTCTAATTTTCACCTCTCAAACCAAAATTTTTTCTAGTCGTTCTCCTTGTTCCTCACAGTCCACTCTCGAAGCTTTGTATTACTCCCTTGGTCTATCATTTGCAGGCTCTCGATTCCTTTTACCAACTTCCTTGGCGGACTCAACATTTTCCTCCACGTCCTCCCTCATGCTCACACTACTTTTATGTGGCAGGATGAGTGTCTTTTGATCCTATGAATTTTGGTTCCATCTGACTTCCTGCTATCAGGCCCTGCTTATGCGACACTCCTCGCTAAGCCAACTTCTTATCCACTCGCCTTCCCAAAAATCTATTTTCATATTTTGTCTAGCCTTTCACTATCACCCATCAATGAGCACACGTCTACCATGGGGAAACTTACTATTAGGAGAAAGCCTCTCAGGGACACATACATGTTGGTGCAGGGGTAACCCCGCTTCACCCACATTCCCAATATTTTCAATATTTCACTTAACTGTGTGTCAATGCATCCCAAAATTTTATTCCCCAAACTGTGCGCCAACCTGACAATCTCTGCACTTCCAATTCCCATCTTTTTATTCAATAAGGGTCTTCTTAATCCTTTCTTCCATTCATTTATCAAATTCCTAGAATTTGATTAATGAATACCTTTACAACCTTATATCTCCCAATATAAAAAGTCCCTTGGTCAAAATGGAACCAACGCACTCAACCATCCACAGTTCTGGCAACTCAACAGGTTCTTGTTTCCGGGACTGGAAATTAAATAAAACTCCAAGCCAAGGAATTACAGTCTCGCTACCTAATTCTTCCTTGGGATTTTCTTATCCGTTAATCCAATCTTATATTATATCCGAAGAACGAGGCTCCCACACTATTCATAGTCAAACATTATATGCACACCATAATATCTCAACACATATGTAATTCGTTCTCATGAATGACCCGACATCCGTAAGGATTGACCGCCAATATTATACAATTAACCTTGGTTAATTATTTTAACATATTCCATCGGGCCTTATATTACAATACATCGCATAGCGTTAACAAACCAATCTCATTACGTATATTTCCGTCGGGCCCCACAATACAATCAGAAGAACGCATACACCGTACCTTGCTTAACCTTCGGGCTCTTTCATTAAACCTCGGGCAAGTTCAACACACGATCGCCGTTCGATATCGAGCCTCCAGATCGACGGCTTGTATTAATTTTGCTCCACGTCTTCAGTCGGGGTATAACGCGCGAAGGCGCACTTTAAAGAGCGGTTTTGGACGGGTCACTTCGCCACGTGTTGAAATTTGAATGGAATCGCTCTGATTCCACAAATACCGCCTGCTCCGGAAAAGCGGTGCGAAATGGCAGGGTGGTTTTCGGAAATCCACGTTCACTGTTCATTTGGTCGTGGTTCCACTTCCTCACGCAAGGTTCCATTCTCATCCTTTTACTCCGGGTTCTATTCCTTTTGCTCGGTTCGTCTATTCTCATACAGTGCACACCCAATCGCTTATTCACAAAGAGTATGATTCACTGAAGGGAACAGGGGATTCGCACAGAACCAATCCCACAGGGTTCTTTACTGCACAATCGCCACACAATCGTTCCTCAAGAACTCATGTGTTCACACAGAAGTTAATTCGACCATTACACAATAATATTAATTTAATGTCTCATGCACGGAGATTCGCGCTATCCATAATTACAGGGAATAATCGTCAACCGCAAAATATGCAAGGTATTCCTCACACAGGGTTTTGACAGCAAATGCACAGTTACACTGAGATAATTTCCTCATATAATCCGACCAAGAGGGCATAAGTCACACACGGGATTTATACAAAATTCTTCATAAACAGATATATATATACACATGAACTAACTCTACAAGGCACAAATATACTGAAACATTTCTTATTTACACAGTGAATTAACTTACAACCTCCTAGCGGCCAGATCTTCAGTTGATTGGCCCTTCTCCTCTACATTCCTATGCAGCCTCTAAGCAGGTCTAGGTGCAGGCCTTCGACTCTGTCACAGAGGTTTAGTTTTATACAATTACAATGAAACGCTTCAAATTCCTTGATGAATTTTGGACTCCTAAGCTAGCCTAACTTCTGACTATCTTTTCAGGTGCCCGTCAAACATTCGGGCAGTTACAATATTTTCCCTCTAATTAACTAAATTACTCAATTATGAATCTTTACATAGGGAAACAAAACAAGAGGCCCCTCTCTAATGTTTATTTATGTACAAAAGTGTTTCGGGTCTAATGCTCCTGCATCACATGTGCACCAATGACTACATGAATCAACTAACAAGTTTCAATATCTCACCCCAAGTCCCATCTAGGAGGAGCTAGCTCGTATGGAACACAAAGGGGCTTCCTAATGGTGGTAGCTCTCAGACATAAGACCCCTTGGAAACATTGAAGACCCTTTTCAAGTTGTCACTACTGACTATGATCCCTTAGCTTAGTCTTGCTATGCTCTAGTATATTTTGCATTATGACTACACAATTCATCCTCATGGCCAATTTGGCTTGTTTTGAGTATATGTATAATCTATTTAATCTTTTTTCTTATCATGATTTTCTATTCTTCTCTGTGAAGAGTGCACTTTTGGCTATGGTATGGTATTTCTAATGAAAGACTGACCTAACATCTATGGCACATCCATGTATATTCTTTTTTTTTTTGGTAAGTTAAACATTGGTAAGGCTATATCATGGTCATGTCCAAGAATAACATCATAATAGGGTGGGGTATTGAACCAATGACTTAACATCTAGGAGTGCCTTAACAACACCCTTGATCACCATCTATCTAAGGCCCCATTGACACATCCATGTATATTCTAGTTTAGAAATCTATGTAATATTTATCATATATATATATATATAACTTAAACTATATGCTGAGTGAGGAAATGAGTGGGTGGAAGGAAAGAGTCATGCCTGTTCACTTCATATTCCCATATAGAATGCAAACAATCATGAAGCTATATGTATAGAACAGTTAATATCCATGTGTAGAAGGTTACGAAAACATAGAAAGAGAGAGAGAGGGTGCAACAGATTTGAAGAGTGCAGAAGAGGTTAGAAAGATGCAGAATTGAAAAGAGCAGAAGAATGTAAGAGAACTGCAGAAGGTTGGAGAGTGGAAGAATAAGAGAGAGTTGATATGAAGTAAAGGCCGAAGAGACAGCAGTGGAGAAGGAGTATAACAAAGCTGATATCCAGTTAAATCAACATTTTAGTTTCAAGTTGAGTGAAGGGATTGTAGTCTCCTTTCAAGTAGTAGCTTGTTAAATTTCCAGTTGTAGTTGGTTGAGGTAGGAGCCTCCTGTGGGTTGTAGCTTGCATAAAAATACATGGGAGTTGGTGCTTTCATTTCAAGTTGTAGCTTGATAGATGTCCAGTTGGAGTTGGTTGAGGTAGGAGCCTCCTGTGGGTTGTAGACTACAGAAAATAGATGGGAGTTGGAGCTTCCTTGAAAGTTTTAGCTTGCAAAATCTGAGGTAGTAGCCTCATGTAGGTTGAAGCCTACATAAAATCAGTGGTGAGAGGGAGTTGGAGCTTGCCTTTGCATCACAACAATAATAATATGTGGTTTTCTCCCTTGTGGGTTTCCACTTATATCTGATGTCTATGTGCTTGATGATTATGTGTTGATGTGATGTTTTAATCTACTTAATTACTTACTCTACACACATTAAGTTTTCTGATTCATTATGTATTAAGCTGCTTATGAAATGAAGGTATAAATGATTTGAACGAAAATAGTTTTAAATTTCCATGAATGTATTAAATTGATTCATCCCACCCTCTCAGTTTAACTAAGGGTTCATCATATGATAGTAGTATACATGTGGTATTGTGTGCATGTCGTACATGTTGTGTTGAGGGCATGTGGTACTATGTATGTGCATAGTGTAGTTGTGGTATCACGACATGTGTATTTGTTGTGTTGTACTATGTGTACGTATATGTATATGTACATGAATTGTGTTGTATTGTACACCGGGTGTAGGTGTATGTGTTGCATGCTAGTGTAGGCGTATGTATTGTGTTGTATGATACACCGAGTGTAGGTGTATGTGTCGTATGCCAGTGTGGGTGTATGTATTATATGGTTTTGTATGTCATGTGTGTGTGTACATGTTGTGATTTACACTGCATGTATGTGTACGTGATTGAAGAGAAGGTATTGGGTAATTTTCAGGTGTGGCAACCGATTCAGTGTGTGTACAGAAAGAACAAAGGTAGAAGTAAGGACTAATGAAGGATAAGTATCGATATTTTATTATAGTTTTATTATGCATATGATCTACGATTCTGACTTATGATGGTTACATGTGATTTATGATTATGGTTTATGATGATTGCATGTAATTCATGATTTTGACCTATGATGGTTGTGTTTTGAGCTAACTAGATGTGATATGTTTATACATGATGATTTGATTGAACAACTGATTTAACTTGTTGTGACAGGAAGTGAACTGGATTACAAGTGTACCTTATTGACAAGCTACTAATGAGATATAATTTGAAGTTATTTCAATTTATTTTGAATCTAATGGAAATTATGTGCTTGGTACAGGAATGCATGAACATGCTCGGTTGGGATGGTTGAAGCTAACTACAAGAAATAGCAGCGTCAACAAAAGGAACTGAAACAAACAATATTATGTTGGTAAAGCACTTCAGGAGTAGGGCCATTGTGGGACACTGGTACCCAATAATGTCCATTGATTTCCATGAGCATGCTATGACCAATATGATGGTTTTGAGGTAGGTATATGCCTTGGTTGTTTGAACTTTCGATGCGAGGAATCATTTCCAAGGGATGGATTGCCTGGGATGTGGGTGTCAACGGAACTTGGAAGGTGAGTGACTACACGGAAGGGGCAACCTGATTGCCAGATGGAATCAAATGCGTATTGGGAGTTTCCTTGGAAAAATGAGTTGGTAACTTTTCATTGAGAGGAAAAATGTCATAGGATTGTAGCGCTGGACATTGGACACAGCTTTGACTTTGGCAGTGGATTCTGGAATTCCTGAGAAGGAGGTGAATCCTAGTATTACTTTGAGGCTAGAGGCGTGAGCCTTTGGATTCCCTTGTTGCTGATACATGTATCGTATCCTTCTATTTTCTATATGTGTATATTATTGTAAATACTATATCAAGCTAGATTTATAAATCTCCATAGACAATATGATTATTTTCTGGTTGAAGGGAATGTGGTTTTTATTGTAAATATTGTAATGTGTTTTGTAATAATGCTCCAGTAAATGGTATGTTTGTCATGTTTTTAGCAGTGGTCATTTTAAATACTGCAATGAGATATGTTATAAAGCTCCATAGGCAGTATCTTTTGTTTTTAACAATTTGCCGGTTTGTAGGTGTCATTAAACACCAAGGACTGTGTTCCCCCAAGGGGGAGGGTTCTGTAACGACCCTGGTAAAATTCCATGTAAAAATATATAATAACCACGGGTGATGGGACAAGTATTCCAAGCTTAATGGTGGGAAAAACATCCTAGTGGGCGTTCATTCGGTTTATTATGGCTAAAGGAAATTGACAAAGGCAAAGGCAAAGGCTTTAGAAAGACATGAGGCATGATTTGGCATTTATTTATGAAAATAATGGAAAATAGGAGAAATGGAAGGTGAAAGGTCACATGTTGCATGTGAGGAGGAAAATGAAGGAAAATAATGGAAAACGAAGAAAATAGAGGCCTAATTGATAAAAAGGCTTATGAGGATCAGTTGGTAAGATTTGGTCAGTGAATTTTTGGAGCTCTCCCATTATTCTCTCTCTATCTCATACTCTTGGATACTTAGAGTTTTCTTTGAGCACTGTTGGAGAGTGTGGATACTGGGTGATTTGGAGCAAGAAGGAAAAATAAGAGCAGGAAAGCGCAAGCGGACATCGGGATCAACAACTACAACGATATTTGATTGTAGGTACCGAGTTGCATGTATGTTTTCCTCACTAGTTTTGGCATGCATGGTGTATGCATGTGGATTTTCACAACCTTGCCATTTCATGGACAACCATGGTATTGTGGGTTTATTTCCATTGATTGTTTTTTGGTTGGTTCTCATGATTCCTTTAGCTGTTGGGTTGAGTTATTAGTTCCTGGAGCCTTGGTTGGAAAAACGCTCTAGAGCTCGACGGATAACTATGGGGTTGAGTTACTAGTCTTGGAGCCTTGGTTGGACAAATGCTATGGAGACCTAGGTGGGTTGAGTTACTAGTCGTGAAGCCTTGGTTGGGCAAACACTTTGGATCCCAGGAACAATTGGGGTTAAGTTACTAGTCTTGGAGCCTTGGTTGGAACACATACTTTGAAGCCCTGGAGTAGCTTGGGTGGAGACCAATCCGTGATGGTTAGTGATGTCCGACCGTGAGGTGGAATCATTGGTTTGGGGTTGAGACAATTTGGTCTCTAGAGCCCTGGTTTGGTGTTGATTGATGTGTTTGATGAAGTCCCACATTCATGCTTGGAATATGGCACGATGCTAATTGACTGAAGTGAGACTTGGATAAACCAATCTATGGTCGGGTAGAACATGGAAGTCCCATCTCCGGTTGGTTTTTACATTCCGTAATGATGAGCTCATTCCTCTAGTATTCGGTATGCAAATGTACTAGTTTATGTATGTATTTTATCACCATTATATCCATTGTATTTATGTTGTTATTGTGCTGGTTATAAGCATGTGTTCAATCAGTGATGATGTATGGCTCTATTTATGTTTTTACCTGTAAATTAATACACAATGTATATATGGTTAAATACATATATTGTTGCTTATGATGTAGGGGAGCAATGTTTCTTAGTTATTCTCAGATAAGTAAGAGACCCCTATGTTTAAATATGTTGTGTAGATGCAATGCTCGTGACATGTTTGACAAAATGACTGTCATGGATGGGAGGGGTTTAGATGAGTTCCTGATGATGTGATTGCTTCCATACCTTTATTTTAATGTTATTTATCCTTTGCTAAAGTTTCATGAAGTTCTAGGCAGTGACCTGGGCTCTGGGGCTAAAAAGGTGGCACAAATCCAGAAGTTGCAGGCACAAAATTGAATTTTTGAGGCCCTGGCCATGATCTTGCCTTGTAATTCCCATGGCTATAGGATTCTATCCACTCCCTTTCCATTACATGCCTGCGGTTAAGGCTCAAAAGGGTCAAAAATTAGTTCCCCCTCAGGGTTGAGGGGTCTGGGAGGTTGGGTTACCTCATGGAGGTGTTGTTGATCTTGTGTAAGGTCATCTTGTCAAGTTTCCATTGGTTCCACTTCCTTAATATCATCTAGGAGGTTGAATCTCATATTAGTAGCCTCTCGTCGCATGTTTACCCCGGCTGGCCGATTACTTGGGTAGATATGGGAAGAGAGTGTTACAAATATATCACCCCGATGAGGGCGGGGAATTGAACCAGTAACTTCACATCAAGGAGTGCCTTAACAAAGCACCTAATCACCGTCTATCGAAGACCCCGTGGATATTTTAAATTATAATAATTCTTAATAATTATAAAAAGAATTAATATATGAGTTTAATGTATATGCATTTGAAAAAGCATGTAACAAAATTATTAGTCATGGAGATCCACCCTCACTTTATCATGGATATTCTTAACTTGTGAATATGCTTTGTTACAATATTATGGGCGAATAACTTGGCTTATCAATACCACATGCCCAAAAAACTCACACTCATTTTCAGATTTATGACATTTTTTTAATTAATCAATTTAATTAAAAGAAAATAAAGGGCATAACTATTTTGGAGATAAATCTTAACTAATATAAAAGGTATAACTACTTTGAAGGTAAATCTCAACCTTTGATGTATGACTACTAATAAGAATATTCTAGAATATTCATCAAAGCTTAAATCCATACTAACCACCTGATAATTATTGACATTTCAAAAAAAATCTAACAACCCTATTCCAAAATAAACAAGCATTATCTAATACAACTTGAGTGGGCCTAATGGTTAAGGGCGTGTGTTTCTTCCTAAGAGGTCATAGGTTCAAAATCAGAGGGGGGTAGGTTATGTATGTCTTTGTAGACTTAGCTGTTTGCACGGATGTGGGTCCCTTGTCCCACAAACAAGGGGGTATCATACACCAATTTGGTGTCTGGCTTGGCCATGACCTTAAAATTGGATAATAATTGGACAATAAGAATAATATAATATTATAATCATTCTCACCAAACCATTATACCAACTTATATGATACATATGTTATTACAAACATTCTCACCAAACCTTTTTATTGATTTATGTAATACATGTGATGTTATAAACATTCTTACAAAACCATTGTACCCACTTATATAATACATATGATATTAATAAGAAATGTTTAGGCCACTTTCATAATATTGGCAATAGAATAATTTTATATATACAATCATTTGTATATGTCTAAATATCTATGTTTACTTTAATTTTTTTTAAACATATAAATTTAATATCCTGGATGGGGTGTTTTTAATGTTTAGTTAGGGGCCACTACCACCACTCCATCTGTCCAAGTGGCTAGGGGACATGGAAACACACCCCCACAATAATTTTTTATGACAACCATGCTCTCTAGATCTTGCTTAAGGCAAGTAGGACATAGGCCCATCAATCCCAAGCCTGTGCGTTATTGTAGCATTGAAGTGACACCATATCGCTAGAAATATCACATCTATGCTCGTGTGACGAATGGTTTCAATTCAATTAGACCCATGGACCTCCTCCTAGTGGTGATACTCACATTTGAAGGAGCGGGGTATCCGTTCCCCTTGCCTAGAACTCTCACATCAACTCTAGTTAGCAAAAACTAGGGGCTCTAGCTGAACCAATTTTGTGAACTTAGGTTAGGCCAAGTTATTTCTCCAATTCATGTTCTATCTAGAAATTTCAGGAATAGCCCCCCCTCATCTGGACTTCCAGTGGTGCTTTCCAATAAGTCTATTGGATTATTGACAAGGTTTTGTTATTTCCCTTTCTCAATAAATTTGATGTGCATGCTATGGCTCATGATACATGTTCTTTTGCAAGTCGGAGAATATCCCTATGGGTACTGATCCACTTCAGTAGAAGTTGCCTTGACTATCTTTGGTTTGCACTATCCTCTTGGCTTGATTTCTATTTATGGTTTTAGATTTCTAATTGTCACCTCTCAGACCAACATTTTTTCCGGTCGTTCTCCTTATTCCTCTTGGTCCACTCTCGAAGCTTTATATTCCTCCCTTGGTCTATCATTTTTAGGCTCTCGATTCCTTTTACCAACTTCCTTAGCAGACTCAACATTTTCGTCCATGTCCTCCCTCACACTCACACTAATTTTATGTGGCAGGATGACTGTATTTTGATCCTCTGACTTTTGGTTCCATTTTACTTCCTCCTATCAGGCCTTGCTTATGTGGCACTCCTCGCTAAGCCAACTGATTATCCACCTGCCTTCCCAACAATCTATTTTCATATTTTGTCTAACCTTTCACTATTCCCCACCAACGAGTACACATTTTCCAAGGGGAAACTTACTATTAGGAGCAAGCCTCTCAGGGACACACATGTGTGCACCACTGACTACATGAATCAACTGACAAGTTTCGATATCTCACCCCAGGTCCCATCCAGGAGGAGCTAGCTCATATGGAACACAAAGGGGCTTCCTGATGGTAGTAGCTCTAAGACATAAAGGTTCTTGTTGAACTAGTTGATTGGGCGTTGGATATTGAACATTCATGAGGCCATTTTAACAAATACATGTACACCATTGATCTATATTGGCATTTGAAGTTTTTTCTTGGTAGAATTATCATCGATTGCTTCGAGCACTAGGTAGACATCTTACACTCTCTACAATAGCTACATCATCACATGAGTGACATGGATCAACCTTGGGCCACATTGAGCAATGTCTTCGCATTCCTTCCCTAGCAAGCAACACCCCCCAGCAACACTGAAGACCCTATTCAAGTTGTCACTACCAACTATGATCCCTTAGCTTAGTCTTGCTATGCTCTAGTATATTTTGCATTATGACTACACAATTCATCCTCATGGCCAATCTAGCTTGTTTTTAATATATGTATAATCTATTTAATCTTTTTGCTTATCATGATTTTCTGTGCTTCTATGTGAAGGGTGCACTTTTGGATATGGTATGGTCTTTCTAATGAAAGACTGACCTAACATCTTTGGCACATTCATCTATATTCTTATTTTTTTTGGTAAGTTCGTCATTGGTAAAGCTACATCATAGTCATGTCAAAAAATAACATAGAATAGGGTGAGAAATTGAACTAGTGACTTAACATCTAAAAATGCCTTAACAAAACCCTTAATCACCATCTATCCAAGGCCTATGGACACATTCATGTATATTCCAATTTAAAAAGCTATACAATATATATATATATATATATATATAAACCATTGTTAGAATTATAATTTTAAATGGTTATATTTATATATATTTTAAGTGGATATTTTTAAACAAAGTAATTTAATGTGTAAGAAATTCTTTCGGTGAAAATCACATGAAGGGAGTTTTTTGCTGACGCGTTTCGAACCAATGAGTGTGGCTCATCATCAGGACAAGATGAGAAATCTGAACCAAAAACCAGATTAAATAGACAAGAAAGCTCCAACTAGCCGTTAGTGACATAACGACTAGTTTGACTAAATCAATAAATTAAATTAAAATTTTATCAAATCAAACTATATTTCATTAAGTTTGATTTCAATAAGATTTTATTATTAAGGTATTAATTTGATATTAATGATTACTAATAAAAAATGCTAAAATAATTTTATTTTTTATTTTAATTTTTTTTTATTTTTATTTTTAAAATTTTGATTAAAATAAATAAATAAATAAATAAATAAATAAATAAATAAATATATATATATATATATATATATATATAATAATAATAATAATAATAATAATAAGATGTAAGAACACACAGGAGGTGGGCGTGTTCGGCTCTCTCTGCGCGTTTTGAGCTTCGCTAGGGCTTCTGCTGCATGGCTACCCCTGTGGCGGCAGGCCTCAGGCCTTCCCTATGGAGACGCTGGGTCCTTCTATGGATCCGCCTTCTTCTCCTGCCTTCGATGCATTCAACCAGCTTCTTGCCGGTTTGCCTCAGAAGAAAAGAAGCGATGCATCCAAATTTGTTAATAAGCTAGATGAAATTCCTGAGATCTCTTTGCCTCCGGAGGCACCCATTCAAGTAGCTTTATCTTTGGCTGATCGTGGTCTCATTGGCCAATTCATGGGTCTGTGGCCTTCTCCGAAAACTACTGAGCAATGGGTTAATAGGAACTGGGCTCCTCTGATCAAGGAAAATGTCACCTCTTACTTTCTGGGGTGAGTGTACTTCCTCTTCGAATTCTCCTCCAAAGATGACAAAGATTTGATCTTTCAAAATGGGCCGTATTTCATGGGTTCTCAGGGCCTCTATCTGAACAAATGGACTCTGGACTTTGATCCTGCTGTCGATGTTCCCAAGGCTGTCCCGGTGTGGGTTCGCCTTCCAAATCTGCCAGTTCACTGCTGGAACTGGAGCTCCTTGAAACACATTGGCAACACTCTCGGGAAATTCATAGATCGGGCAAAAAATAAGGACCAGTACGACTGTGCCAGGATATGCATAGAAGTAGATCTAGAGGTGGGTCTTCCAGAGGCTATCAAAATCAAAGTCGGTAGCTGGTCTCATGTGCAGATCTTGGACTATGAGCAACTGCCGTTCAAATGTAGGAAATGTCATGTTCATGGACATTTTGCTAGAAACTGTCTGTCCAATGCAGAGCTAGAGAAAGGGATTGAAGAGGGTTGGAATCAAGTCAAACGAGCAAAAACCAATCACAAAGGACAAAAACCGGGAGGACCCTCTGGAAAAGGCTCTCTACAGGCTAATGTACAACGCCCCCCTCCCAAAAAGGCGCAGGAAAACAAATTTGACCCACTAAGCCAGCAGACAAATGCTTCTCAGGAGATCGAGACCCAAAACCTAGATTCTCCAAGCGAAGGTACTCCCTCAGCCTCCCTTAAAGGAACAAGTGCCAAAGATTCCAAAGGTATGACTTCAGAAAATGAGGAAGAAGAGCAGGAAACGAACGAGTTAGAGGAGGAAGGAGAAATAGGAGAATCCCAAACCTCGGTACGAAGATCTACAAGAGGCTGTAAAACTGATAGGGAAAAAAGAGAGCAGGAGACTTATAAAGATAAGCTACAGGGCAGTCAGCCAACTCTGGAAAAACTGCTAGCCTCAAAGCCTAGGATGTTGAAAAATCAGCCCCAAGGCTCCAAGGGAGCCCACCAGAAACATAAATAATGAAGGTCATCTCTTGGAATTGCCGAGGTATGGGGAGTAAAGTTAAGGAAGAAGCCATGAGAAGCCTAATAAGAACATAAACTCCAGACATACTTCTCGTCCAGGAGACTAAGCTGGAAGACGTAGTATTCCTGCAAGCATGCAAGAAACTTTGGTTCAAAAGTAAAGCAAGAGCATTCTCTGCCCGGGGCGCATCGGGAGGGATTGGCACTCTATGGAACCCCAGCAAATTTGCAGTCACCTTTGAGGCTAGTAATACTCACTGGTTGCTGCTGAAAATGCAGAATCTAGATACTAAGGAAATCTTTTGCCTCTTCAATGTATATTCTCCAGTCAATGTCGGGGAAAAAAAGGAATGTTGGGATTTTATAAGGCAACAAGCAGACTTGACAAATCTGGAAAATATAATTATTGCTGGAGATCTCAATCTCACTCTTCACTCATCTAAAAAAAGAGGAGGATGCGCTGTCCGAGATCCGGCAAGGGAATGGGCGGAGGATCTGTTGCAGGACTGGGACTTGCTGGATATCAAACCCTCTTCCGGTAAGTTCTCTTGGTCTAACAAAAGAGTGGGCCCTGGTCATATTGCTGCCAGATTAGATAGATGTTACATAGTAATTTGTCACCGTCCCTACCATTTCCCGTCCCGCACAATAAAGGACCCATTTCGTGACCTGTGAACATTGTCATGCCTTGAAAACATCATCAATGCATTCCTCTAAGCATGAGCTTTATTTGCCCTTGAGACATCTCCTTGCAAAAATCATGAAAAACATCCCTTTTGGCATTGGCGCGGGAAGGCAGTT
Organism: Pinus albicaulis; assembly: GCA_034641835.2. Taxonomy (NCBI): domain Eukaryota; kingdom Viridiplantae; phylum Streptophyta; class Pinopsida; order Pinales; family Pinaceae; genus Pinus; species Pinus albicaulis. The sequence continues at coordinate 182,133 of JAXQQM020084577.1, read as the reverse complement.
CAGTACTCGCACCAATGGGGAAAATCCTGCAAAGAGGTCGCGCCAACTGGCGCTCTGTCATAGAGCAGTAGTCGCGCCACCCAATTTAGGGACTGTTTTTTAAATAAAGATGGCGGAAGTTGAGTTCCAACAAACTCAGAAACCATTGCCTATCTTGAGTTGGGAAGTTTGGCTGCGGGAGTTCTATGGAGGGGAAGTGGTTTTTCCACCTCTCATGGAACCTTCCTTGTTGATAGGGCCAATCCCATAATAATAGGGATCCCAACTCCCTCCTTCCCCATCTATAAAAGCCTGCTCAAATCCATGGCAAGCTAGTCTTGAAGTGCCTAAGCTTTGTATCTCCATATTCCCAAGAGCCTTTGTGCTGTAAAGAATCCTCTCTTTCCCTTAAGTCCGACTCAAGTAAGGAGACCATTGTCGAGAGACTCCGGAGAGGTTTTCCCTTTCCTTGGCGAGCTTTGCGAGACGTGGATGACCGGAGACCCGTCCGAAGGAGACCGCGACGTCAGAACTTGGTTGTAATCTTTCTTCGTTCATTATTTAATAGATGATTATGATTATGGTTCCACTCCGTTTTCCATCATGTTAATGTGAGTAACGTCCTTTCTGACTGACGTTTAGTTACGTATGCTGGTTTCTATGCTTGTATCTGTTCGTTTCTTCCATGTGCAGGTGTTCATTCGCGGAGATCGTGGAGAAATTGTGATCTGCCGGGGCTGAAGGACGGGGACGTTTCTTCTTCAGATCATAGCGTTGGAATCCAGGTAGACTTCTATCCCTAGTCTTTCCATTCGTAACTAGGAGTTTGCGTCATAACATTGTTTGATTGTTGCTAGACCCCTGCTGGGCTAGTAGGGATCGCCTCTGTCCGTAGAGGGGATTTACCTCCTCAACAAATTGGTGACTCCACTGGGGACCGTCCGGTTTTCATTGTCTCGTTTATGTTGTTTCGCTTTGATTGTTCTCCCTTACTTGATGAACCTTCTGGGTTGGATTCTTTCATTGTTTTAGCTTCTTGGTTTGCTTAGCTTACATTGGTCTGCTTCTGGAGTAGCTTGTTTTTTAATTTTTGCTGAGAAACTCGACTAACGCGGTTTTTAACCCGACAGTCGCGCCAATTGGCGCACGTTGCCTTTGTCTAGCTCGCGCCAATTGACTTCTGGCGCCAGTTTCACACTTACAGTCACGCCACCCCTGTGAGTTTTTTGAGTTTCTTCATTTTTGAGCTCTCTGGATTTGATCAGTGTTTTTCTTCTTGATTTTCCGACTGCCTGAGTGTGTTGGAGTCTTGTTTGGCCGGGAATTCACCTCTGTCCTTTGGTTGTTTGCTTCTATCTACCGATTTCACGTTTTGAGCCCTAGGGCATCTAGTGGCTTAGTGTATCGAGCCCTCCTTGGGAGTTTTGGTGTCTTGGTTGTCCTGTCAACTTGCTGATTGATTCTCCACATCCTCTTAGTAGTCGTTGATTGTTTTGTTGCGTTTTTTGGGTGATTGTTCATTCCTTCATTCGAAATTCGTTTGGCCTTGCTTTGGACCTAGATCACACGGTCCATTGGAAGCTTTTGAGTCTTTTCTTTGCTTTGAGAGACTTTGGTCGATTTGGGGATCTGATTGCTTGCATTGTTGAGTGAGTTTTGTTTGTTTCGCTCTCTTGGATATCGTTTCTCAAATTGTTCCTTTTGTTTTCAATGCACATTAGCTATTAAACATTGAAAAAAAAAAAAAAAAAAAAAATCTCTTTTGCTTTTGTTAATTAGTGAAAATTGTGATCTTTTCCATATCGCTAGTGATTAGTGTTTTGAATGAAAAGTTTTCAATTGCATTAGTTGCATTAGAGATCTCATTGTTTGTCTTCCGTTCATTTCGTTTGTATAAAAGCTCTCAACTCTTATTTAACTAGTTTTCATCGAACGAAATGTTCCACTGTGGCATATAGCTCTGCATTTAGGAGTCTTTCGAGACACTACATACGATAGGGCCTGGAAATTGAAACTTAATTGAAGATCAACTGTAAAATTTATTCAATTAACCTAAGGCAACATTAAAACCTAACGAAACATATTTAGAAGGTCTAGGCTAGAGACGTGTTCCGGCGTCGTTAAACCTAGCAGCTGTCGTTCGCCTGTTGGCTTTAGACAGCGCTAGTACGGACTTGCGCTCCCCGTACCGTCGCGTATATAAAGGGAGACCCCTCTAGGTTTTCAATCCTTTGTCCACAGGAAGCCGAGTCTGCCGCCCTATACCCGTGATACACCGAACACAGCATTCGGGGAGACTACCTGCACGTACGGAAAGTCCTTGGTCGATTTCTGTTTTATTATTGAAACCAAGGTGTATATTGCAGTTCACGGATATTTGGTACACCCTTTGTGCCTAGTTTTTCCTGAGCAGTCATTTGGTCTTTTCTGACTCCCTAAACTTGAAAAGACCGTCAAGCGCTTGTACTTTCACGCTTGTGTCAACTCTGAAAGAGATAGAGTCATCTTTTTATCGTTTCTCGACTCTTAAAATATGAAACGGTAGAATTTATTACTTTCCAATGTGGTAAAATTAATCGCCCACGATTACACACCTGTTTAGACATTGCTTGTTGACCGTTTGATCGTGTGTCTTAACTCGTTTTCAGCCCGTGTGTGTGTTTGCTCTCTTTCTCTAGTCTTTTGCCACGGTGGCGGAACCTTCGGTTTCGTCTACTGGTAGTCCTTACACGGACGATTCTTCAGAAGCTTCTCAGCCTTCTGTTGAACCACAACAGCCTGTTGTTTCCTAGTTTCCTGACCGGGGACCGGTTCTCGCCGAGCAACCCTTTGGAGGACCAGTTGAGTTCAATTGGCCCTTTTCGGACCCTGTGTCTGAATTGAGATTAGGAGCTGATTTCCTTTCTCTTACATCGGGTTCACCGTTTGTCGCTGCTGTTTTTCCTCCTAGTCCTCGCCGTCTTTTGCGTGATTTAGCGCCAGGATCAACCATGAGTGATTCTGGTGAGGAAATTCTGGGGTCTCATGACTATCAGCGCATCCCTCGTAGATTGTTTGAGGGAGACGACTCTGAGCTGGCTACCATGTCGTCAGCCAGTCCTTCTTTACCGCAGGGATACAGATCTCTGGGTCAAATTATTTCAGCTGCTGCCTCTATGGGAATATCATCTCCTGCTTCGAGGCCAGCTGCCACTACACCCGGGGTGTCTCCTTCGACGCCCGTCACTTCGGTTCCCGTTCGGCCCACTGTTTATGTGGCTGCTTCTTCTTCTGTTGTCTCGGCTACCAGGGATGGGCTAACTCCTGAAGACGTTTATCTAGCTACTGCTATACCGGAGAATATCTCTTCGGAGGAGTATCGGTTGTTTTTGCAACAGCTGAACGCCGGAGCTGGACAAATTCCCCAAGATCCTTACCGATCTTTCTTTTCGCGCTATGCACAGGACGGCACTCCCGTGTATGGTTTCCCAGGTCAGCTTGACGAGCACGGGGAGGTTTTGCGCCTTCCTGCTCCTGAGGCTTATTTGTATGCTCAAGGTTTACCGAACAACCAGGCTCATAACCCACAGGGACAGCCCTTCCAAGGCCAACCTGCAGGCCAACCTGGCTATCTGTACGACCCGCAGGGACAGCCCATTCAAGGCTACTCTGCGGGCCAGCAAGGGCCATTGTACAATCCACAAGGACCATATTATAGCCCTGCTGGTCAACCTGCTCAGCCTCAGCTGGGGTATCAACCGGGACCGGCCTATGGTCCTGGGGGGCAAATCCAGCCTTCTTTACCGATGCAACCTCAGTATCCTGTTGTCTCTAACGTTGCATATCAGCCAGGACCACCCTATGGTTCTGCTTCAGGTCAAACTGGTTTCCAGCAAGCACCTGGTCCTGTTCCACCACCAGGCCAACCGGCTCATCCGGTACAACCTGGTGTCCTGCCTCCAGAGCCCGGCGGCCCATGCGGTGCACCACCGGGCTTCCACTTACAATGCCGGAGTCCTTTCTTGTGACAGTAACACTTTGTTCCTCCAGGGCCAACTGGTCATTCGGGCCGACCCCTCACTCGAGGTCAACTTTGTTCATTAGGGGCAGCCCTCTCATTAAGTTCCTCTGCTCCTTGACTGTTCATTCAATGCGCAGCCAAATCGCAGTGCCAACGCCTACGTCCTGCATCACGGGGTTCCACTTATCGGCCGGCCTACTCATCCTCGGGTGGTTATTATCCTGTAGTCGGTCTCAGCCGAACTATAACCACCACAGAGCTCTCGGTGTGTCCTCCTCCACCCGGATTCTACCTACGCTCGGCCAAGTCAGCAGCCTTATACGAGACGACACCTAATCAGGGCCCGAACCCTGGTTATCAAGCCCCGCACTATGGTTACCAGCAGCCAAATCAGTCTGGTTATACGAACTATGCCCCCTACGGTCAGAATCCTTCAGGACAGAACCCGTGGGGGCAGGGATATTCACAACCATCGCAGAGCATGGGTACCGGACCTTATCCTGGGACTGGCATGGTGGTTAACCCTCCATTGCCATTCCTGGCTACCTTGGAACTACCGGACGTTTCAAATTTGACCAATGATCCGATTTCACATAATCCATATTAGCCTCCGGTTCCCACCAAGATACCAGGTGATTGTCCCAAGTTTGAGGGCAAAGCTGGCGAAGACCCCCAGGCGCATGTGATGACGTATCACCTCTAGTGTTCGTCTAACTCTTGGACCGACGATTCGATTCGTCTGCGTCTTTTCCAGCGTACTTTAACAGGAGCTGCTGCTAAGTGGTACATAGAACTATCCCGTGGTATTTTTCAAGATTTCAACTCGTTAGCCATGGCTTTCCTCACGCATTTCCAGTTACCGGTCCGGTATGAGGCCGGGACGCACCTCCTGTCTTCTCTGAAGCAGGACACAGCCACTCACATCTCGGATCACATCCATGAGTGGCGGCGCCGTCGTCGACTGATCAAGTTTCACATACCTGATCAGATTTTGACTCACTGGTTCACCACCTCCTTTGTGAATAAAATCGCTCAGGATATTGCAATGGGAGCGTGTGTGACGGAGGAACAAGCTATCGCGCGTGCCCAGTACTTGGATCTTGTCTATTCGCAGTCTGGCACGCTTTATGACATCTTGACTGATGCTCCACGGCCCGGAACCACTAAGGCTCTGCCTACCCCTACGGTGGATGGTGTCATTGGTTCCGTTTCTCAAAATTCAAAGAAGTCTTCGAATGGGAAGCAGAAGGCTAATTCTTCCAACAATACCTCTGCTAATCCCGTCTCATCCGATTCTGGTAAAACCGCGGAGGTGAATGCCGTCCAGGCCAATCCTGCGGACAAATCCTCCAAGGGGAAGAAGAAGGGCAAAGGCAAATCAAAATATGATGGCCCAAAACCGGAATCTAAATCTCGAACTGAGGATGGCTCTCAACGGAAGCCGAAATTCCCTTGCCTCATCTGTGAAGGTGACCATTACACTAAAGATTGTCCACGACGGTCCGAGGTTAGTCAACTTCTTAAAGGCTCTAAAGGGACTCCGGCTGTTTTAAAAGAGCCATTTCCATCTCAGCAGACCCAGATGGTCGAACAGGCGTCACCATCTGCACCATTTGGGTCTCAGGTTTTCATGATGAAGACTAATGCACCTATCACTATCGCTACGCGGTCGAAGGATTACAATGAACCGCGGCAGGCACCCGGGAAGGCAGTTGCGGATGGGCCGCCTCCCCCACCTGCCTCCGGTCCATTGGAAATCGAGAAGCCGACTCTCGAACCCGTTGTGAAGCCACCTCCCAAAGGTGTTCTTCGGAGATCCTCTTATAATCCAAACGCTTGTGCCGCTCAACATTACAGTATTGTTGAGGATCTGGCACAGGCGCCATGTGCCATGTCCGCACTTGAGGTTCTTCAAAGTTGTCCTTCACAACGGAAGGCTTTACTGTCTGCAATCGGTGGTATCGATCCCGCCGACTCAAGCCTTCTCACTTTCGATATGGAGAATTTTACTCCCCGGCTTCCACATCAAATCGCTTTGGTCATTCAAGTCGGGATTAACGGTCTGAACATTCATAGGGCCGTCGTAGATGAGGGTGCATCTACCTGCGTTATGTCCTCCGCTTGCTGGAAGGCCATCGGCTCTCCAGCCTTGTCGTCATCTCCCAATGCCCTTGAGGCATTTGATGGTCGGGAATCTAAACCCCTGGGAGTTCTCGAGAGTCTTGCAATCACATTACAGGGAAAAACTGTCAACGTGGAAGTAGAAGTGGTTGACGCTAAACTCAACTACAATATACTTCTTGGCCGCAGCTGGACCCATGCCATGCTCTGCGTGCCGTCTACCGTCTTTCGATTCATTAAGTTCCCTCACGAAGGCAAGATTGTCACGGTAGATCAGTTGTCATTTTTCACCTCTAGCTCTGAGAACAACGTGCCATACGTGGATCAAATTCCGAATCCCCCAGACAGCATAGGACCTGGTCTTTTCAAAGACCCAGTCCTCATGGGTATATTCCCCGCACCACCACCGAATACCGCTCAAGTCAACATGTTGTCCAGGACTGATGACCCCTGGCTTATTCCTACACTTGAGCAAGTATATGAGTTTGGAGAATCCATGCCTTTAATGCCAGTAGAGATTAGCTACTGTGAGATTGTTGCCGCATCGGACCCTCCACCTCCTCAGCATGCTCCCATGAGCATGGCTCTCGACGTCTACTCGCAATCCCCTTGGCTTGGTCAGGCTGATTCACCTGATCCTCTCAGAGAGACTTTTCCTTCAGATGAGGCTATCATTGAAACCATGTCTCTTGAGGAGCTGCCCTGGGGCGATGGACATCATCGCTCCTCGTTTATGCCCAGCTTGGGGGCAATGACTGACTGTCTGGAGCGTTATGCTACTCAGGTTCCTTCCCCTCCTCTTCAAACACCGATCTTGATGCACGAGGTCTTTTCGGAGGGTAATCTGAGTAACATTACTCAAACTGTTCCTATCAACATCTCTGTTAAACCAGGGGTTGTTGAGAACATTCATGTGGGTGTGACTTGTTCTCCCGAGGAGATTCAAGTCTATACAGAGCTTTTCAAAGAATTCAGAGATGTTTTTACATGGTCTTACGAGGAAATCACAGGAATTTATCTAGTATTGTCGTGCAGAATTCCAGCCTATCCGGTGCGAAGCAGGTGCGCAACCGTCCCATGCATCCTCGGAAACGCCGCTATCGGCCCGGAAGTTGAAAAACTTCGAGAACGCGGGGTTTTTAGATTCAATTAACCTTACGAGAATGGGTGTCCAATATCGTCCCTGTCGATAAAAAGCAGGGTACAATTCGAGTCTGTGTGGATTATCGCGATATCAATCGTGCCTGTCCCAAGGATAATTATCCCACTCCGTTTATCGACCAGATCATCGACGATTGTGCCGGGAGTGAGATCTATTCCTTAATGGACGGTTTCTCAGGTTACAACCAGATCAATATTGCACCTGAGGATCAACATAAGACCACATTAATCTGTCCGTGGGGCACTTTCGCATACAAAAAACTCCCGTTCGGCTTTAAAAACGCTGGCGCCACGTTTCAGCGTGCGATGTCCTACGCTTTTCATGATATTCGCCATATTGTCCAGCCTTATCTGGACGACTTGCCAGCCCATTCGGGTAAGCGAGAGGACCATCCTGAGCATCTTCGCCAGATATTTCTTCGTTGCAGACGCTACAATATCAGGCTTAATCCTCATAAGTGCGTCTTCTGCATTGATTCTGGCCGTCTTTTAGGCTTTATCGTCTCGAAAGACGGAATTCGACTTGACCCTCTAAAGGTCGAGGCCATCATAAATCTCCCATCACCCTCCTCCCTGTATCAGTTACAGAGTCTGCAAGGGAAAGCGAATTTTCTTAGACGCTTTATCCCGAATTATGCCGAGGTGGCCAAAGGATTCACTCGTTTGTTAAAGCAGAATGTTCCCTTTCACTGGGACGAAATCGCTCAGGAATCCTTTGAGAAGCTGAAGACATTGCTAGTCAATGCTCCGTTGCTTCGTCCTCCGGACTACCACCGCGACTTTACTTTGTATCTAGCCGCCGCATTTAGCACCATCGCCATGGTCTTGGTGCAGGATGACGATAACGGTGATGAACATGTTGTTTATTACCTGTCTCGGAACCTTCTCGACCCGGAAACACGTTATTCACATGTCGAGAAGTTGGCCTTAGCAGCAGTACATGCCGTACAACGCTTTCGCCATTACATCCTTTTGCGCATGATAACAGTGATTTCAGACTGTAACCCTATGACGTATATTCTTTCTAGACAACTACTAGGGGGAAAGTACTCCAAATGGATCGTGATCCTACAGGAGTTTGACTTGGAGTTTACCACTGCCAAGTCAACTAAATCACTGGTCTTCGCGGATTTGATATGTTCTCTCCCTACGGACTCTGTTCCCTCACACTCAGAAGATCATATACCGGACGAAACGCTGTTTCTTATCGATACTCGTGATCCTTGGTATGGTGACATTATAGTTTATCTTCAGACCGCGACATTTCGGTCTGAGTTGGATAAAAATGCCCGCCGTCGGATTCGGCACCAGTCCCAACCCTACCGTATCGTAGGAGATACCTTATATCGCATTGGAGTAGATTCGGTGCTCCGACGATGCCTTACCTTGGAAGAGGCTGAGAAAGTCTTGAATGACTGCCACAGTGGCGCCTGTGGCAGACACATGTCCGGGTATGCTACTGCCCAGAAGATTCTGCGGGCAGGTTATTTCTGGCCTTCCATATTCAAGGATTGTATCACTGCAGTCCAAAAATGTCATCCATGCCAGATTTTTCAGCGCAAGATGCGCGCGCCGCCATTGCCTTTGCATCCCGTTATTACCGTCGGCCCTTTTGCGAAATGGGGCGTGGATTTTATGACGTGTAACCCTCACTCGGCCGGGGGGCATGCATATATCATTGTCGCCGTCGACTACTTCACTAAGTGGGCCGAGGCGATGCCTACACTAGCTGCTGACGGGAAAACGGCTGCTTCATTTATATTCAACCACGTTATTGCACGGTTCGGGGTTCCTCAAGCCATCGTCACTGATCACGGTACTCATTTCCGTGATTACATGATGGCGGAGCTGACTTCAGCGTTGGGCCTGCGTCACGACAGCTCAACACCATACTACCCTCAAGCGAATGGTCAGGTTGAAGCGGTGAACAAAGTTTTGGTCACTATGCTTCAGCGAACAGTTGGGATTCATAAATCCAATTGGCATCTCCAACTGTTCCCAGCTCTCTGGGCGTACCGAACATCTGCTAAGAGTGCAACCAGATTCACACCATTCCAATTGGTGTACGGTCTGGAAGCTACTCTGCCGGTTGAATGTGAAATTCCTTCGCTTAAATTAGATGTGGAGCTCTTACCAGATACTTCTCCTGAGGAAGAACGTCTTCTGTATCTCGAACGGTTGGATGAAACCCATCGTCTAGCTGCTTTGATCATCGAAGCACAAAAGAAGAGAGTCAAAACTCATTTTGATCAATCTGTTTCTCCTCGTTCTTTCATCGAAGGAGACCTCGTCCTCTTGTACGATCAGGCACATGATAAGCTTGGAGCCGGTAAGCTCCAGCCTATGTGGCACGGGCCCTATATAGTAAAGCGTGTTTTGAAAAATGGGGCCTACGAGCTTATAGATTACGAAGGAGTTCCGCTGGCGCAGCCCAGAAATGGGCTGTACCTTAAAAAGTACTATGCCTGAAGTGATTTCTTGGTGTGTTGTGTGTACATAGGTGTGTGATTGTCATTTGTGTGCATAGTGTGGTGTGCTTTGTAAACATCTTTCTGCTAATCGGGTCTTCCTGGTTGTGCAAATGTCTATTCATCCATTTGTTGGTTTCGCGGATGGTGCCTCCCGCAGTACCAGGAATCTGTCTTCCGCAGCCTGGGTAATCTACGATCCTGCTGGTGAGTTGATTAACCTGCAAGGTGTGTGCTTAGGACGTACCACGAACAATATCGCGGAATATAGTGCCGTGTTGGAATTATTAACCGAGGCAGTAAACCTTGGTATCCGTGAATTGCTCGTGTACCTAGATTCACAACTTGTAGTGTTACAGCTGAACGTACACTATTCGGTAAGGAACCCGTCCATCTTACGTCTGTATTTGCGTATTCGATTACTGGAAAGGAATTGTGACTACATTACATATCATCATATACCCAGGCATTTGAATACATTAACAGATGCAGTAGCGAATTTGGTATTAGACAGACATTTGCGCAATTTATAAATCATCATCACATGTAAAGAAAGACTCATCCAGAAATAGATATGTATATATATAGATATCGAAATGTTTACATAGAGTGTGACACATAAAACTCAAAAAATATACATAGTCGTCTTAGTACATCCGGAGACGCTATGTCTCTCAAAAAATAGGTGTGGTATAAATCCTAAGGACTAATCCGCATGGTGCTCATGATAGCACGTCACTGCACGCACTAGGCGCCTCAGGATTCGGTGGATCCGATTCGGAACTCCCACTGTGTGGTGCTGGTATGCCATCGGTACGTCTGCTAGCCGGGCATAGTCTGGAATCCCGTGGGCGATTCCCTCGAGGTTCTGGATCAGTTCATCTCCTCCGGTGCCTTCCCCCTGAATCTTAGGGGCGAGTTGGGTCCTCCGGGAGATTGGAGACATCCCGGCTGGTCTCTCAGGTCCCACATCTGCATGCATATACAATTGTGTTAAGACGAATGTGTATTTTCCAAAAAAAAAACATATAAGCATAAAATAAAAAATATGAGGTCTTACCCAGCTCCTCGTCCCAGTCATCCCCTTCTGGTAGCGGGAGGTCTGGGTCCCCAGTAAAGTCAGTTCCCGAATAGGGCTAGTCTTCCACGACAATCAGCTGGCGCCGTAACCACCTAAAAAACTCTGGCTTCCAGGACATCTGTTGGCCACCTCCAGATCTGGGCATCAATGCTGCCCAGCGAGCCATCCTTGGCTCTCGTGGTATCGGACTCCCCACTGCGGCCCCTTGGCCCTGGAAGATTGGTAAACGTTCCAGAATGAACGATACCAAGATGGAACCATAACCGAACTGTTTCAGTTTTCCCTGTTTGCACTTTGTGAGCTGCCTTTTCATATTGATAGTTACTGCTTCTGCCCAGTTGAACAGTAAGGGACCCATGCATTCTGAGGCCAGCAGGAGTTGGGTCTTCGTGGCCTCGTGCAGAGCCTGCGACCCAGCAGCCCGCGTAATGGTATGGAGAACTACTCTCAGTGCTAGATCAGGGATGGTGTGGATGTCCACCTTCTTGCTTCCTGATCCTGTTTGTGCCCCTCGGCACACCCGTGCCATTACTTCTTCCATCTTTTCCCCAGATGGTCTGCTTCCAGTCAGTACAGGGATTGGACCCCTGCGGGACAATCCGGTGATGAAATAAACGTCGGTGACCTCCAGTTCTAACACTTGGTCTCGTAATCTGAACACTTGTTCGTTTTCATCCCAGATGTTGATTAGATATTGGAGGAGCTCGGGCTGAGCTCGTAAACATGGCGTGAGGAAGAACTTTTTCAAGCCACAGTCTCTAAGTGCATTCATGCAAGCTTGGCTTTGCATGGCCTGTTCATCCTCTTCTCCGTGCTCTCGTTCCTTCCATTCGATTGCCATTTTGAGTGATTATCTGCATTCACATGGTCAAAAACCCCTGGTTAGATCTTTGGTGAGCTTCAAATTCCAAGCAATTTGGTCTACATGTCGAAATTTTGGGCGGAATTTAAGGTTCGGCCGCTGGCGCGGCTGTTTTGCGAACAATCGCGCCATGTGGCGCGAGCCCTTTGTAAAAAAGAGCTCATTGGCGCGGGTCCGTGCCCGATACCCGCGCCAATGGGCGCAGCCCTAAAATTTTAAGAGTAGCCTCAAAGAACTGATTCTTAAGGGAAAATCATTAAAAAATGAAAGAAAATGAAGAGCAAGGGAGCGCCTTTTACCTGTGACAGACGAGAAGCTGAATGGTTGCCTGGATTGGTCGCAATCGCCGACGAAAGTTTCTGCTCCAAATGGACCACTGTTGCTTTCTACCAAGGTAAATAGTAAAAGTAATTTTATTTTTACCAATTTGACATATTTATAACTTTTTCGACGTTAAATGAGTTTAAAAAGTTATTTTTATCAAATATTTGCATATGTTATGTCGAAAATGGATTTTACGCTTGCTTGGTATGTGCAGCAACAGGTTTTGCGACTTAAACGATGGAAACGAGTTGTATTTTATACTTTTTCGGACTCGGTAAATACACGAAAAATTCACTCTGGAGTCATCTTTCAGCTCTTTTCTGACTCTCTAAATATGAAAAGATTGTCGAGGCCCTTTTCGTTTCGATCTCGTTAAAATGGACACGAATCGACATCCACCCAGTATAAGTTTAACCCTTTTTCGGGCTGGGATGGATTGATTACGAAAAAGGAATACCCTAGCCTATCGCGACTAGGAGGTTTTCCCGGATATTGTTTTCTACCTTTTCGGATCTAGGGAACTATTTACGAAAAGGGACCTGTGGAGTTTTCTTTTCCGCTGTCTTTTCAAACTCTCTAAACATGAAAAGACGCCGAGTTCTTCCTTTGTCAGACTCGTTAAACCCTGATGACATTGGATTTCGTCGAAATGACGTTCTCAGAGTTTCTCCTTCCTAGGACTCGTTAAATGCACTAGGATGGATTCGCCCGAAGGGCGGACTTATATCACAAGCATATGCTATCCCCTTCAAGCTTGTTATCAAAAATAATTGGGGTACTCGCCAGAAATGGTGGGGAAAAAATGGAACCATCGTCGTTGTCGTCGGCAGTATGTCGCTCTTGAACATGGCACTTGTCTGCATTAGTGTCGGGTTGGGGACATCTCATCTCGTTGCTTCACTTTGCCTCTGTGGGTTTGGGTAATCTCTTTTGACCTCTCATCTGTTCACTGCCTCGTCGCCATGACCTCTGATCCGTTGATGTCAAATACTGCCAAGTCCATTGTCGTGCCATTCATGTATTCAAGAGAAGTTGGCCTCTGCAAATATCAACCTTCCTCTGTTTCTCATACGATCCTGATTCACAACAAAACACCATGTTCCTCTGTCTCGTGTCGATGATGTGGGAATCATTATGGCCCACCTTCGATCAAGGTCACTTCCTGTCGACTTCAACTCATTATCCAGGAAGTTGGTCTAGAGACTCCTGATGGTACCTTGGAGCCTGCATGCCTCAATGGCAGGTTCGTCGCATTCGACGTAGGGTTTACATCATTGACCTCCGATCGAGTGATTCTGCGGGTGTTCGACGTCAACTCATTTATTCGCACGCCGTAGATTGTACCTGTGGTACCTTGAGGGCCATTGTCATTATTGGTGGTTCCTCTCGCGTCTGTTAACAGCTTTCATCATTGGCTGGTAATCAGACGATGTTCTTGCATGTTCGACTTCAACTCACATATTCGCATGCTCGAACTTGTACTTTGTTTGGGTCGAGATGGAGCGCAAGACCCTGGATTGTGTCTGTTGTAATCCAGGCTGCGATTGTGGATTATTATCATTATGTACATGACTCATTGATTGGATGGCTGCGACCATACCTGAGTCTATTTGTTTGATCTTAGTTGGATGGCTGCGTCCATGCCCTGGATCCGGATTATAGCATACTCTGTTTCGGATGGCTGCGTCCATACCCCATATACATCATGTACTTGAGATATCAGTTGTATCTTTCTGCGCAGGTTTTCCGACGGCGGGCCTTCAGTTGAACATGTTCTCGTAAAGCATTTCACCCCTCTCTCTCTCGGGCCTCATACTTTAGGGGACATCTGTTACACAGTAATTTGTCACCGTCCCTACCATTTCCCGTCCCGCACAATGGAGGACCCATTTCGTGACCTGTGAACATTGTCATGCCTTGAAAACATCATCAATGCATTCCTCTAAGCATGAGCTTTATTTTCCCTTGAGACATCTCCTTGCAAAAATCATGAAAAACATCCCTTTTTGCATTGGCGCGGGCAGGCAGTTTAGTACTCGCGCCAATGAGGAAAATCCTGCAAAGAGGTCGCGCCACTTGGCGCTCTGTCATAGAGCAGCAATCGCGCCACCCATTTTAGGGACTGTTTTTTAAATATGGATGGCGGAAGTTGAGTTCAAACAAACTCACAAACCACTGCCTATCTTGAGTTGGGAGGTTTGGCTGCGGGAGTTCTATGGAAGGGAATTGGTTTTGCCACCTCCCATGGAGCCTTCCTTGTTGATAGGGCCAATCCCATAATAATAGGGATCCCAACTCCCTCCTTCCCCATCTATAAAAGCCTGCTCAAATCCATGGCAAGCTAGTCTTGAAGTGCCTAAGCTCTGAATCTCCATATTCCCAAGAGCCTTTGTGTTGTAAAGAATCCTCTCTTTCCCTTAAGGCTAACTCAAGTAAGGAGACCATTGTCACGAGACTCTGGAGAGGTTTTCCCTTTCCTTGGCGAGCTTTGCGAGACGTGGACGACTGGAGACCCGTCCGAAGGAGACCGCGACGTCAGAACTTGGTTGTAATCTCTCTTCGCTGGTTATTTAATAGATGATTATGATTATGGTTCCACTTCGTTTTCCATCATGTTAATGCGAGTAATGTCCTTTCTGACTGACGTTTAGTTACGTATGCTGGTTTCTATGCTTGTATCTGTTCGTTTCTTCCATGTGCAGGTGTTCATCCGCGGAGATCGTGGAGGGATTGTGATCTGCCGGGGCTGAAGGACGGGGACGTTTCTTCTTCAAATCATAGCGTTGGAATCCAGGTAGACTTCTATCCCTAGTCTTTCCATTCGTAACTAGGAGCTTGCGTCATAACATTGTTTGATTGTTGCTAGACCCCTGCTGGGCTAGTAGGGATCGCCTCTGTCCGCAGAGGGGATTTACCTCCTCAACAATAGATTTTTCATTCAAATCTCCTATATGTTACTAGGATTCGAACCCAAAATTCACATCCTTGCTAACAACATCTCAGACCATAAGCCTATAAAGCTCGAGCTCCTGGCCCATCTTGATCTGGGTCCTATTCCTTTTAGATTTAGTCCCCTCTGGGTCAAGGAATCAGACTTCATGCAAATTGTCAAGGATTGTTGGAGTTAGCCTGTCAATGGATCTCCCTTCTATATCTGGGAGGAAAAACTTAGAAGGGTTAAAGGCATTCTAAAACGATGGGTCAAAACCCTGTCCAACCCGGCTACAGAAAGAAAAGCCATTAAAGTCTCTCTTGCCTCTCACCAAACTCATATGGAGCACGCTATAGTCACAGAGGAGCTGTTAGACCAAGAGGCTCATCTGCAACAACGCTTTCATAAGGCCTGCCTAGCTGAAGAAAAATACTGGAGATTAAAATCTCGAAATCTCTGGCTCAAAGCAGGGGACATGAACTCTGCTTTTTTCCACGAACAAGCCCAGGCCAAGAAATGCTGCAACACTATTTCTGAGATTAAGGAGGATAACGTCACCTTCAAGGATTTTGAAGACATTAAAAAATCAGCCTTTTCTCACTTTCAAAACTTGTATAGTGAAGATAAGGACTCGGACCAATACCCAGATCTGCTAGACATTATTCCTTCTGTAATTTCTCCTCGTATGAATGAGATTCTTGAGGCCAAAGTCACCAAAGACAAAGTCAAAAAGGCCATCTTTGATATGGATCCGGATAAGGCCCCTGGGCCAGATGGCTTTTCTGCTAGGTTCCTTCAAGTTTGTTGGTGGATTGTTGAAAAGGATCTGCTCAAAATGGTTCAGAAGTCTCAAAATACTCAGAAAATAGGAGGCATCACAAACTCCGCTTTTTTAGCCCTCATTCCAAAGGAAAAAGGCGCCAACAATTTCAGCAGATTCCGCCCGATTTCCTTATGCAATATTGGGTACAAGCTAATCACTAAAGTAATTGCAAATAGACTAAAGCTCATTCTCCCCAAAATAATTCCAGAGAATCAAGGAGGCTTCATCCAAGGAAGGCAGATCGTGGACAACTTCACCCTTGTTCAAGAGGCAATCCACTCTAGTCTTCTTCGAAAAGAACAAGGTATGGTGATTAAACTTGATTTAGCAAATGCTTTTGATCGAGTAAATCATAGTTTTCTCTTAAAAGTCATGAGCAAGTTTGGTTTTGGAGCAAATTTCATCAAATGGATCCGGGCATGCATCTCGGAACCATGGATCGCTCCTCTTGTAAATGGAAGAGCCACTGAATTCTTCAAAGCTTCAAGAGGGCTAAGGCAGGGGTGTCCTCTTTCCCCTCTGCTTTTTGTCATCCAAGCCTCCGTCCTCAGCTTCCTGTTAGACAAAAAGATGCAAGATCAAGATATCAACGGACTGTGTAT
This sequence comes from Pinus albicaulis, assembly GCA_034641835.2. Classification (NCBI taxonomy): domain Eukaryota; kingdom Viridiplantae; phylum Streptophyta; class Pinopsida; order Pinales; family Pinaceae; genus Pinus; species Pinus albicaulis. Next base: position 165,780 of record JAXQQM020084577.1, on the reverse strand, counting down.
TGCAAGAGGGGTCAAAAATATAAACCAGGCCCTATTTGCGGATGACACTCTATTTTTGGGAGCTGCCTCTCTCTCCTCTGCCTCTAAATTTAAAGCAGTTTTGGATGATTTCAATGAAGCCTCTGGCAGCGTAGTAAATAAGAACAAATGCCATATCTACAGCTGGAACACCTCGCCCAGATTGCTCTCCGCTATTTCTAGATGTTTGGGTTTTGCAGCCTCCTCCTCTTGGATCTCCTTCAAATATTTGGGCCTTCCTGTTTTTCATAAGAAATCTACAAGCAAAGACTGGCTCCCTCAGCTCGAAAAATTCAAGTCTAGGATCCAAGCCCGGGGCTTCTCCTGGCTCAACACTGTTGGAAAAGCTGTCCTTATTAAATCTGTGCTCTCCAGCCTTCCTCTATTTCAATTTGCTGTGCTTCTCGCTCCGGCAAGCATTTAAAAAAAAATGGAAGAGTTCATGCGGAGGTTTTTTTGGAAGGGAGGCAAACAGAATGAAAACAAGATTCCCCTTATCAGTTGGGAAACCATCTCCAAGCCACTGTGGGAGGGTGGTTTGAATTTCAAAAACCTCTGTCAGCAAAACGTGGCTATGGCAGCTAAGATTATTCGGAGGATCATTGCGCCCAAGCCTGGCTGGGCCCAATTGGCTCTCTGGAAAAAGTATTTCAGAGGTCCTCATTCTACCTGTTTAGACAATGTAATCCATTTGCCTAATTCGTCTTTCCTCAAACTGTATGTTAAAGCTGCTCCCTTAATTAATGCACACTCCTATTGGATACCGGGAAACGGCAAAAAGATCAATATCTGGGCTGATAAAATTATGAATAAGGACCCAATTGAAGAAAGAGCCTCCATTAGAGCGCTGCGATGTTGGATGGATAAACAGGGGCTGTGTTCGTTGTGGGATCTTTCTCTTTGGAACGATTCTGTCTGGGCAGGTTGGAAACGAATTGAGGTGCCGGCTTATCTGTCCCACGAATGGTCCACGCTGCTTGACCTCCTTCATGGCTTGGCACCCACGCGCATGAGGAAAAGAGATACGAAAGGCTGGGGGCCGAATGCCAAAGGTTACGCTGTCTCCATGGGATATGACAAGCTGAAAGAGAGGCCATACGCCCCCCCTGACCCTGCTCCTTGGAAGGGGGTCTGGCATTTTCCTTCATGGCCCAAAATTCGACTTCTTTGCTTGGCTTCTCTGCCATGGCAAGATCCTAACATATGACATCCTGCAGAGAAAAGGGTTCTATGGTCCCTCCATCTGCTCGCTGTGCAACGAAAATACAGAGACAACTGTCCATTTAATTCTTGAATGCAATTTCTCTAAGCAGATCTGGTTCTCCTTTATCCACAACTTGGATCCCAAATTTTTGCTTCCTTGTTCCACTGCTGACCTCTTTTCTAATTGGGCATTCAGATATCCTGGGCCCCCTCCTAAAAATCAGATAATCAAATCTGCATGGGCTATCCTTCCAAAGGTTATTTGTTGGCAGATCTGGCTAGAACGAAACAGAAGAATCTTCAGAAACATTAAACAGAATCACAAGGTCTTAGAAATCAAGATTAAATGTCATTTAAAGGAGTGCTTGACTGATATAAAATATGATTCCAATCTTAGCCAACAAGACATTGCCTGGGGATCATCCCTTGGCTTGCAATTTCAATCAGCAGTTAGAATCGTCCCTCCTCTCAAAGACTCGCAAATAAGGAAATCCGAAACTGACTTTCAACACTGGCTCAAATCGCACTCAAGACATTCTCTCTTTTTTGATGGGGCAACAAAGGGCAATCCGGGAAAAGCTGGTGCAGGAGGTGTTGTTGTTAGTCCAATTGGGGAAAAAATCCATACCTTTGCTTGGGGGCTTGGACTTTCATCCAGCATTTAAGCTGAGGCTTTGGCCCTCTTTCAAGGCCTCAAGATCCTCAAAGATCTTAATATAAGTGAAGCTAATGTTATAGGTGATTCCCAGATCATTATAAATGCAATGGTTTCCAACTCACCAGCCTTGGATCTCAAACTAGCAAGGCTGATATCCAGAATTAAGGGTTTGGAAAACGCTTTTCAGAAGTTGAATTACTACCATGTGCTGAGAACTCATAATAAACAAGCGGACATTGAAGCCAACAAAGCTACCCTCCTCTCTGCGAGGGTCAAGATGAAAGACGAAGAAGAATCATGGGATCCCATCCCATAAGCTGATTGTTGTCATGTTTTACTGCTGGCTCTTAAATAAATTTGTTTGTATCTTCAAGTTGGGGAAAATCTCTGAAATCGAATATTTAGATTTCTTATCATGGAAGAAGTCTGCAAGCTTTGGCTGCATTCTCATTCTTAGCAGTGAGATGCATCACGATTTAGACATCCTCAATGTAATCAGATTTCCGGCTTTCAATCCAAGATGAATATTAAATACTCCATAACCGTTTCTGTCAAAAATAATAATAATAATAATAATAAAAAATAAAAATAAAAATAAATAAATAATAATTTTTTTATACATATAAAAAGGCAACTAAGAGTGAAGGGCGGGAATCCAACATCTACTAACACTCCACCCATCATCCCTATTAAGGTTGACTAGCCTCTTTTCGACTGGCCTCTTTTCGGACTGGCCTCTTTTCGATCTCCAACGCTTCCCTCAATTTGCGATAGTGGAAATTATTAATTATTATATTTATATAGAGTTGGAGAATTTTTTGAAACTTTGAAAAACATATTTTAGATACTTAAGAACTACAATGCTAATAAAAAACGTTTGAATATATATATATATATATATATATATATCCAAGTGAAAAAACCAAAATGTTAACCAAAAATTATAAAACCATTACACCAGGCCAAATTTATATGGCCTATAAACATCCAACCACATGACACCGTAGTACCATCAATGCTTTGGCTTTGTATGCTTATTGTTTGCATTCCGAGGAGTCCAGAATCACCATGAACATTCAAATTCGTACAGCACGGGATTCACATCGTATACTTGAATTGCCAGCGGCTATGGTGTCACCTCGGTATGGCCAACCTTATCTTTTTTAAGACTCTCTATTATCTTTTTGGGGGGCCGTTTCATTTCTCTTTATAGGCTCAGAGTACTTGTCTGCGGGACAGGAATTCAGGAGTAAAACAGGTAAGTGAATACATTTCGCCCGTTGATTCCAATGCTGTACGTAAATTCAAATCTGAGTGATGATTTCAATGGTGTACGTAAATATGAATCTGTCTGAACGTTGTGTTATTCCACTTAATGTCACATTGCCCCCAAAACTTCCAAACCAAACAATTGGAGAATCATAAATTTTAAGTTTAAACTGCACATTACCATAACTTTTTTCTTGGAACTGCACACTATCTTTTTAGTAGATCTGCTTAATAAAATGGAGTTATGGATGAATGATAGAATTTTATTTTTGCAAACCCACAAAATGGAGATGTCCACCACATGACTGCATACCATCATGCTTTTTTAGGATCAATAATATTAGACATTTGAGTCTGAATGTGCAGGTTTTTACAGTTAGTAATTATGTTGTTGAGGCTATTTTTCTGTATGTAAACTGTGTAGAATGAATAATATTAGATATTTGAGTCTGAATGTGCAGGTTTTTACAGTTGGCAATCATGTTGTTGAGGTTTTTTGTTTGTATGTAAACTGTATAGAGTTTCCAAAACTCTATACAAAGAATTACTTCAACAACACAATTAAACATTTGAATTAAACAATATCATTGCAATAACATGGTAATAAGAAAATCTGTTTACTTAGTAAACCATTGGAAACCCATTTGAATCCCACATCTTTCTGCGCATAACAATCATGCAGATTGCATATATTCATAGGCAACGTTGTATTTACACTGTAAATAATGGTGCCTGTCTTCCTTCAACATTTGATTGTAAATTCGAGAAGAGCAAACACAGAGATTATCCAATTTATGTTTCAGTAGGAGGCTTTGTGGGTGCAGGGTATTCGCCATCGGGGACGAGAAGAGACCACATTTTGTGCACATCCTCATATGAGCAGGATCTCACATCATCATATAACATAGTAATGTTGTTCAGACCTGAGGAAAAACAAAAAAGAAAAGAAAAGCCACATTAGCCCAATGGATCTAAACCCACTTCTGATATGCACTTCGATAGTTATTTGTAATTTTCACTCTTTACATGCTTTGTCCAGATCCATCACATAAGGTTTTAAGTTATCCACTTATGGAACCAACTAGTGTTTCAAGATATAGAAGTTTAAGTTATTATATCTAAAAATGGAAAAGAAAAGCCACATTAGCCCAATGGATCTAAACCCACTTCTCATATGCACTTTGATAGTTTTTGGTAATTTTCACTCTTGATAAGCTTTGACCGGATCCATCACATAAGGTTTTAAGTTAACCAACTAGTGTTTCAAGATATAGAAGTTTAAGTTATTATATCATAGATATGAACTAGTAGTTGGAAATTTGGATAACTTAAAATCTTTATGCATAGGGTTTTGGGTTTTAATTATTCATGTATGAACTTAATTTAAGTTATTATATTAAGAAGATGAATTATATTGGTTGGTTGGAAACTTAGATAACTTAAAATTTCTATATGATGAATCTAGAAGAACTTTCTCAACCTAACTGAAATCTGAAATCAGAAAAATATTAAATCTGAAATTCTCACTTTTATTATTATCGCCATGGCTTTTCGATCTGTTTATGCTTCTCCACACCTTCCTCAGAGACAATGACAGTAGCTGCAACAAATCCATCCAGAGGCTGATCACACAGTCCAGCGAAAAGAGATCGCAGATTCTCAAACGCGTTTCTTCTCCGAACCAGAAGACTAGTTCATCACATTCTGCGAAGTCAAGAGGGAACAAAACATGGAGCAATTGGGAACAGAGAAAATATTAGGGTAATAGTATTGATGAAAAAGTGTACGGATAGAGAAAAACAAACGTTAGCAGCGCGTGGCAGGTTAGTGGGTACCATAGTCTGATGCTGCTTTGTACGATCTCCTGATATCCAGTAACATTCAAAGCACGTTTATGGTATATACTCGTGAGTGGTGACCAAATGGCTCATGGAGTCGGTTCCATGAGGTTTCAGGTTTTGGAATCGGGATCACTTATAATCAAAGCAAAGCACTGATAGGCTCTACACACTTCAGTTATGTTACGGAAGTTACAGGTTTCATGTTTGGGACTCCTGATCCATTACTATCAAAGCATAGCACTCAGAGGCTGTACACACACTTAAGTAAGTTATGTTACAGAAGTTCAGTCAATCTGCATCATTAGGCTCCATGTTTTGGATTCCTGTTGCAGAGTACTAAGAAGCTGTACACACATTTGTAAGTTATGTTACAGACGTTCAGTCCATCCGCACCATAGATATATATAACATGAAAGGTTAAATCATTCCTCAATAACGGTACACTCAACTAACTCATGAAGGAGGAGTCTAAAAGGAGTCCAAAGCTCTTATCCAAATTTCCAAATTTTGAAATCAAGACTATTTACTGAATGACACAGATCCAATTAGTTAATGACAGAGACAATGCTGAGACGACAAGCCTAAGCTTTTCCTCTCGCTGTACAAAATATCTATTCTCTGGCGTAAGCTTGCGTGTGAATTAGGGTTTGGAACTTGAAAACGGGAAACATAGTAATTAGGGTTTGGAACTTGGATAAACTTAGTATTTTGTGGACATGTTTTGTCTCTTTTCCATTACCTCAATTACATGATGTTGTCTGCGGGGTTTTTGGAAATACTGATATCAACATTGGAAAATGTAAAGATGAATTATGGGAAGGGTTATTGAAAAAGTATTTTTTTTTGGGTTGTGTTGAAGCTATATTTTATTCTGGGTTTTCAAAAGTTTTAATATATATATATATATTTTTTGATAATTTAAAAAGTTTTTTACTATAATGTATAATGTTGATTTGTTAAAAAAACTAGAAAGATAGATATTGTAATATAGATGTACAATTTGAGTAGATCTAATGGTTAAGAGCATGTATCTTTTCTTAAGAGGTCACAAGTTCAAAACCAGAGGGGGTAGAGTATGTATGCCTTCTAGACTTAGAGTATGTATGCCTATAATGTTTTAGGAAGTGCTCAACATCTTTTTAACTATGGAGCTTGACATAATTTGTTATTATTTTAGTAATGTTGATTTTCCTCTCATAGAGTTAGAGAATACACTCCAAAACCAGGTGACATTTTTCTTATTGATGACAAAAAAACCAGAAAATAAGTATGTATGCCTTCTAGACTTAGAGTATGTATGCCTAAAATGTTTTAGGAAGTGCTCAACATCTTTTTAACTATGGAGCTTGACATAATTTGTTATTATTTTAGTAATGTTGATTTTCCTCTCATAGAGTTAGAGAATACACTCCAAAACCGGGTGACATTTTTCTTATTGATGACAAAAAAACCAGAAAATATTTCATGGTGGTGGAAGAAGTTATTGAAATTCGAATGTCCAGCCAAAGCCCGTGGAAAACAAAGTCCCGACAAGGGACAATATGAATAAGAGAGGAATTATTGGTCCTTGTTGGTGTCCTTTATGCAAGAAATCCGATGAATCTATTAAACGCATTTTCCTTTCTTGCCCTTTTGCTCTGGCTGTATGGACATTTGTTAAAACATTTGTGGGTATCACAAATATCTGGCAGAGAGAATCCTATTTGGAGGCTTGGGAGGAGTCCAAAAAAAAAAATGTCTGACCCTTCTCATCTCTTGGGGAATATGGCTTGCAAGGAATGATGAAGTCTTCCAAGATAAAACAAACATACTTGATAGAGTGGCTACCGAGATGATAAATATATTTTCTGTGATTTATGATTCCGATTCTCCTATCTTCTTCTCTCATAAAGACTTGTTACCCCTATTTCAGCTGGGGTACCCTAATTTTTTGGCCATGCCATTTGTAATCCCAAATGTGTGATGTGGGATGAAATGTAAAAGTGCATCCTAGTTTCCCCTTAGTGTATGGTCATGGCTAGTCCTTTTAATTTAATCTTCATGGTGTTTGGTTTATGGCTTTGATGAATTTTCCCCTGGTGGGGGGTAACTCACTGCCCTGATGGCCATGGCTATGTTCTAGGTTGGTATGTGGTAATCATGTATGTGGATATATTTGGACTAATGGATTAAAGGAACACTTATTGTATTAGCCCTATAAAGGTGATTGCACTATGTGAGGTTGGAAACACCTATCTTATCATTGTACTAGCACACATATCTTTTGTTCCCCACATTGACCATCTCTCTTATGCATGAACACCTCTTTGGCCAAGGTTGTCATTCTTCTGGGAAATCTCATAATTCACTGTGCATTTATGCTCCCCAAGGAAACATCCCACATCCTACAAGGAGAAAAAAGGTCCTTTGCACCCTCAAAGTCACACAAAATCATCTTCAAGTTGAAGCACTCAAAATTCCCTCCTTAAAGTGTCATTTCAAGTATTTTTTCTCCATTTTAGAGGGGCCAAATTCTCTTTGAGTAGTTGTTAGGGGTTAAAGGAGAAATCTGGAAAACCCCTTGAGTAAGGAAATGATCACTTCAAAGTTACTCCAATGGACCAAGGCAAACTCATAAGCAAGTAAAGATAGGTCTTAACAACGTTAATACAAGCAAGGTTTGGACCAAATCAATTGAATCGTCCACTTTATCCTAGTCATTGAAGGTAAACGAGGTCAAATTTGAGGAACACTAAGTAAGAAGAGAAATTCGTTGGGCCCCCAAAGCACTCCTAATTTTATTCCAGGAAAATTCAAGCCAAATTTCATGGGAATGTTGGACTTCTAGGTAAATTTGACCTCTCTCTAAGACAAGTCAAACATCTTCTAGATGAAACGTCACCTCTTTTAAAGGGTTTGAACACAATTTAAAGTTGAATTATTGTAATGAGTTAATCTCTAAGATTTTTTGGATGACAAGTAAACCTTTTGTTAAGGTTTATTACACATTTTCAAAGGAGCAAAAGGGAGAGATATGTTGGGAGCCTCATCCTCCTTCCAAGTCATTGTGAATTGTTGAGATCATTCTTGCAATATTTTAATCATTTTCATGAATCTTTGGTGTTAACTTTGGATTTTCTTTTTCTTGGCTATTCTAAATATTATTCAAAGGAAAATTTGTAATTAATTCAATAATATTACTAGGCTATCAAGATCGATCCATTTGAATGGAAACTTTGTCACTTGGAGGGAGACATCTATGGTTTATCTCAGATTTCTCCTTTGTTGGTGTGAGGTAACAATTGAAACTCCTTGTTGGTCCATACCAGGTTCCTTAATAAGGGTTTTATTTTATTTCATTGAAGGTTTTCTCCTTTAGAAGTATTCCCTCTAGGAGGGATTGGTTTCATATCTTGTCTTGAATAGACAAAGACGTAATTTTAATTTCGATGGTTCTACCTCTTCTCCCTAACGCAAAACCAATGGATGACCAACTTAAGAGGGGCATTCATCTTGAACCCAATATCCCTAGTGGATATAAGGAACTTAAGCCAAAATAAAAAATAAACCATGGAATATCTTTCATTTATTTTCTAGAAAAAGTTGATGGAATACATATCCATCATTCTACTGTGTTTCCACACTTTTCGGTTGCTTCAAAGAGGCTCCAAATCTAGTATTTCTATGTTTTTGGTTATCTTGCATATCTTGAAGTGTAGAAAAGTAGCAAGTTTGTACAAATCGGGTAAAAAATAAAGTGGTAATAAAATATAATTCATTTTCTAGAACAAGAAGAGTAACTTCACATATGTCATTTTATTAATATGTACCAATATGTATACAATGATGTGACTCTTGGTTTCATCTTGCAAGGCTTCATTGCTCTTTTGCATTCCTATTTATCCTAATATTATAATTTTATTTACAAGGAAAAATATCAAAAGATTATGTGTCTAACATCCCCCCTTTAAGCTGAAGGGTGTTTATGAGCCCAAGCATCATTATGAATTTTTCAATCTTTTCTCTTTTGAGTGTTTTTGTGAAGATGTTCACAATTTCTTCCTTTGTGGAACATTGTCTCAAATGAATAATCTTTGGCTATACATGGTATAGAATAAAATGATACTTTGTATTGATGTGTTTGGTTCGATCTTGAAATTTTGGATTCTTGGCCAACTTGATTGCATAAGTATTGTTAGCTAGAAGAGGACTAGAATTCACCATTTTTCTTGAACAAATCCTCAAGTATTTACTTGAGCCACATAACCTCCTTTGTTGCTTTTTCACCTACCAAATATTTTTCCTCTATTATGGAATTTGGTGGAACTATTTGATTGTGTGACATCAAGGGGACAACTATTGATCCAAAACTCATGAGACAACTTGAACTAGACACTCCATTTTCTTATGCACTATCAAAATCTGAATTAGAATATGCAATGAAGTTGAAGTCGTCACCTTGTGAATATTTGAGTCCAAATCCTTCAATTTTCTTTAATTATTTTAGAAGTCTTTTTGCAGCAGACCAATTTCCTTCAAAAGGTTTTTGCATAAACTTGGAAAAAAACCCAACAACAAATGAAATATCTAGTCTTGTGGTAGTAAGGTATATAATGCATCCCACAAATTGTTTGTACATGGTTGCATCCTCACATTATTTCCCTTCTTTTGATGTGAGCTTCAAATTTTGTTCCATTGAAGCAGAAAGAGGGTTGCATTCTACCATGTCAAACTTATTCAATAGTTCTCCAATCTAAACACAATTACCGATCGAAAGTGAACTTGACCGAGTTATCACTTTTTAGAGGTAGCAAAAAATCATTTGATTTTGAAAAGTGTTGATTGAGAATACACATTTTTATTTGAAGCATACTTTTGACACTTTCAATTTTCTTAATGAACAATTTTTAAAAAATGTTAGTGCTTTTCATGTTGATTTCAAAAAGCGCAACATCGGCTCCTTTTTTTGGGCTTATTTTGACATTTAAAATTTTCTGATATATTAAGTATGGATATATTTTTTTAAATGTTGATGATTTTCATGTGGATTTTGAAAAACGTTCATGCACCATAAACCCTTTTTTTTGGGCATATTTTTGATACTTCAAATTTTTTTATGTCTTAAGTATGCACATTTTTTTTTTAAATGTTGGTTATTTAACCATTTTTCAAGTTGTATTCTTCTTATTTTTTCTTCCTAAGATGCTTGCTTTTCAAGGGTTTGTTTTGTATTTTTTCTTTCAATGTTTTTTTGTAATTTTTTTGCAAAGTTTTAAAAAATATCAAAATTAATATTTTGAAGTTATGATTTTTTTTTAATATATTTATGTATCGTTAATTCATACTTCAATGCACATAAAATAATTGTAACTAAAAATGATAATAATTTTAACATTTGACAAAAAAATTACACATTTTTCATATAGTAATTAAAAAAATATGCATTTCAGGACTTTTTTTTTGCTGAAAATGACACGACAAAAAGGATTTTTTTGAAAAAAATTGCATAAGAAAAGTTGAAAAAGGAGCAATTTTAATTAATTTTTTATGGATTTTATATCTGGAGATCATAACTTTTGTTTTAAAAAAAATTAAAATAAAAATATCAAATTAAAACTAAATTGTTAAAAAAAAAATAAAACATTTAAAACAAATACTTAGGAAAAATAACAAAATGAAAAAATTAAACAATATAAATAATTTATAAATTAAAAAAAAAAACATTATAATAAAACAATTAAAAACGAATGAATATATATATATATATATATATATATATATATATATATATATATTTTTTTTTTTTCATTATATATGTTTATGTTTTTTTTTTTATACTTTTATATCTATATGTTTTTTTTTTGTTTTTGGTTTTTTTATACTTTTATATCTATATGTTTTTATTTTTAAATTTTAAATAACATTTTTGTTTAGAATATTAATATATATATATTAATATTCTAAACAAAAATGTTATTTAAAATTTAAAAATAAAAACATATAGATATAAAAGTATAAAAAAAAACAAAAACATATATAATGAAAAATATTAAATATATATATATATATAAATAAATATTAAAAAAAAAATTACATCCCCGATGGGGGTGAGGAATGAAGAAGAGGATATTCTCGTGGGAACATGGGGACACACATAATAAGAACATGGAGACAGAAGGGAGGGCTGTCATCACGATCATCCCATATTACCTCGAGTATGAAAGATAATAAATACTGGCGTGGGAAACCTCAAGTCGCATTGGGTCTCGCGGAGGGTGGTGAAGGCATGAACGTTATGAAGGGTGGCGGGAGTTTTTGATGGAAATTATTCAGTGGCGAGAGTTATGGAGCCCGTGTGTGGAGTGCTGGGAGAAGAGGAGGGTGTTGCAGAGGTTCTTCGGGCCGACTGAAGGGTTGGCATAGCCGCAAGAGTTTTCACCCATAATGGTGGGCAAGGAGAGTTGTTATTTGGCGAATTAGGCTTGGTAAGGGTGAGTTTGCAAAGGGAGAGGTGTATGTGTGTCTGTGGGGGGTGGTCTATTGTTGCTTCTAGTTTTTTAGGTGTGGTTTCAATCCGGGTTGGATGCGAATTAGTATTTGGTGGAGCGAAAGTATTGAAGTGTGCCTCCCCTCCCTGCCTGATTACAGGGCCCTGGGCTGCGGGATGGTGCCATTGGCATGCCAATCATGGTTTTTGCTGGGTCATGGTGGGAAGTTGCTTTGAGAGTTGTGGGTGCCTAGCACTAGAGGGAGAGGAGGCTCAACCGAAGCTGGTGGTCTTGCCCCCTGCGTGGTTTGTTCGGGAAATTCTGGACGAGTGATCTTCATTACGCTACGGTGGTGTCAGGGTTTCAAACATGAGGTTGGTTCCTCGCTCAGGGAGGTCCTCTACCAAGGTTCCACCTAATTCAGGAAGACCTAGAGTAGCTGAGTCCCGGTCTTGGCTTACACTAGTGTCTGGAAATGGTGACGGTAGTCTAGAAGGTCGGAATGCAAAGGGGTCGATCTGAGGGGTTTTTGGGGGTAGAGGTGGTGTTGCTCGTGAGGGAAAATGCACGGGGCCAACCGCTTGTGGGGGTAGACGAGGGGGTTTAGCCTGGAGTCAGGGTCACCTCACTTCTCCAGTTCTACAGAGAGGGAGTTCGGCTCGCTGTGGTGGATCTGAGCGTCGGGTGCCAGTGCGTCAAGGTGGTTGCGGTCTGCAACAAAGGTGCTGCATGGAGCACTGCCGAGAGGTGATTTAGTCTATTCTGGATCGTCTCGAGAATTCAGAGTGGGGTTTTCAGGAGGAGAACACTAAATTTATATTAACTTTGAACAAAATGCATTATTTTCAATGACATACCAGGGAGCGTGTTATGGTGGTCTGGCGCAACCAGAATTTACTATCAGAAAAGGTCGAGAAACTGGAGACCTGGATGGCCCATTTTTAGGGGCATGTCCAATGCTCCTTTCACCTTGAGGCACCTCTTGGTACAACTCTGGATAACCCAACTTCCGTCACCTCAAACGACTAGCATGGATACATGCGTTTTATATGTTTTGTTTGTTTACTGGGGCCTATGGCCTTTGAAATTGTGGACTGTATCTCTCTTTGTTTTTCTGTTTCATTTTCATATGCTTTCGGTGGTAGTCAAAAAACTTGGTTGGGTTGAGACTACCTGCATTTTTCCTTTGATGTATTTCATTTGAAACTATGAATAGAAATTTGACTTACAAAAAAAAATTACATATGTGCCCCCAGCCCCCAAGGGGTTGCGAGCCAGGGAAGGAGAAGCGACATGCCACTCCTCTTGCCCTGGTCCATGAACCCTTGGGGACTTGGGGGGGGGGGCATATATATATATATTTTCTAATTATTTTATTTCATTTTTTAAAATGGTTTTTTAATATATATATATATTATTTTATATTTATATCTATTTTTTAAATTTATATTTTAATACAATTTATTTTATTTATTGTTTTTCAGTTTGTGTTTTATATATAGTGAAGTCTCACTAGCATAACTGATTGAGGATGGGCCTCATTAGCAAGGCAACCTAGGATGAAACCTCACTGGGGGTGGTTGTGCCCTATGCTCAGGGGAGGAGACATGTTAAAAAATCCAGTAAACTTAGGGTTGCTGTGGCCGAGGCCAGGTGTGATCCCCGAGTGACTGTGACGGATTAGATGCCCCTAGGTCGCAGCTCTTCAAGTGATGCAGAAGCATCGATCTCTCCACATCAAAGTCAAAATCTCCACATCGAAGTCAAAATTCAAATATTTGAGAAACAAGAAGTGTACAATGAGCTGCAAAAGAAGAAGCTAATCCTCATTTAAAATTCAATAATAAATCCACGCTATGAGATACTTTATTAAATTCTGTTTTACGATCTCATTTTCTAAAAACATGAAATCGTGAGGATCTAGAAAAGTTCCAAATCTACCATGTAATGAAGGAAATCTGCTTAGTCATCAGATTCTGAGTGATCTTAGAAATTAGTTAGCAGTCTAAGGAGAGTTATTAGTGATTTAGGATAGATCAAATCCATTATTGATCTTATCATTATTGTATATTTTTTATATAAATATATGGCCTGCATCATAATGAGGGGGAGGCCGATGCAATGTAAAGATTAGAATTGGCCATAGTGGCCATATGTAATTCGAGCTCGATTAAATAGAAGCGTGTTTATGTAATTTCGACTTCTCACTGTGTATATGTGTTCTTCTCATTCCAAAATGATTTGAGTTACGTAGTATTTAACTTAGGGTATAATCCTCTCTTGAAACATATTAAGATTTAGTTGCATTTAAAGGACTGTGTATCCATTTTACGAGTATGCAATTGAGTGAAATTCGAGTGCATTTTAAATAGATGGTTATTACGCTAATTGTTTCCTATGTTTTAAGCTAAGACAAGCACAGGTCAAAAAGTATTAATGCAGAGCATCAAAGTGTTATCCTCTGGTCATCTAAATTTGAAATCGAACGAATATTTAATACGTTCTACAGGAAATTTCTTCATGATTATGTTTCTTGATTCAGATCTGAATTGACATGTTCTAGTAAAGTGTTATTCTAAAGTGGAGTACGATTATATTGTTGGGACAAGGGTGAAATTTCAATAAGTAATTTAAGAAAATGATGGAGATTTGGGTGAGAATGATTTACTTATAAGGGTATGGTGAATTCAAAATGTCTGAAATATGACTAGTTCATGGTCTCATGAGTAAAGTGCTTGAGTTGATAGAATGTTAAGTGGCTACTATAGAGGAATCGATTCCATAGTGTGGGCCATAACCCATGGGTCCAAGGATTGAACTGCAGAAATATTGGATCTTTGGAACCCCAAAAATGGTCTTCATCAAGTAGTATCAAAGTGGGGAAAGATTTCCTGCAGAGTGAGCAGCGTGCAACAACCCGAGGAGAAAAGGATGCTCAAGAGGTTCCATAGGAGAGAGAACCTGAATACCAAAAGACCAAGCTCAGAGAAGAGAAGCTTGGTGAGGTATGGTAGCAGATACAGAAGTTTGCTACGAGTGAAGGCTTGGTTGCAACTCACTAACTGAGCATGTGGAGAAGCTCAATGATGCATAAGGAAGGAGAAGACCAAAGAGATTGTAGATGGAAGCAACAACAGGACAACACATGATCAGGGGATCATGAATTTTTGTACCTCGGGAATCTAATGCAGGAGCATCAATCCCTCCACATCAAAGTCAAAATCTCCACATCAAATTCGAAATTCAAATCTTTGAGAAACGAGAAGTGTACAATAAGCTGCAAAAGAAGACGCTAATCCTCATTTAAAATTCAATAATAAATCCACGCTATGAGATAATTTATTAAATTATGTTTTACGATATCATTTTCTAAAAACATGAAATCGTGAGGATCTACAAAAGTTCCAAATCTTCCATGTAATGAAGGAAATCTTCTCAGTCATCAGATTCTGAGTGATCTTAGCGATTAGTTAGCTAATTCTAAGGAGAGTTATTATTGATTTAGGATAGATCAATTCCATTATTGATCTTATCGTTATTATATATTTTTTATATAAATATATGGCCTGCGGCATAATGAGGGGGAGGCCGACGCAATGTAAAGGTCAAGATTGGCCATAGTGTCCATATGTAATTCGAGCTCGATTAAATTGAAGTGTGTTCATGTAATTTCAACTTCTCACTGTGTATATGTGTTCTTCTCATTCCAAAATTATTTGAGTTCCGTAGTATTTATCTTAGAGTATAATCCTCTCTTGAAACAGATTAAGATTTAGTTGCATTTAAAGGAATGCGTATCCATTTTACGAGAATGCAATTGAGTGAAATTCGAGTGCATTTGCAATTGATGGTTATTACGCTATTTGTTTCCTCTTTTTAAGCTAAACAAGCGCAGGTCAACAAGGATTAACGTAGGGCATCAAAGTGTTAAAAGCATTTATCCTCTGGTCATCCAAATTTGAAATTGAACGAATATACATTACGTTCTACAGGGAATTTCTTCATGATTATGTTTCTTGATTTGGATCTGAATTAACATGTTCTAGTAAAGTGATATTCTAAAGTGGAGCACAATTATATTGCTGGGACAAGGGTGAAATTTCAATAAGTAATTTAAGAAAATGATGGAGATTTGGGTGAGCATATTTACTTATAAGGGTATGGTGAATTCAAAGTGTCTGAAATATGAATAGTTCATGGTCTCATGAGTAAAGTGCTTGAGTTGATAGAATGTTAAGTTGCTACTATAGAGGAATCAAGTCCATAGTATGGGCCCATAACCCACAGGTCCAAGGATCGAACTGTGGAAATATTGGATCTTTGGAACCCCAGAAATGGTCTTCATCATCAAGCCACAGGTCAAGCCTGGAGGATCATAGCCAACTTTCTTATATATATATATATATATATATATATATTTTTTTTTTTTTTTTTTTTTTTCTTTTATATTTTATATTTTATTTATTTATTTTAATTATCGGTATTTTTTAATATTTTGTTTTTTGTTTTTTTTTCTTATTTTCTTATGTTTGAATTTTCATTGTTATGTGTTTTTTTTTTTTAATTTATTTATTTATTTATGTTTATATAAAAAATTGTATATTTGATTTTTTTTGGGTCAATTTTAATTTTAAATTTAGCGTTTTTCTTTCAATTGTATATTATTATTTTTGTTATGATTTATTTTATTATATTTGATTGATTGATTGATTTATTTATCGTTGTAGGGGTTGTCTCGATGTTCGACTAGCAACCCGACCCCAATATGTGTCAATTTGATAGTTGATTTTTCAGTTTTCGTTACAATGAATCAAGTTTGCTTCCATTATGTGTTAATTCGATAGTTGGATTTTAAGTTTTCATTACAAGGGATCACGCACATCCTCACTATGTGTTAATTTAATGGTTGATTTTTAAGTTTTCGTTATAATGTGCCAAATTGTCTTAGGCTAAGTTTTTAAAAGAATTATATTTTTAGCATTTGGTATCTTGAATTTTCGTTTATATATTTATTTTAAGGTTTAATTTAGTCATGATATTTGACCTCGAAATATGTTGAAAATCTAAGGTTTGTTATAGTTATGATATTTGTTTTTAATTCCATGGGTGAAAAATGTTGAAATTTTAACGTTTTTTTCAGTCATGATATTTATCTTTAAAGCCATGGTAAAAAATTGTTGGAAATTTTACGTTTTTTTGGAGTTGTGATATTTTATCTTCAATGTATTGTTAAAAACTATTGGAATTTTAATACTTTTTGGAGTCGTGATATTTTATTTTTAATGCCATTGCTAAAAATCATTGGAATTTTCGCCAACGTCTACACTTTTTTATTTCAGGTCATTTTTTCATGTTTAATGCATAAAGATTTTAGTTTTTAATGTTATTGTAAAAAAAAAAAAGTTGATGCAACATCAAGTTGCATGAGTTTTTTTATGTTTTTTGCACAAAAAAAGATGGGTTTTACTGTTATTTAAAAAAAAATGTTGAAATTTTACCCTGAAAAAATAAATAAAAATAAATGTTGTTCCAACATCAACACTTTTCATTTTTGGGCTGCTTTTTCATGTTTTTTTTTGCTAGAGTTCTCGTTTTGAGGTAATAGTTCTCGTTTGATCAATACATTTGTTTCTAATTCTCTTAGGAGATGAATGTGTACTTTGGATGTTGATTCACTTCAATGTCAAAGTAGTAGTGAAGATATCCCAAATATGTCATCTCAAAACCCTTCTTCAATTCTTCCCTTATGGATACAATAAAGCTTTCAGTGTTCCGTGTCATCAATAGATCATATACTTACACTACAATATATACAAAAGTTTTGCCAAATTTCTTGACAAATAGAGTTGTTTCATCAAGATTAAAGTGTTTGACATTAAATTTTATAATATGCTTAGTTAAAATTTGATAGTGGGCTCACAATACTTGTTTTAGGCCATATAATGATTTGACGAGTTTACATACTTTATGTTCTTGTCCCTTCAAAGCAAAACCATTTTGGTACGAAATGAAAACATTCTCTTTCAAATTTCCATTCAAGAAGGCAGTCTTCACATCCATTTGATGAAATTTCCATCCATTCTAAGCTACCAAGGCAAAGAGCGCCTAAATGGTGGTATATTTTTTTTGTCGGGGAAAAAGTATCCTCATAATCAATGCCTTATTTTTGTGGAAATAATTTTTCCATGAACCTTGCTTTGTGCTTGTCAAGTGAGTCATCTGATTTGTACTTATTCTTGTAGACGCATTTGCATCCAGTTGGTTTGGTTCCAAATGGTGGGTCCACCAACTTCCATGTTCCATGCTTTGTGATAGAATCATACTCCTTCTGCATTTCTTATTTCCACTCATCATGAGAAGAAACATGTTTAAAGGAATTTGGTTTAAAGTTAGTACTTAAATTAAATTTATAATCATTTGAAACATTCATATCATCTACATCAACTAAATCAAAATCATCTACATCACCTATATCTTTCCTGGTGGAACCTCTGGTTCTTGTCTTTCGGACCTCATCAAAATGAACATGTTCAAATTGTTTTTATGAGCCATTTTGGGGACATTTCTAAGATGGTCTAGGTTTCTCCACCAATTGAGATGGGGATACACCAAGATTCAACCTTTAGTTTCTCTCAATCACTTCATTCAAAGGATGTTCATAATTTGATGAAATGATCAGAACTTCATGAGCAGGATATGGTGCATCAAAAGGAGATTCTAGAGATTGATCCAAGATAGGGATCACCCCTTAAATATGTATAATATCATTATAAAATTTATGATATGCCTTTACGTGAACTGATCTATCCAAACGATCAAGTTGTTGCTCAACAATATTTGTAGTCTTGGAAGATTCAAGAAAAATTACACCGTAGAAATAATAACTTCTTGTTTACATTATCGTAAAGACGATATACATTGGCAATATCTAAATACCCGTGAAGATGCACTTGTGACTTATTGCATCAAGTTTGTTTTTTTTCTCCTTGGGAATCAAGGCATAATAGGTGGAACCAAAGACCTTGAGATGCCTCACCGAGGTAATATGGCCATAGCATATTCATGAGGAGTATTGTTTTTGAGAGCATGATATGGACATGTTTTTTCACATACACTGCACATAGAACCACATTAGCTCAAAACATCAACATTACATTTTTCAAAAACATCATGGAAAGAACCATATTCAATATAGTCCTATTCATTCTTTCAACTAGACCATTTCATTAAATATTGCATGGAACTGTGATTTGATGTTGAATCCCAAGTTGGAAAATATAGTTTTCAAATTCATTTGAGGTATATTACCCTCTATTAAAATAACCAATATGTGATTGTGCCTCATTTTGAATCCATGCATGAATTTTTTTAAAGGTTTCAAAAGCTTAAGATTTATCTTCCAACAAGTACACCCAACACATCTTAGTGTAATCATTAATAAAATTTATCATATTTTTCTTTCCATTTGTAGATGGAAAAGGTGTATTATCCCTTTTCTAATCCCCAAGTTTCGTAAATATGATTAAAGGATGATAATGTTGGAGGGAAAACATGGATGTCACACAAATACTATTTCATCTAAATATCCTATTAAATTTAATTATAAATTGCTAAAGCCAAAGTTAAATAAGAGTACCATCTTACATGGATCCCAATGTCTGAAAGGATTTCTTGCTTGAGTAAGGGGGATTGGGAAGTTTCCTATATTTCCTGGAATTAATCATTATGACCCTTGATGTCCAATTTGAACTATGTAATTAACAAGCAATTATGAGAGAGATCGGGGAGGAGGCACCACATTTCCCCAATGATGGGCCGTGTGCCATGCAGTAGGTCCTAGTTGACTCCGCAGCCCAAGGAGGGATCCAAGAGCTCTTGTAGAAAAAGGAAGTGCTTGTGAGAAAATGATGAGAGTCTAACCATTGTATCAATTAGGAGGAGATATATATATTGTGTGGAAAGGAACCCGAAACCCATTGTGAACCAACAAAATGTAAACTTGTTTGGATTTGATAGAGTGAGAGAGAACAATCCCTTGAGTCACAAAAAGCCTACAAGGCAGTCCCTATTTGAATTGTGATTAGAAACCAGTGAGGAAGCCTTAGGCTAATTCAATTATCTTGAGACGAACTTGGTTGTTTGGTTGTATTGTGCATGATAGGCACTAAAGAGGAGGAGAATAATTGAGGGACAATAGGAAGTGGTGAAGGGATATAATTTTGTGTTATAAAAGACCCTAGTGGCCATACTTTGTTGTGTGAATAACTCAGATTCAATGTTGGAGGGGAAATACTCCTATTTCCTGTAAGTGAATGAGATTGGAATTCAAATCTATACCCCGAATTGAACCTTTGTTTAAATTCCATAATAGAAGCATCCTTTAGACATTGGATCCAACTTGGGGGTTTGCAACTGCAATAAATTTTCATTATCGTTATGCCTATAGTTGGGTGGAGAGTGGTTGTACCTTCTTCATTTTTCATCAAATTCAAATGGAGAATATAAGTGTATTTCCTTCTTTGTAAGTGAAATTTTAATTTGATTCAAAGCTTCATGTTTAAATGTTATGCTAGTAAATTGTGTATGTATGATTGAGTAAGTATGATTACTAAGTTGAGTAACTAACATAGCTTGCTTAGATGATGATTTGCATTCATTTTATGAATTTGAATGTTGTATGTAATGGAAGCCTTTCACTTGTGTTATTTATAATCATTGCGTGCTATTTGTTCCTAAATTGGGAGTTTAGACTTGCTTGTAATGGCTACATTTATTTATTGTTTTAGGAAAGTTGTTATGTTGAGTCACTATGTATACTAGAATGGTGGAGTGAAACTTGTATGATGATGGGAGCATAAGGCTCCTTTTGTATATGGATATAATCCAACATATGGGCCTCCCTATAGTATAAGCGATACAAATGCGGAGGTTTGAAGGCTCTTGGTTTAAGGCAATGCATTATTTCTGGGTGCAGTTGAGGAGCCCTGAATATCAAAAGTAAACTAGCTAAAAATATTTGGGTTGTTCCTAAAATTTTGGAGTTCGTATTTTTAGGTTCAGCACCTGGGAACATGACTAGAAGGGAGCCATGAAAAAAGAGCAAATAAAAAGGATGGCTTGTCGAGATACCAAGTCTCAGAAGAATAAAATAAATGTCTCCAAGGAATTTCCAGTATGGCCCACAAACCTAGTATGCCATTAGGGGGTTGGGCATCCTACAACATGCATAGGGCCACAAAAATTAGAATGTATATGTACAATTTTTCTACATGCTCTAGAAGTGGAATCATAAAATTATATTTTCTTGTGATTTCCAAGGATACAAGAATCACATTGCTTAAGATTCCTAGGAATGGTAGACAAACCATAAACATCATTCCTTTTCATTAAATGAAGCCTTTTATAATTGACATACATTCAAATATAACATGCCATAAAAGTCTAGATGGAAATGTACCTTCATTATGATGAGAGAGGTACACATAATTTTTTGTATAAGAAAATATCCCTTTCAACTTCAGTAGTGTTTCATCCTCTACTCCAGTCATGACAACCATGTTGTTAGAATCCTTCCTTATTTCGACTTTACCATCGAAGATATGAAAAGAGTGGCCTTGCTAGTGAATGTGAACAGGGGATAATAGATTTGCTAGCAGATCTAGAAGATAGAGTACATTAAGCAGAAGAAAATCATGAAATATAGGAAATTTAAGCTTGATGGTGTCAAGTTGTGAGGGTTTGGGACTTGACTAATATACATTACACTATTCCATCTACATTTTCATCAAATTATCCAAATAAGTATCTCCAAAAGGTCATGTGGAATGCTTCACCCGTGTCAAGCAACCATTTATCTTTAGAAGAATCAAATGAAGTGTAAAACAAATCTTCAATTAATACAACATTGCAATTAGACACAATATAATAAGAATATTCAGGTGCTTTATCTTTTACTATATCTGTCGTGTTACATCTGTCTTCTTTCTAATCTTTTTTGCCTTTAACTTTCTCCTTGGGGATTCTACACGTTGATGCATCATGTCCATTTCTACCACAATGAATGCAATGAAGATCAAGTTTCTCCTTGTGATGGTGTTTATCCCCTCACCTCTGGAATACTTTCTCCCACCTTTTTTACTGCCACTTTCTCTAGAAGAATCATGTGATTGGTTCTTCCCTTTTTGAGCAAGCAACATTGTTTCTTCAAGAGGCTAAGCCATTATATTTATTTTTCCAAAAGGTTTCTCTAGTTCTATAAAATTTTCCACCAAAGTTTCAAATGTAATGGAATTTAGTTGGTCACTAGCTTGCAGGGATTCAAGATAGTGAGAGTATGTAGGGTAGAGGACCTTGATGAAGATTTTGAGAGGAATTTCTATCTTCACCCTATTGGCATCTATGCCATATATGATAACTCTAATATTATAAGCTAGGGACAAGGGGTCACCATATTTCAACTCAAGGTTGAATATTTTTACCATTAGTTGTACACGTTCCAATTTTGAGTGTGAGTAATATAGATATTTTAACTTCATTAAATCACCATAATATTTTGTAATGGAAACGATATGAAAACTAACTTCTTCATTTAATGATGTAATTATTAGGGCATAGGCTTTATTGTCTTTATTATTCCACATGAATAGCTCTTTATTTGATGTTGGATTTGTAGGTGTGATGTCCTCCTCTCCTTTTATAGTGGAAAATTCTCCTTCATAGATGCCATTCCACTAAGTATTAAAGATGAGAGTGTGATTTATCTTTATAGACCACTCAATAATTTTCCTTGCCATCCAACACCACACCCAAAATTGAGATGAAAAATTGCATCTTCCACAACCAACTATAAGAATATGGATAATCTTGTGCTTTCTTAAAGGGTCACATTGTAAGTAACAAATTGAGATGGGAAATTGGTGTTAACAAGAAAACCTTTTTCCTCCTCAACAAGAATATAGTGAGAGGTCTCATGGAAAAAACATCGTAATCTCATTAAAGAATTTAGGGAATACACAAGTTTTATTTCCAACTTAAATCCAAGGACTTAAAGGAATGCACATAATAAGAATAATGGAAAAATATATAATAAAACATTTCATGTCAACTATCAAAACATGGGCCCTTCAGCGATTGTCCAAAATCAAAATTGAAGTTGAAGGTGTGGAAGCAATATATGGATGAAATACGTTAGCTTTTGTAGCATTAGATATATTCTAGTCACAAAACTTGGTGGAGAGGCTAGAATACATGAGATATGCGTAACCCATAAATAATTTCTGGAAATTCCAACTAGAAACAACTTAATTATACGATTAATCTATCTTTTTAATGTTTCCTAAGTTTAAACTTAGGAAAATTGGTTAATTAATCAAAATTAATTAAGTCAAGATGAGAATTATCTAGAAACTCACACATATCGACTCTGAGATGATCCTATCCCTTGTTTAAGTTTTAAATTTGGCCGTTGGTTCTCCAACAGAGAATTATAAGAAGAATTCGATGGGAACTTCGAGAATACGCCAGAGGCACTTGGAGAATTTGATTTTCCAAAGTAGCAGTAGTCAGTTGTCGGAGAGTTCGAGCTTCAAGGAGGAAGAAAATATAGTGAGGGGCAGGGATAGTGAGGCTCGAGGAAGATTTCTAAATCTAGCGAGTGCTTTTGCAAAGAGGCATAAGAACCACAGTGAGGTTGATGCAGGAGTTGCGCATAAGCCTCTAGAGGGCAGTTCAATTTTGCTGGAGTTAAGTTGAGTTTTAGTTCCATAGGTTGGGAAAGGGTTCCAAAAGGTCGGAGAGACAGTTTCTAAGCCAGTGGCAAACAGGATGGTTACAGGAACAACTGATTCAGGCTATGCTTGGGAAGGGACTGTGCTAGGGTGATGTAGGCCTGTGTAGAGGAAGTTTGGACGACTCACTAGGAGCTGCAATTCTAGCCCAGATTTGCCTATGGGGTGAGGAAAATTCCTAACTAGAATTTTTATAGTATTTTTCTCTCTAGGATTAACAGATTTCAACATTCAATTATAGTCAGAAATTTTCTCTTACTATTGCATAATAATAAAACCCTTAGTTGTTGCACAAATTTTCCCAAGTTGGGGTTTTTCTGGGGACATTTGTCCAAAAACAATGATGCCGTTTTTATGTGTGTGTGTGTATGTGTGTGTTATATTTTCTCAGTTTCCAGCGCTATTATTTTCCGCAATATTTTTTTGAATATTGCAGTGTGTTTATTTCATTGTTGCCATAGTAATAAACCAATAATTTAATTAACAATTAGAAGAAATAATACTAGTTGATGCAATGGGATTTCTGTAGTGAAATTTTCACATGGTATCATAGCATGAGTGATCAATCGCGAAGCTTAGAAGTGAATAGGAAATTTTTTCTACTCGGAGGGAGAAAGAGGCCAAAATTTTCTAGTGCAGTGCAGTATCCAGATAGGAAGGTCGAATTGCTGGGGCAAAAATTCGATTTTCAGTTGCAGGGTTGTAGAAAATTCAAGTTGTCTAGTTTAGTGATTCTAGCAGTAAGAAGGAGCAGCTGCAACTCAGATTTTCCCAGATCAATTTTCTTGGTGGGATGCAGAGATGCAAAGAGTTTTTCAACAACAAAATCAACATTGGGTGGACGAGAAAAGCACAGACAATGGAGGGAAAATTTCTCTCAGGGAACTTTGAGTCTCAGAAGTTCGATTTTTTCCGACAGCAGATTGGCAGTAGTTGAGTGCCAATTTTCTCACTCCATTAGGGAGTGATTATAGCAGGACCAACAATCAAGTAGAAGGACAAAGGGAGTTTTTGACAATTTTTGAGATGCTCACAACTGGACTTAGATATTAGGATAGGTTGGAGGGTTCTTCCAACTATGTCATCTGGAAGGCCAGGATGTCCTTCTTGTTGGGTGAATATGGCCTGAAGCTCTACATAGACAATGTTGCAGAAGTTCCCTAGGATTCAGATAAGGTAAAGGAATACAAGAAATAAATGGTAAAGGCGAAGTGGTTGATCTTGGATGGAGTCCAGGACCATATAGTCTCACCCATAGATGGAAAGGATAATTCCAAAGAGATGTGGGATGCTCTCACCCAGTTGTATCATGATACTTTCGAGCAACAAAATATGTTCCTGGAAGAAAAGGTGAGATGCATTAGGATGCATAAATGGGAAGGGAAAGATCCCTTCCTCACCAGGATTCAGGAGGTCTGAGACTAGCTTGCAGTTATTGGGGAAACACCTCAACCAACAGAGCTAGTGTGGTTGGAACTGAATAGTGTATATGAGGAGTGGCACGCTTTTTGCCAAAGTATATTGGGTAAAGACAAGCTACCAGAATGGGACAAGATGTGTTCTGACTTGTAGCAGGAGGAGTTGAGGTGAGCTCTGCTAAAGATCTCCATGTGGCAACAACAATAGTATATCAAAGGGTGCAAAGGAGGAGGAGAATGTGGCCCTCACATCAAAGGGTCCCAGTCAGGGGAAAGGGGAGCAAAGGAAGAAGAAGAAAAACCTATCTAAGGTCAAGTGCTTTAGGTGTGGTGAGCTCGGTCACTACAACATGCAATGTCCTCTCAGGAAGAAGGAAAAGTAGGAGAAGCAGGACCAGGAAACAACTCATGCTGAGATCGATAGGTTGTCCTCCATGTTGGAGGAATATTTTACGATGATGTCATCCATACCTCCAGGAGTGAGGTGGGGTGATTTGGAGATTTATTCCTAGAGATTGCAGAGTTTGGGTAGGGTCCCTTGAGGTGTCCTCCTCTTATATCATTACCTAGTTATGGGGCCCACAATATCCAGTAGCAAGATGGATCAATGGAAGTTGATGTTGTTAGTACTAGAGTGATAGTTGTAGAATAGTAGCAGTCGTATGATGAGGAGTGCAGTGTAGAGTTGACAACAATGCAGAGTGGCACAAGGCATAGTTGACAACAACACCGAGTGTTCAGTGTATAATGCAGTAACTAGTAACAGTCAAAGAATCTGGTGATAGATGCATCATACTAAACAAAATTGATTCAATATTTTAAATACTTGTTAGTTGCAGTAATTGAAATAGCGAAAAAAAATATGAGAGGGAGTTGCAGTGCAGATGGAGAGTTGGCAACAGTACAACGGTGTCAGTAGCAACATGGATGCAACATCCAAGTTTCGCAGTGGTTGGTGGGAAATATGGACAGACATCAACAACATGACGGAGGATGATACAGTGAGAGAGTGTTGTGGCAGGGTGTGCAACACTAGAACACAGTCCTCGCTAAGAGGGAGTGCTAGTTTTTGTAGCATAATATGTGTTATAGTCACAAAACCATGTGGAGAGTGTTATCCTCCACAGTGTCCCAAGGTTGAGAATGGAAACCGACGAAGGTAACCTAGAACCACATAGGATTTGGTAGCTAGCCCTACCAAATCAGAGAGGGCTCTCTCTGTGATCTTACAACCAAAATATGGCCGAAGAGGGTGAAAATATATTAAGATAGGTCTGAGCTCTAGGGCTTTGAAAATTTAGGGTTTTTGATGGATCAAGAGGAGAGGTCAAGGAAACTAGGTTAGATCCAAAAGATTACAGTTGCAGGGATACAAAGGGGCATGGAAGATATGTTTCAATGGAACTTTAAGGTTGTCAATTGTAGTGTAGGGTGGAAAATAAAAGGATCAAAATGAGCATGACAATTATGAGTTCATTTATTAGAAGATGAACAACATAAACATGAGATTCCTACCAAAATAGAGCATAAGCTTAAATAATTTTGTTTAACATCTTATAGGAAGATCACTCAAAGCATAGATATGGAAAGAAGGTGAACTAATCATTCATAAAAGTGAATTACAGAAGAAAAACACTACCACAAAATCATACCACATTAATCCCTATATAATAGTTGCAACTGGCCTTGTATTTCTACAAATATAAACTGTACACAAAGCTCCAAGCCTTCTACTCTCTAATTTCCAACCTTGAATCTAACTGAAAACTAGATACATATAAACCAAAACCATGTTCACCTCTCTCAAGGGACGAATCCCTCAAGATAAGAACAATTCAAAGGTTTCTCCAACCAAACCTAAGACTAGGGAGGTTAAAACAAACTCTCCTTTTAGCCTTTGACTGACCTACCCATCATTAATGATCCTCATAATTAAATAAAAATGACATTAACAAGCCTAATTACATTCATATACATCGGGTCAACTCAAAATAAGAGAAGTTACATCATGAGAAACCAAATTTGACTAAATAAACTCGAAAATTTGACCTCCAGGGAAAGGCACAGTGCCAACAGGGAAAAGCGAAACACCATCTTACAGGGCACTTTTGACTTCCTTTATGTGCTCCAAATTCTGATATGAAGGTACCATTGGAAATTTTAGGATGTCTAGTTGTCCATAGAGTCCTTAAGAAATAAAAATGGCCTCTCCAAGGCCGAGAAAAAATGCATTCTCCCATGGTCACTCCAAAATCGCAGCGCCAAGGTTAAAAAGGTGGCATAAAGTGGTTTTTTAGCATGTTTTTGGCACTTTTCTCCCAAACTGAATGCTAACATGGGGAAAAAACCTGATAGATGAGATATACATGTCATAAGCTATCCATTGATGTAGAGTTTAGGTGATTTAGAGCTTTGAGGGAAAAGTGCAGCGCCTTGATTTAGAGCTTTGAGGGAAAAGCGCAACACTAAGGCGCTGTGCTTTTGGTTGTCTGCAATTTCTTGTTTACGCCAAAAACCACCAAAATTTCAAAATTTTCCAAAATTTGCTCAAAAATGGTCCAAAATTTCCCCATGAAGTTAGAAGATGATGTGTTAGGAAATGAGAGAGGCCTCAGCCAAAAAATCAAGTTATTCCTTCGTATTTTGCATAATTAGGGTTTTCCTCAACTTTTTCTTCAAATGGTTGATCCTAATTAGGGTGTAGACTGACTGCTTAATGGAATTGGAGTAGGAAAAACTGAATCTGAATGCATGAATCCATCCCAAGACAATTTTAACTATGCAAGCTCATTACAAACAATGATTTTCACCAAGCCATGATGGAACAAGCTTGCTTGATGATCTCACCCTTTGCTGTGTATCTTTTCTGCCATTTTAACCAAGCTTCTGTAGAGATAGTGAGGTAGGTTAAGAGATTTTACACCTGTGAAATGGATCAGTAATCTAACGTGGTACTGATATATCCTTGAAAACCTACCCTCACATGTGAAATACTTCATGATCATATTCATTAGAGAGGAATACTTTTCAAGCGAGTGTCTCAAAGGAAAAATGTGATTTGGAGAAGCTTTGTAAGGAGGCTTCAAAAACATCTTGTATTTTTCAATATCCAGGTCTCTCCTTTTAAACCAAATCTCTCCATGATTTTGGATTCCAGTGGCTATGGAAATTGCCTTTGCTGAAATAGTAAACACAACCCCTGCAATGGTTACCTTATTCCTCCTTAGACTGGTGGAAAAGGTGCTTGTAAGTTTATCACTAAAACCAAGTTCTTCAAATTTTTAGAAAAAAACAAGGCAACCTACATCCTTGAATGATTTATTGAGAAATGGTGAAGCCATGATATCCTATACTCTAGTGGGTTCATATATAATTATATGACCTCCCTTATGCCTCCTTTGCTTAGTGGTCTCTGAATCCATAGGAAACCCTAGCTCACTAGGAAGGGAAATTAGGATTTTAGTGTAGGAAAACATGGGATTTTGGGCAGTTTTAGGAATGAAGGGGATTGAAGGGGTTTGAGAGTGTATAAATTCTTGGGAAAATTTAGGGGGTAGGGATAGATGTTAGGGAGTGCATGGAAGTGGAATTTTAGGAAATGAGTGAGGGGAAGGGGCACAAAAGGGAAAAACACAGTCCTAGCCTAGGAAAGTGTAGTGTAGGCTAGGGTTTATAAGAAAATGATGAAAATGAGGGAAAGGGATGAGGGGAATATCAAGGATGGTATATGGAAGGCGGGGGAGGGTATAAGAACATAAATTTGAGGTTTTTTATTAGAAAATGGACCAAAGATACGTATTTTCCCAAAAACACAGCAAACCCTAGGAGAGGGTGATTTCTGAGCCTTCAAGCATGCAATGAAGTGAAAGAGAGGTAGATGAGGGAACCACTTATTTTCTTTGATGAGCTGGAACCCGCACTTGATGAATAAACCACTGGAGAAGATAAATTTAACTTTTTGAAGAAAAATGTAGCAAGGTTGAGAAAACGGCAATGCAACAAGAGAAAAGCACAACGCAATAAGGAAATTCAGCTTTCCAAGGAAATTAATTGATTTTCAGAGGGTGGAAATCTCCTTGCTGATAGAATGATGTCTCATGAAGGTGAAATGAGCAAATGAAATTCTTGTTTGGTCTTTTAAAACACTGGAAATCAAATTTTCTCTTTGGTGGTGATGTGGCCCCACCTTGTCTTTTCACCAATTGTCTTGATTGCTTGTGTACTGTAGCCTTGAAACCTCATTACATATATTCACGTATTAATAAAGATGAAAATTCACTTTAGAAATCATTATTGAACACTTTTCCCTATTACTACTCATTTAAAGGTGACATTTATGATGACATGACCTATTTACATGACTTGTGACAATATGACCTAATGATGACACTACATGGAAAGATAAGAAGAATAATGACCAAGATGACAAAGACACTCTTTCAAAGAACAATGACCTGACCATGATGATTTTTATTGACCATGAGAATGAAAGGAGTAGTAATTACCTAGGTAAACTAACCAATGATCAAAATTTTATTTGAAGACTCCTTGAAACTATACAAATTTACCCTAGGACCCTATCAACCATATGAAAGAGCATAATTTGATCAGTGGTGACCAGCAGGACATACAAGCACTAACATTGGCTTTGGTAGGGATGGCAGCTCCTTAGGAGGTTTCAAGAACACCGTAGACCAAGTAGCCTTATCCATTGGGCATGGAGTCAAAAAATAAAAAGCAAGACTCAAAATTGAAATAACTCGACATACTGAAATGACTTGAAAAAATAAAATGACTTGAAAAATGGAAATGACTTACAAACTCTTTGAAACAACAACTAATCAAAGAAACCTTATGGCCTTCACCTTGGGCTTCAAGCTTTCATGACAACTCCTTCACACTTTGGCATTGAATAACCTGGTATGTACAATGAAAATGAGAATATTCTAAAAAATGAAGTGAGGTAGTGCTTGAGGAGCCTACCATTGACTGGTCCTCCTGAAAAATCTTGTCCATAAAGTTCCTTCAACACAAAGGCATTCTTCGCTCTGAAAGCCAAAATTCTGTATGGTCCTTTCCATAAATTTGCAAACTTGTCGTGCTTTCCTTTATCCTCGTTCCGGACATCCCATTAGAGAACTATATCTACCACATTGAAATCATCCGCCTTTGTTTTTTCTATCATAAATCTTGTTGATATTCTCTTGAAGCTTCGTAGTGTTTTTAAATACTTCCTCTCGATATTGCTACAAATGAATCGTCTAATTGATTCTCCGCTGAATGTCATTAAGCTCACTATCTACTTCTCAAAAAAATTTCATGACCGAGACAACAAGAGAAGTTGGAAAAATAGTATCCACTCTATATACCAACTGAAAAGGTGACATACCTATGGACTTCTTAGTGCTTACTCTGTCCACCCATAGAGCATTGATCAAATTCTTGTGCCAATTCTTCTTATTTTCTTCCAGCAACTTTTTGATGATGTTTACCAATGATTTATTGGAAGATTCAGCTAGCCCATTACCTTGCGGGTGATATGTTGTTGAGTTCCTGAGTATGATATGATACTTGTCACATAAATCGATCATCCTATTGGATTTAAAAGAAGTTGCATTATCTATGATTATTTTCTACGGAAAACCAAACCGTGACAAAATATTAGACTCAATAAACTAAATGATTACCGCATTAGTGACCTG
Source organism: Pinus albicaulis (assembly GCA_034641835.2). NCBI lineage: Eukaryota > Viridiplantae > Streptophyta > Pinopsida > Pinales > Pinaceae > Pinus > Pinus albicaulis. Next base: position 135,418 of record JAXQQM020084577.1, on the reverse strand, counting down.
CCTGGTGGGAATAGCCTTGATCCATTTTGTGAAATAATAGGTTGATGTCAAGATCCACTTGTGCTAAGTTGAAGATGAAGGGTGAATCTCACATATAAAATCAAGACCCCACTGCTGAAAAGGTGCTTGAATTGAAATGGGCTACAACGGTAGCAGTAGCAACTTCCTTTTTCCTTGAAAAATATGACATTCATGGAAACTCATGATAATTTTGTAAACATATGAAAATAAACTCGGCCAATAAAATCCAACCCTCAATATCTTATTTGCTGTGGTCTTCCAAAAGAGATGACCACCACAATATCCCTTGTAAAAACCATTCATTACCTCCTTTGCCTCGCTTTCAACTAAACAATTCAACAAGACTCCTTTAGGATCTTTCCAAAATAATGCATCATTAGAATACAATACTTCAAATCTTTCAACTTTAATGGCATACTCTTTCTCTTTGACACTTTCGGTGTAGGATTCAAATGCTGAAGTACATAAGAAATGTTGGAACACCAAAGAGATGAAGTGAAAATATGTGATACCTGATGTGTGGAATCCACCACTTCTTCATCAGAATCTACAACGATGAGATTGATGTCGAGAGCATGCAAATTGGATTCTACCATAAGCTTCGCCAAACCTTGTCCCTTGATCAACTTTGTTGGCTTAATTTTGAGATCATACTCCAACATGTTGAATCTTTAATTAAACTGAGAGGGGGGGGGGGTGAATTAGTTTAATACATACATTAGCCTTTTTCAACTTTTCACCAAAATTATTTACAGCTTAATATGTGAACAGTCTTATTTGCAGCCAATATTAATTTATTGTGACACCATACTTATGTAGAAAGCATCAAGCAATTAATCAGATTTAAATAATCACATCAACACATAAGAAGCACACATAGAGACAGCAGATGTAAGTGGAAACCCATAAAGGGAGAAAAACACATCTTATTATTGTTGTGATGCAAAGGCAAGCTCCAACTCCCTCTCACCACTGTTTTCTGCAGGCACCAACCTACAGGAGGCTCCAACCTCAGTTAGCTACAACTGACAGCTATCAAGCTGCAACTTGATAGGGAAGCTCCAACTTCCTCAATTTATCAAACTGAAAGTTTGCTGATTTACCTTAGATATCAGCCCTGTTCTGTAGCTTCTCCTTCTGTTCTTCTTTTCTTAATCTTCTCTGCCTCATCCTTCTATATTCTACCTTCTCTTGATTTACTCTCTCTAACATCTCATTGCATATAAAGATGATATTATTTATAGATTTCCTCACATGACTGTTTGTATTCTACTTGGAATTCGAAATGGACAGTCATGTCTCTTTGTCTTCTGCCTTCTCACTCCTTTTATCTGCTTATTCAAAAAATATAACTGTAGGTATCAATTTAACATTACAGTGGGAATTTTTTCTCTCTCGGAGACTTGCCAATGCATCACAAACAATAAAAACAATTAAAATATTTACATTCGAATTACAAAGTGAATTCCAGCTCACTCATTCACCCTCTTGGCTACCTGCGCATTTGTCTTTTCTTTGTCTTTTCTGTCCTCTGCTGTGGTGTAACTGTTGCATGCGTGTAACTGTTCCTTTTATATCTGCTGATTGTAAATCTGGAGGAATTCCAATCCCTTTTATGTCATTAGTGTCTTGTTGATGTGGCAGGTTCCGCAGGCCGGATCATACATATATCACAACCGTATAGCGTTAATAATCGCCCTTCCGTAAAGCTGAGGTCCGTGGGTCTACAGACCATGCGGCTTATCGCAACCGTGTTATATATATAACTCAATAACCATTATATATCATATGTGTTATGCCCCTGGATCATATTCAAACGTTATTCAACATATATAATATATGAAATTTATTTGCAAATAACCCGACGTCCATAAGGATTGACTGCCAATACGATTAAACCTTTATTAAACCAAATTCATTATATATGACTCCGCCCCGGGCCCACATATCACGCTTTCCGATGCATTGATTCTCTTCCGATTGCGATTGAGTCACTTTTAAGTTCTTCCGATTGCGATTAATCGCAATCGCAACTTGCGTTTGCATGTTCTGATGCCCTTCTCTAACTTCCGATGCGATCGGTCACTGTTCATTGATATTTGCCGATGCGATTAGTTTAACCCCGCCAGCGATCTCTGATTGCGATTGATCACAATCGCAAGCTGCCTTGCTCCGATGCGATTGATCACTGTTTACTGTTCTTTGCCGATGCGATTGGGACTCAAATTTTATTAATCAAAGTTTATAAGCCCATCGGGTCCGGGCTTCAATCGCAATCGCAAGTCTTTTAATATGTGTTGTGATTGGCCACTGTTCATTGTATTTTTCCGATGTGATTGGGAAAGGACTTCAAACATGTTTGAATTATAATTCATACCTCCATCGGGTCCGGAATTCCAATTGCAATCGCAACTCATATATTCTTCGATGCGATTGACCAATGCCGATGCAATTAGACTTGGAACTCAAATATATATTAACCATGATTTATAGACCCATCGGGTCCGTACTTCAATCGCAATCGCAACTTCCTGTTGGTTACATGTTCCGTTGCCCTTGCGATCTCCGATTGCGATTGGGGAGGGGTCCCACCATTTAAATCTTCGTTTTGTGCTCTCTTTAATAAAGTGCTCCACTTATATATTTGAGCTTAGACCTTTGTTTATGTGATGCGCTGCACATATATGTTTATATATATTTTTGCCGCTGGAGTGAAGCGATTCCCGGAATAATGTTTGTGTTATATTATATGTATAACGCCGGTTGGAGTGTGCAATTCCCGGAATAATGTTTGTGTTATATTATATGTATAACGCCGGTTGGAGTGTGCGATTCCCGGAATTTTATAACGGCTCTCTGCCTCTGTCTCTGTCTCTGCTGCTTCTGTCGCTCTGCCTCTGTCTCTACCTTCCGATAACGGTTCTTCACTGTGCTTCTATGACTGTTACATTTTGACATTCTTCTTGTTGCCTCTATTGCTTTCACTGTGCTTCTTTTGCCTTCCTTTGCTTCAGCGCTGCTCCCTTTGCCTGAGTGCTGCCTCCTTTGCCATCAATGACAATATTTCCAACAGTCTCCCCCTTTGGCATTGATGGCAATCCACTTTCTCTGTTTGCTTTCTCTTTCTCTTGTTGCTTGCTCTTCCTGTTTTCCTGCTCTTCCTCCTGTTGTTTGTTATTCCTCCCCCTTTGACATCAATGGCAAAGGACGACGCCTCATCTCTCTGTATGGGTTCTGTCGTTGCATTTCCTTTCTCTGAGTTACGTTTAGGTCCTCTTCTGCTGAAATTGGACTATGTTGCTCCAGAGTGATGTATGAAACTTGTTGAGAGACACTTTGGTATAGTGAGCTGATAAATGTTTTATAACTGTGTTTCATTTGTAGTGCCTGTAATATGTGCTAGATTGCAGACAAAGATGATGCATTTTACGATTGAAAGGTTCTTGTTGCTTCTGAATGCTGATAATATTGATAATGCTGATAATACTGATAATGCTGATCCTGTGGACTTGTTTTATGCTTATCTTGTTGGCTGTTCTCCCCCTGGAATGATATCTTCGTTTTGTTCTCCCCCTGAGACTGTACTTTCTCTTCATATTAGAGAATAGTATCTACAGATACTACCCCTAGTCTGTCTCTCAAGTATTCGAATGGTTCTCTGGCAAGTGGTTTAGTAAATATATCTGCTATCTGTTCTTTTGTTGGTACATAGTCCAGTTTAACTATCTTCTGAGCCACTTGATCTCGGAGAAAATGATACTTAATTGGTATATGTTTAGTTTTTGAATGAAGCACGGGATTTTTAGATATACTTATAGCACTTGTATTATCACATTTTATTGAGATAGGTTCATTAATGCTTACCTTCATGTCTTGAAGAGTCTGCTTCATCCACATGACTTGTGTACAACATGCTGCTGCTGCTATATATTCTGCTTCAGCTGTAGACAGAGAGATGGATGTTTGTTTCTTGCTTAGCCATGCAACTAGGCTTTCTCCTAGATAGAATGCACCTCCACTTGTATTTTTTCTGTCATCCACACAACTGGCCCAATATGCATCTGTGTATGCTGTTAAAGTGAAGCTTTTGCCTTTAGGATACCAAAGCCCATACTGTGTAGTTCCTTGTAGATATCTGAATATTATTTTGACTGCAAGAAGATGATTTTGTTTAGGTGCTGCTTGATATCTAGCCACTAGTCCTACTGCTAGCATGATGTCTGGTCTTGAAGCTGTCAGATATAGCAGGCTTCCTATCATGGATCTGTAGAGTTTTTGATCTACATCTGCAGACCTATCATCAGCACACAGCTTGCATCCCGTGATCATGGGGGTTGTCACTAGTTTGCAATCCTCCATTTTGAATTTTTTTAGAATTTCTTTTAAGTATTTTTCTTGAGAAATGAATGTGCCAGTGTTATTTTGCTGAATTTGCAGTCCTAAGTAGAAACTGAGCTCTCCAATCATAGACATTTCAAACTCTGTTTTCATCTCATCCGCAAACCCTTTTGCTAGTTCATCTTTGTTGCTTCCAAACATAATGTCATCAACATATACTACAACAATCAGGAGTTCATCTTCATGGGCTTTTATGTATAGATTGTTGTCTACTTCACTTCTCTTAAAACCCTGTTTTTGCAAATATTTGTCCAGTCTTGAGTACCAAGCACGAGGAGCTTGTTTCAGTCCATATAGGGCCTTCTTCAGTCTACATACATAGTCTTCTTTGTCTGTCAGTGAGAAGCCTTCTGGTTGTTCCATGTACACCTCTTCTTCTAGATCTCCATTAAGAAAAGCAGACTTTACATCCATTTGATATACCTTGAAGTCTTGGTAGCATGCAAATGCCAGGAACATTCTGATAGCCTCCATTATGGCTACAGGTGTAAATGTTTCATCATAGTCAAGTCCTTCAATTTGTGAGTATCCTTTGCAGACCAGCCTGGCTTTATTCCTGATTACTTGTCCTTGCTCATTCATTTTGTTTTTGAATACCCATTTTGAACCAATGATATTTTTTTCAATAGGTCTAGGAACTAGTTCCCAGGTATTGTTCTTCTCAATTTGGTCCAATTCTTCATTCATTGCTTTTACCCAATACTTGTCCTTGCTGGCTTCTTCAAAATTCTTTGGCTCTATTTGTGATAACATGGCTATGTATACTTCTTCTGTTTGTTCTGTTAGCTGCCTTCTTTTCTGGACTCCTGCTTTCTTGTTTCCTATGATCTGATCTTCAGGATGATTCTTCTGAGTGTATCTTGAGGGGGTTTTTGAGCTCAGCTCTGCATCTTCTGTTGTCTTGCTGGTTTCATCATCATTCTAGTCTTCTTCTTCATGATTAACTGATGGACTGCAGCTTTCTGTATTTCTTGTATTGTTTGGAAATTCTTCATCAAATCTCACATCAATACTTTCAACTATTTTCCGAAGAGTCTTGTTGTAGCACCTGTACCCTTTACTTTTGGAAGCATATCCTAGAAAAATCCCTTCATCTGCTCTTGCCTCAAATTTCCCAAGGTTTTCATCATTATTCTTTATGTAACACTTGCTACCAAAGACTCTGAAATGTTTTATTGAAGCTGGCTTTCCATGCCATAGTTCATATGGAGTCTTGTCACTGCTTGGCCTTAAGTGAGCTTTATTAATGATATGTACTACTGTGTGTACTGCTTCTGCCCAGAAGGTTTGAGAAATATTATTCTCTTGCATCATAGCTCTAGCTATTTGTTGTACAAACCTGTTTTGCCTCTCTGCTACTCCATTAATGAGTGTCCCTCTTGTTAATACCTATAATATTTTTTTATACCAAAAGGTAGCTAAAACTTTTTGGAGCCTCCAAGGAACAAATTTTATCACTAAAATTTGTTGGCTCTTGAAGTCTCTTTAAGGCCTCATGCCTCTCTCCCAAATCTTCATTTATTATTTCCATTTTATACTCAGAAAATTCTGCTGATTCCAAATGAAAGACTGCTGAAAAATCTTCATTTTTCCCCTTCTCTAACCTTCATTTGCTCCCCTTTTCTCCATAAAAACTGCCTTGTTTTCATAATTCCTTTTCTTCCATTTATGAAAAATTCCCCTTTCCATAGTTAAAAACTCACTTTTTAACTATTTCGGAACCCCCATTTCCATTGAAAAACCATGAAAAATTCATAAAAAATACAAGTCTTTTACTATGGACTTAAGCCCTTTGGGCTAAGTCCTAAACCACTTCCCCTCCACATGCCCATGCATTAGAACCAAACGCCAAAGCCTTTCGGCGCTAATCGCATTGCACACATTCAAACAACGCAAGTTTCTTGCCATAGACCAAAAGTTCCGATTGCGATTAGGCCATTCTGATTAAAACCTCGATCATATTATTTCCATATAAACTTGAGCCCGCCCTCGGCACTTAGACCTTGTGAATATTTCATTCCCAAACCCATTTTTCTTTATAAAACCCAAAACCCGCTTATCCAAAGTTTCAACTTAAAAACTTGAAGTCACGTGTTTAATATTTTAATGGGTTGATTGAAAGACCGATCGCGTAATCGCAATCAGAGAAATCAAATGGGTAGATCAAAAAGACCGCATCAGAACTTCCGATGCGATTGGGTCCTATGTATTATAAACCATGCCCCTTTATTTTCTTTCCATATAAATTTTCCCCGGGACCAAGTGTTTAGGATCCCGGGTGCTAATCGCATCACAAATTTTCAAATGGGTTGATCGGAAAGACCAGGCCCAATGGCCCGATTGCGATTGGCCCTTGTTTTTTTACGCCCAAACATATTACATTCTGTAAGAACCACCAGCCCCACAGTCGGGCGCCTATCATATATGTATATCCCGATCCATCAAAAAACCTTTGTTTTTGATGAAAAATTTGGGTTTCATATGTTATAAAGTTCTTTCCGCCGGTTCACTCCAGAACTAATCCCCGCCGTTGATCTAACGCCGATCAAACGGCCATCGCTCCGTCGCATCGGAAATTTTAATCACATCGCAATTTTTCAATCGCATGCGTTTTGTTTCTGAATTCTTAGATCCTGATTCATTTCCACAGTTGATACGGAATTTTAGATCGACGGTCCACTATCGCATCTCATGTTTCAATCGGTGCATTTTCTTGCACCTTCTTTATTGCGACTCCCCAGATTGGTTGTCCGCAGACAGTCTGAAAGCTCCTAGATATATAGCTATCGCGTAATCGCCCCTCTCCCCTCCTGATCGCACAATCGCATCGGAGTTTCAAATCGCATGCACTTGCCCGCCACCCCCGATTGAGATCCTCCGATTAGATCTGGACCGTCCACATGTCCAGATCGGACGGCCAAAAATCACCTCGCCTTATTTCTTCTCCCGGATCTCCTTTTGACATTTCATGCAGATCTCCACCGTTGGTTGCCTTCATCCAACGGCTACGCTCCTCCCCTGCCTTCTAAGCAGTTTAAAACAAATTCCACAGGGTTTCTTAATTTTTTTTGTGTTTTGCAGGTATTTTAATGGTTTTCCATTATGTTATGAAGAAAAGCTGAGGGCCGGAAAGATGTTTCCTGCGCCTTTGATTTATCAATAGGAACCATTCCGCTGGGCCCTATTTCCATTATTTGTCGATGCTCTATGAGCATTGATACCTTTAAAAGCCCAGCGCGGCTCTACACATTAACAAGACACTGTTTCATTCAGAGCAGTTAAAGAGTATCGATTTTTGAAGACAGCACACAGGAGATTGAAGATTGAAGACAAATTTGGGGATCACGGCTAAGATTGAACATCAAAAGCCTAATCCCCCAAATTAAAACAGAATTAATAGAAAATCAAAAGGATCTGTCAGGCAGAAAATGATTCCACTGCTTCAAATGAGGCGAATAAATTCCTCAGCTACCATAAAAGCCACCTGTTGCCTCAAACCTTTCAAACAGAGGCCGAAGTTATTGAAGAAGATCATATTTCGCCTTAGAGAAGCCAGGGAGTTACTTCTGCAAGGTAATCAATGCAGAAAATATCTACGGGGTTACTCCACACAACACACAGAGCCTCAAAGTCAAAATAAAACTCCCACCGAGCTTTGATATTTATTGTAAAACAGTTAATGCAGCGATCCACCTGTAAATTTCTCCCTCGAGCCCCCCAAAAGGCCGAGAAGTCTTGAACCTGTATTAATTATCCTGAGAGATCTTTTCTCAGATCACCTCCTCATTCTTCTATAAATACCTCAGAAGAAGATGAGAAATTGTTGGTTGCAGAACTTTGAAATACATTTGAGCTCAAGATTTCTATTTGTACATAGCGTTCACTGGCCCTTGAAGCTCTGTTTGTGATAGAGTAGTTATGCTGAATAGTGAAGATGATTGCTGAACTGAAACATTAGACTTGAAGACTGTAACTGGTTTGACATCAATAACAAGATTTTTCTTGGGATCCTGGTCTATATTACTGGTGAAGTGCTTCTTTCTTTGTCAATTGTTTTTCCTTCTATGTGTGCCATATTGTTCATATTCTGCTGTAAAGAACAGTTTAAACAGGGTTAGGATCTACAGTACATTAGTAACCTTCTCTGGCTGAGAAATCTTTATCTTAATGTTTTCCTCAAATTTGTTTATTTAAGAATGATTCAATACAGTTTAAACAGTTAGGAATGTTGGCGTTCCCTCGTCCTTCTGTTTGCTTAAACATTGTTCTTGAATGTGATTTCCATTATTTGCTATTAAAGTTAGACTAGAGAAGATATGGTTTGCCCTGATTCCTAGATTCTTTTCTCCAAAGGCAGATTCTGAAAGTTTCCCTTGGTGTTGACTGAAAGCAGACTAGGTTTAAAAGTACTTTATCTGATCTTAAGCTACACTCTGTTTTTCTTATGTGTTTTCATACTTTCTGAAGGTAATTATGTGGATTACTGGATTGTTTGTCAATTAAGCTGCTTTAATAAGAACTTGCCCAAGAATTCTATGGTTAGCCCTGTCCTTGGTTGGTTTTAAAACAGTTACTTAAGAGGCTTTTCTTGTTTGGACTGACTATAAATCCTCTAAGAAATTATTATCAGTTTCCACCCCTCCAACATTTTAATGTTTCCATTTCATCATTTTAATCTCAATAATCTTGTGGTATAGATGACTTGCCCCTTGGATCGCACTTGATGTTGTTGTTCAATTAAAGCCCAGATATGACTCCATAGCCCAATGGACTAAAAACCAGCGTTATATCTATCTATCTGCCAAAACTGTTCTATTTGCTTGCAACTTCTCACTTTTGAAACTTTTGCACTTAGGACTTTCTCCTCAAGTAACATTTCATGCTCAACCATCCAAAACAAAACAAAACCCGTGGCCTTCATAACTAGCCTAATATCATTACCCTAAACTTCAAAGACAATATCCATCTTTGTACATATTGGAGAGATCCATCTCCAGATTCAGGAGGGCTAGATCCTAGAATCCCAAAGTTGGTTGAAATGATGTTAACTCTGTGATCGGACTTTTGCCAATCTTGCTTATTACAGAGACCTAACATTTCTGGCGACCATACTGGGGATATTTTTGAGTTCATAGTTGCTTGGCCAGATTTTATAGACTCTTTAGTTTTCCATACAACCACAGAAACTCTGAAAAACCCAAAAATATTTTAGATTGGTATCTAATAAACATGGTGGTGGACCATAAAACCTTTTACCTCCTTAGGAGCTAAAAACTTCCACTTAGCGACTCCACAATCCCTAACAAACCTTAAGACTCCACTGGGAAGAACCCTTATCATTATAATATCATTCAAACTCAATTAGAGGACTGTAGGATTAAGATTTGTGTAAACATATTAGTTAACATCTCAAATTTTGTCATACCTGGTTGAAATTTTCCTGTTTATTTGGGTCTAATAACACAGCATAGTGACTCCTAGAAAGATTCACACTAGAGCCTATCCTGACCCCGATCCACCTGAGATATTTGATAACCCAGGAAGTATCCTTTGGAAGTCTCCTAGGATTAAATTATCAACTGTTTTCAGATCACCCTCGAGAGCTAATTCAGTTCCTGAAATTCTTGCAGCTCTACAAGAATCATGTGGTGGTGGAACCATAAAACATTTTACCTCCTTAGGAGCTAAAAATTTTCCACCTGGCGACTCCACACTCTGAAACTTCCAGAAGACCAAATGACTCCACTGGTAGAAGACCCTGAACTGATTGACCAGCCACAGTGACCTCTTTCTTGATTTACAAACATGATTCCAAGAATACAACGAAGATATGCCCCAATGAGCAGAGATCATATCCCTGGGTTTCCACATAAGATGCCCCAGGTGAATTGGGATGACAACCTGCCTGTTTTTCAAGGTGAAAAGTTTGATGACCCTCTATTACATCTCATTAGATTTCATATACATGTATGGAGGTTGAAAGTTGAATGGCATGAAGACTGCCTAATGAAAATTTTCATGTTAACATTAGAAGGAAAAGCTAGGGATTGGTATGAATGCTTAAGATCTAGTAGTTTGTTTTCTTTAAGAGACCTTGAATATGTGTTCTATGAGAACTATGAAGAAAACGCTATGTCATTATCATGGGGTGCAATATATTATGATCCATCACAAAACATCACCCAACACATTATAGATAATGAGGAAGCTTTGGAAGAGACACATCCTAAAGATCTTTTAACAGCCATTCATGAGTTTAATATCCTATTGAAAAATTTTAAAAACATAGATGAATCAGTTGAGGAAAATATGATCCAAGCAGTAAAAAACATTCCTCAAGATATCCCTGAAAACTCAAATATTGATTCATCATCCCTTATAGCCGAGGCTCAAGAAGACATCCAGCCTCAAAATCAGTCTTCACAAGAGACAGAGAATTGTTGTACTCCTGTTCAAAGGAACATAGAAACATCCTTCCCTTTGACAGAAAAAGAGATAGATCAGACTATTTATAAACAGTCAGTCTCTGAAATTTTTTGCGAAACAAACACTCTTACCCATTCACATAAAGAACTTTGTTATATAGATTTAGAAAGTTATCTTGTAGATCAGTTAGAAGAAAATAAAACTGATGACCCAATATGTTCGACTGACAAAATTGTTTATTCAGATGATTTTCCGAATTTCGATCAGTCTGATGATGATGATGATGAGTTCCAAGAAAAAACTAATCATGCAGGGCAACCATCGTTTGATTGGTGTTATCATTTTCACCATCACCAGCTTGAAAGCCAAAAACATCCATTTCAATCCATCACTAATGGCTTTCACATAATTGGAAATCAGCAGCCTTTCAACTCAGAAGGTGAAGAGAAGAGCAATAAAGAAATTTTTGAGCAAAAGGGGCTTTCTCTTGAAAAAGAGGAAACCTTTAAATACTCCCCTGCTCAAGAATATAATAACCTCTTCATACAAATTAATCCACTGAATACAAGCATACCAGGGTTACCAGAGGACAACACTATTAAATATGATGAGTCCTCCAGTTCAGAGGATGATGAAGATGAAGGAGAAAAAAAAATAGAAGACTATCCTGCTGTGGATATATCATCTTCTCAAGAAGAAACTTCTCCCTTCACTAATATTATTATTTGTCATGTTAGTCATCAGTATTTTTCACTTGTTAGTGATGACTAGATCCATAGTTGAGTTTTCTAGAAGCTGATTTCCATATGTCAATTTGTCATCTAGAAAACCCTCATAAAACTTTTTTCGCCCTCCTACTTTTCAGTCCGCCCATGTCAAAGTTAAAACTCATTATCACTATCCTATCTAGCTTCAGCCCTACTGGTCTTCCCATCAGCTCTAAAAGGAAAATCCAAGTCTGTTTCAAAAGCCTCCCCTAAGTTAGGAAGTGGCGCTTTAAGGCATTTTACCCTTGGAAACCATCAAAAGGCCAAAAACCTCCATCTGCTACAGACCAATCATGACAGACCTCCCACTCTGCAAATGAAATTGATCACAGCCCTAAGTCGCGCCACTTACACACCCCTAAGTCTCAACACTGCATAGACCACAGTCTCAAGCTGATTATTAGGTGTTTTACAGTGTTTTATAGATTTTACAAGGACAGGAAACATGTCATCATCTCAGGAGAAGGTTCTTGAATCTACATTTAGAAGAATAGCTGCTTCTCAATGTAAACATGAGCCTGAGATACATCTGCAGGGTAAGGAGTTACTCATCAAATTCTTACAGCTTCATCTAGCCTGATAAGCACAGTAAAAGAAAGACAACACTGTCGAACAAACTTGTTATTTGTCATGGCCAAAAAACCTCCTTCATCTATAAGCAGAGGGTTAAGGCACCTCCTTCATCTACAAGTAGAGGGCACTGGCCAATATTGACTTTAAGGATTGCAAAAGCACAGGTTTGCAGTTTACTAGATAGTAAAACAGTGACTCTAGGTTTCTGAGTATAAATGATGATTAACAGGGCTAAGATCTGAAATGTGCAAGACAAGAGAGATAGAGTGTGTGGTTTTGTAAAGAGAATTAGTTGAGGTTTCAGTCATCAATCAGGGCGCATAAAAAAAGGGACTCCTTAATCAAAGCTATCATAACAAACATCTCTGCAGGGGTGTTAAGATGCATAGCTTCAATTAGTCTTAAACAGGAAAATACTCCAGTGAAAAGACCCCTGTGTGTTCTTTTGTTCCTGTTGAAATGTGAAGTACAGCCCATGGTTTCTGGATGAACATAAAAAGAGGCAGGAAAGTAGTACATGCAAGTTACACTCCACCACAAAGACAGGTATTTTCTCTTCAGATACAGCAGGTTGTTGTTTTCAGAACTCCATCAGAAGAAAGTGGCCAAAAGGAGCCTCGGTATCTGTGAGCAGAAGAAAGGATGGTTGTTTTTCGAAGAGTGCTAATCTCCCTACTCATAGAGATTATCTTTCAAATGACTTATCATAAGTTGACCAAGGCAAATGGTGACATTTCAGTTTCCCCCTCAACAAAGAGCAGTGCAATGAGACAGTGAAGACCTCCTTCACAGGAAACAAAAGGGCAGCTCTCCTTGTTTCACTTTCTAACTCTGATATATAATCTTCTGTTTTGTCTTCTACCCACAGTCAAAGAAGAAAACTCAAAGACACCTAACAGTTGCATCTACAGTCAAGCAATACCTGTCACCTAATTAGATTTACATTGCAGACAAGATTATAGCATTATACCCAGAGCAAAAATATATTTGATATAGTTTGTCTCTTGCAAACAGTTATACAAGCTCATCAAGTACAAAAAGAGCTTTGGCACAGTGTTTCAGGTTCTGGAAATCATCAAAGGCAAAATCTAAATGCCACTGCTCCAAAAAGAGACTTCATTATTCAATGGACAGAGATGTTATATGATATGTTTTGAGCAGAGAAGTGTATTGAAAAGGGGCGCCCTTCTTAAATCAAAGGGCCATGACCAAATCCAAATAAGGTCAGCAAATTTGGGCACCTGCAATAGGGAAGAGGTTGAAAAGATACCTGGAGACAGAAACTGACAAAGTAAGTTAAAAAGACAAGCCTTATCCTTCCAAATAACAGAGCAGTTTTCCAGTATTCTTTTTTTTAACAGATTCGGAGTGGATTTTCTGTTTTAAATAATCACCAACAGTGCTAAAAAGTGTCAGGGGATGGTGCACAAGTTCATTTAGTCTTTCTCCAAAACTCGAGCTCCTGTGCCAGTTTTACACCAAAAGGACAATGAAGCAGAAAAACACCTTTGTCAAGTCATTAATGTTATAAAAGTGGTTCATGTTAACATGGTTTAAAAACATGAAAACCTCTGCTGCCTACACTATTTCGAAACCCAAGCTTCGTGATGCACCAAAGGATTTGTTGAAAAAAGGGGCAAAAAGCTGTGAAAACCTTTGCAAGCGACGGTCAAAATTTCATTTTGTGTTTCAAAAAATAAACTAACCGTTGGGGTTTTTGTTGTTTCAAAAGGGTAAATTGAATTGACCAACTTCATTTTTGAAATCTCCGAACAAAATTATTGAGCAAAGCCCCTTGCTGCCATCAAAGATCAAACACAAAATTTTTTGGAGCGATTTGAAGTTCTTTTTCAACAGTCGGAACTGCGCGGCGCGCATGGAATAGTGCGCGACACGCTCAGGATAATTTTAACACAGGCCGATAACAGTCGCGCGACGCGCCTGTACGTGTGCGCGACGCGCCTGTACACGGCGCCTGGCCGACCCGATAGAGCCACCCGACAACCTAATTTGGCGCGGCACTCTGAAAGCCAAGCGCGTCGTGCATATGTGTGACCCTCATATGTTATTCAAAGCGCCTCTGGAGCTGGCCTAAACACATCAATAGGATTTTTCATCATATTCTCAAGGTATTTCCATGTACCCTCTCAGTTTTTGAAAAAAATACTAAGTGATATGAAGAATTAAGAAACCCTGTTTTCAAGCTGTGGTATGAGGAAAAAATAGTGTTTTCCTGATTGACTGATGAAATATCAAACACCTGTGAGCTTTATTTTTATTAAAGGACCATCAAAACACCCTCACTACCGTGGTGAAGCAAGGTTGAAGCTATCCATATACAGTTGGAGTTTGTTTGGATCAGATTAGTGCAAAGAGCAGTAGAATGTGGAGAGAGCAGTTTGTGTGAGGAAATTCTTTCACAATTTAAATGATAGGAGAGTGTTTGTAATATCATGAAAAACATCTCAAAAATCTATCGCCTTGCCCTCTAAAACACAGTGACTACTCACTGTGTAAATCCAATGTGATTGACTATATTTATGGTGTTTAATTGATTAATTTGCATGCTATAAAGAAAACAGTATGTTGAACTGCTACAAATTTTTCATACCACAACATACAAAACTTTAAAACTTTGTCACCATATCTGAAAAAACAGTGTTTTTGCTATGTGGTGATCCGAGGTGTAAAACTGTGGTAAAATGCTGAATGTGCTATTAAAGGCGCCTACAGGAAAGGAAATTGTGTTAGGCTAAAAACGTTGTGTGTTTACCTTTCATAAGTCAAGAACGAGGGTGTACTTATTCTTCAAAATATCAAAGGGCAAAGGTCACTCCTATAAACCACAGAAAGGACAGTTTTTCACTGAGTATTCTACTTGACTGTTTTTGTTCTTCAAGCTTATTTTGATAAAGTTGATATTCAGATGGAGTAAAGGTTTTTTTTACAAAGGCAAGGTTTTCACATTGATAAGGTGCCTTAACTATTTGACAAGATAAACTCCTACAGGCTCTGTTGAACTTTTTGAAGAAATTTTTCAAAAAACTCTGTCACCTTGACACATAAACTATGGCATTGACTGTATGCTTACACTAAGGGTTGATTGCATAAGACATAAGTTTGTTGAGTGATTGGCACACTAGGAAAGGCAGGTTTGTAATGATTGGAAAGTCTACCTTGGACAAAGATTAAAATGTGTTGTTAACCTCCAAACTTCACAAGAGCAAAGTGATTTCTTGACACTTTACACAGAAAATTTACGTAACAGTTTGTCTCCTTTTCACTGTATGGTATCTTATTGAAAATTCTGTTGGTTGAGATACTTTAAAGGTGGACAGGCCACTTTTTGAAAGAGCAGGGGTTTTGTATTGTAAGGAAACTTGTTGCAATCATCCAAATACATTTATTTCTCTATCAAAACAGTGAATTGACACAGTTTGGCTCCAAGAAGGCAGTTTATAGACAGTGAGGCTGTTTGGTTCTTCAAAAGCACATCTAGGTCAAAATGCCTTCTAGGCAGGACAACAGAAGTGGTTCGCATAAAATATATGAGCCAATCTCTACAGAGGAGGTAAATGCTCATCCATCCATCCTCTTGAACTTCCATGAAGTAGGTTGTCTAGATTTCTGCCAGAAGATACAGGAGGTCAAAAGTTTCTCACCATTGACACACCTATGTGCCCTGAGGTTCCAGAACAAGCATTTCCAGGTAGCGGACCTTGATTTCAAGTTTTCTCCAAGATCAGTGTCCAAAGCCACCAAGATTCCATATCATGGCGAGAAATGGTTCAAACAGACTCATCTTGACTTGGAAGATTACAAGCCTTTCATCAAACCTGAGCATAGAGATACTTTCACTGCTATTTTTCCTTTTTCTTATCTTCTTGACAGTTATGCTCCTCTAATGAAAGTCATAATGAAGTATTTTACTTGTGAAGGGAGGTTTGCTCGAGTTTATGCCTACCATGTCCAACTATTGATGCATTTCACTAGAACCAGGCAACTAAATCTCCCTTAATTTTTATACAAAAGCCTCAAGAAGATGGCATCCACAGTCCAGAAGAAGGCCCCACCTCTGCAAATACCTTCCCTTTTCCATCATTCTCTGATCAAAATTATCATCCTACACCAGCTAGAGAAGAAAGAGGTTCCATGGGATGTATTCATCAGTCACCTAGATTTCTCTACTGTTCCTCCTGTCCATATATCTCCCACTCAGCCTATTCATCGCCCTATACCTTTGTCCAGCAGGCCTACTCCTAGAAGGCTCAAAATTACCACAGAACAGTCAGGACAGCGGGAAGAAGGAGAGGGAAGTAGACAGCAAGAAGAGAAAGGTCATGAACAAGAGGAAAGGGATGAAGAGCAGCAAACTGAAGATGAGGAACAGCAGCAGGACAGTGGTGAAGGTCAGCATCGAACAGAAGATGATGAACAACAGGTACAAGAGGAAGAGCAGCAGATTGATATTGAAGGTCATGAACAGCAGTTTGAGCAGGAATTTGAGCAGCTGCTTGGGCCACAAAATGAACAGGAAATCCAAGTACAGGAGCAGCATAAAATTGATGATCAAGGTCAACAAGGGTTTGAGGCAGATCAGCCTCTTGATATTGAGGGGTAGAGGCAACTTGAAGAGGACACACAACAGCCTCAAATAGAGCAGCATTTTCAAGAAGTTGACAAAGGTAAAGCCATTGTATCCCCTTCTGCCAAAAGAACAAAACCCATCACAGCAACAAAGAAAGGGCCTAAGGCTGCCACTCCAAAAGTGACAAAAGTTGTCCCTAGCAAAAGAAAATCGCCCAAGGAACCCCTCACTAGCCTGCCAAGGAGGAAAAGTGCAAGATTGGCCTTCAAAGGGAAAAGCAAGGTTGGAGAAAGTAAAAAACATGGAGGTGCATTGGCTGTCATCCCAATCCAAAGCGATGACAGCGATAATGAAGCCCGCATTCTTGAAAACATCCTAATCCATAGAGAGGGAAAAATTGAGGCATTGGAGAATGATCTTCAGTGGGCAAGGAAATTCAACTATTTCTTGGAGACCCAAAATAAACAAATGAATGTCCATTTAGATGTTCATGAAGCACGGGCAATCAAATACAATAATGAAGCAGCTAAAGCACAAACGCGGATAGAGGAGCTCATTGGTGATTTTGATTATGAAGAAGAGGAAGACCAGCCTAGGCGGAAGAGGCCTAGAACCATAGGGCTTAAAAGAGCCCTGGAAAGGCAAAAAGAGGAAGAACAGGCCCATCTTCAAGCCTTTCCCCTCATTGCCCTCCTTGAGCAAGAAATTGAAGAAAATAAGGAGGCATGGCTAGAAAGAGCCAATAAACACTTGGAGATGAAACTTGAAAGGGCAAACAGAGACCTAGAGCTGCAAAGGAAAAGGACACAGCATTATCAAATATTGAATCAGTTCGTCCGGCGCAAGCTAAAGGCCACCCAGGAGAAACTGAAGAAAGCAAAGGGGAAGCACCTAGCACGGAAAGAGGAGAAAGGCACATCATCACTTGACATTTTAGCCTCAGCTTCAGAGCATGTTGCTAGGGACCCTTGAGGGTCATGCGCACCAATTTTGGGCCCATTTTGACAACTTTTTGTTTTTTGGCATTTTTTGAGTTTTTGGTCAAAAACTCATAAATTCGCCATTTCATTTTGAGGAATTGTCAAGGGAAGAGGATGATACCATTTGATGCCATAATTTCATGATCATGTCCTCAGTGATTTTCAGAGCATTTGGACATCATTCGCCCCCTCAAAACGACGAAAAATGCTCACTTTTTGCACATTCTGCCCGGCATATCAGTAGTCTGCAATTTTCTGGCTTTTTACACACAGGTACAGATTTGGAGGACTTCCAGGCATCAGATTGAGGTGATTTCAGTTTCCCGGAAATTAGACACAGAGCTTTCCAACGAGCTATCATGAGCCTCGTTTCGACACCGGGAAGGCTGCCAATTGTTTCCAGCAAGTCAGGGGACCTTTTTCTGATATAAATTTGAAGTATTTTTGCAATTTTTGAACCTCAAAAATCTGCTTTTTCCAAATGTGCGTTTAGCTATTTTTACACTTCGAAAATGATCCAAAGACAATTAAATTCGTTTTTTTAGCAATTTTTAGATATTTTATGAGATATTTTTGTGCCTTGGGCTTTGCAAAGCCTCAAGGACAAGTTTAGATATTTTTATTAGGCCAATGAGGATGGAAGTTGAACCATGAGGTTTTCCTCACTTGAGCCTATTTATTCCACAAGATCTCATTTGTAAACGAGGCTGAACTTGAGAAGAGAAGCAATATATTGGTCATATGAGCTTTGGAGAAAATACTTGTGCTATGCTTTGGATTGCCTCTTGAATGTTCTTGGATGGATGATGAAGGATTGTTGATGGATTCCATGACATGGTAGAATGGTATAGTGTTTCTTGCTTTGTTGTTGTCTTCTAGTTTTCATTCATGATACATGTTTCTTGCTTGCTATAGATCAGTGGAGAATAAATTTGAGATATTCCCATGGAGGCACCTCAAATTTCCTGAATCTTCATAGCTTTATGTTTTCTTATTCCTTAGTTGCATTAAATAATTCTTAACTGCTCTTTAACAACTTCAGGATATTGTTGCTAGTTTCACTAATAGTTCTATGTATGTTGAGTAGGATGTATGGTGTTCCTTGCTTACCTATGACTGTACATAGTTCCAGCCATGAAACTATCTCTTTGACTGATTAAGATTATCATTTTGTTTGAACCAAGGAGGCCTAGTCCCGATCTAGCCCTTTGCCTAAAACTATGAAAGCTTGTTTTTCAAAGTACCCAATAACTTAAAAGACTGTGTTTAGGTGTTTCGGCATAGTATTTTGAGTTGTTAGTCCGTCTTATGTGTTTTCCCCAAAGTCTGATAGCCATTTCCCAAAGTTAGAGGGTCTTATACTTCTATGCATGGCTTGAATGTTTGTTTCTATGTGTTGATTAGTTTATAGTTACATTTCGCATGATTAAGGGTTTTCTTTACCATGTTTATGTTATCTATTAAACCAATGATGCTTGAAACTCTTTGTTGTTCACAAACTTGATGTCCATTTACTCCATTTTGCCCAAATATCCTTTCTACCTTGAAATCAAATCGACCCTTCAACAGCTTTGCATCGTCATCTGATAGTCTTCTTGACCCTTTTGACCCCATAGCCCAGTTAATCCACACCTTGTTATCAGTTTTATATCTTTGATCAGTTTCATCCCTCACCAACTTAAAAACAAAAAATCAAAAACTTACTTCATAACTAGCCTAAAATCAGAAACAATAAGCAAACAAACATAGATATCCTTTACACAAATAGAGAGAGCCCTCTCTGAGTCCAGGAAGGCTAGGTCCTTGGGCTCCAAAGCTTGGTTTGATGTTACATCATCATTTGGCTCACAAATCGGCCAAATCACGGGACCCTAACATAATGGCGATCATGGTGGGACCCTGAGTGATAAACGAACTTAGTTTCCCTCATCTTTAGAGACCTTTAAGAATACTATCTGATTGACTTATCCCACTGCTCACTAATATAGTGACACTCACAGTAGGACCTTCTGAGTTAGTGACAATCTAAAGTACACCTTAGTAACTCCTGAAGTCTCAAGCAAGCTTAGTAAACATAGATATTGTCTGAAGAGTAGAAAATAGCTCCTTCGCCATCTTAACAAAATGATGAGTCAGTTATAGGAAACTCTTCCAAACCTCGTAAGCACATAAAACTCAAAAAACCCCAAAAAAATCCCTTATATTGGTTTTTGTCAATATTGGTGGTGGACCATACACACATATCTCGAAAACAAACAATTTCCACCTGGCGACTCCACTAACCTCTAGTAGGCCTTACTATTTTACCGAACTCTAGGTTACTATCCGATAGACCTATTCCATCGCTCACTAACATAGCGGGAGATGGTGGAACACTGAGTACATGATAGTCTAGCAAACTCTTATAGACTCTTTGGTCTTTTAGATACTTAAACAAGCAAGCAGTCCATAGACCCATTTAGAGTTAACTCTTTTTGTTCTCATCACGCTAGCGAAGTGTTGAAACAAGTCTAGGATACTTTAAACCATAGGCTGCACATAAAACTCAGAAAATCCAAAACATTTCCAGATTAGTTACCGGTGGTGGACCATAGCTATCTTCACAAAAACAACCCAGTTCCACCTGGCGACTCCACTAATCCATCCCTTTTATTTTGACCATCCTTCACCTTAGTAGAACTTTAGAGAGACCACTCATCCAAAACATTCACCAATACCATTCTCTCTAAACTCTAGATCCAAAATCTGGCTTCACGAAGAATTAACACCAGATCCCATCCAGACCCAAACCCCCCTATCATAGTAGATGACCTAGAGAAGATTCTGTGGCAAGCTTCCGAAACTGACCATCTAGCTACTGGTAGATCCATCCGTAAAACAAGATCAGTACCTAAACATCTCACTATCCTACCAGATTCACCTTTTGAATTAGAGTCATCAAAAACTCTTCTCAGAAGCAAATCATATAGTAAGATAAACTTTGATGATCTTGAAACCCTAGACCAATCACACAGCCATAGTAGAGAAGCCTCACCTTCCACCCCTCCCGACTTTCAGCTTCTTCATTACTTTGTCTCCCACCATCCCAAATATTCTCAAAACTAGATCACTAGTCCAAGTTCATCCGCCACACCTGTTCAAACCACCTCATCTCATCCCACTAGTCCTCATCTTGTACATCATCCATTAGCTCCCGTCATGGCAGCCTGGTATGCACCTTTGGTGTTGCCACTGCCCTTGGCTCCTCTCCCAAATAAATATCAAGACAAAATCCCACACTTTACCGGAGAAGACACCACCACACCTCAACAGCATATAAGTAGGATGACTGATGCTTATGAATACCTAGAAGTACAAGACGAGACCGTCAGAATGAGAATATTCGCCCAAAGTCTTGGTGGTGAACCCAAAACATGGTTCAAAAGCTTGACTCCAAACAGTATCCACAACATCCCAGAACTACATCAAATCTTCCGAAATAGGTGGGAAATCCGAAGAAACCCTATTCAAATCCTGTCATAATATAACAACCTAAAACGGGAAAATGGGGAAAGTGTCCAAGCTTACTGCACTAGGTTCAACAGTGTATATAACTCCCTCCCACCTCATTTCAAACAACCACTTGGTTTAGCCTTGGCAAAATTCCCCGAGGGTTTTGATCCGGACATGAAATATCATCTGAGAGACAAAGATCCCCCTACCTTAGAGGAAATGCAACAAATAGCCATAAAAGCAGATGCCAACTTAGCAGAAAAAAGGGCTAGGACTAGATCAGAAAGAAAGGTCACATATAAAGATGAGGTTTCCACTTCATCGCCCTCCCTAGATCCTAGAATAGATGACTTAGTCAAAACCATGGCCAAAATGTGGGAAAGGATAAATGAAAAAACTCCTGTTAGGGACAACCAACCAAACCCTCCAAACAGAAACCGGAACCAAAACTTTAGGAGGGAACAGCCCCAAAACAGACCAAGGGAAAATGACCAACAAATTAGGCCACCATTCAATGAAAACTATGTGGAAGAGGATGACAGGGATACATAACCTCTTGATGAACATCATTTAAACCTCATAGGATCTGATAATGAGAGTGAGGTGTACCTCAAAGAAGAAGAACAAGCGTTCTTTTCTCCTAATCAGGATGAGACCAACTATGAAGATCTCGACGACCCTGCCATAGATTTTCAAAATGCCATAATAGAAGCTCACAGGCAGTATAACCTTAGAAGCAGAAAAAACCAAAACCATTCCAAAAAGGGTAGTCCTGATAGTACCAAAACCTCTGATGAAATCCTAAAGAAGACCATGGATAGTAACAAAATTGGGGTTAAAAAGATTGAACAAAACAAAGGCAAGCCCATTCAGACAAATATTAGCTCAGATACTCCTAGTACCTCTACAAAAACCCCCGAGTTGGTTGTATCAAACAAAGTCCCAAGCCAAAGTCAGCAAATTAAGAACATAGAAAAAGTCATGTCTGAGAAAGCTGAAACAAATCTGCCCAAACTACATACTCCTTTTAGTTTCGAAGGGGAAATTTCCAAAGTAAAAATTACCATACCCCTCACAGAGCTAATAACTGTAGATAGGTATAGATCTCAAATCTTTAAATTCCTTGACCTAGAGAGCAAGGCAGATACCTTGAATCTAACTGACGACAAACCCGAGCTCTTATTTGGCCCGAAAGTAGAAGGTGAATACCAAGAAGGATCTATTTCTCCTTTCTATGTAAGCTTAAACATACGGGACAAGATATTACATAACGCCATGTTAGATTCTAGTGCTTCCCATAACCTCATGCCTAAAGTAGTCATGGAAAACCTGGGACTAGAAGTGACTCAACCTTACAAAAACCTGTATTCTTTCGACTCAAGCCAAGTCAAATGTTTAGGCCTAATAAAGAATCTATATTTTTCCCTAACACAACTACCAGCGAAAAACTTAGTCATGGACGTAGTAGTGGCCGATATCCCGCCCAAGTATGGAATGCTACTATCAAGGGCATGGGCTGCCAAAATACAAGGTAGCCTCCGAATGGATATGTCATTCGCTACTATCCCAGTTTTAAACCAAACTAGGAGGTTATACCGAGAGACTCACATGAAATACATGGCTAGCAACAGAGATAGGCCAAAAAATACTCCCATCTATTCCGTTCATTCCAATTTAGATTCTTTTATCTTATACAATGAAAGTGATATAAACAAACAGATAAAAGAAAATGAAGACATTTCCAAACCATTACTGAATGAAGAAATTGATGACCAAAGTCCCAAGAAACCTGAAAAACAACTTAGTATCATGTATGAAAAGGAAGCTCTTTGGAGTATAAGCTTTGACGGTTCTTGTGGAAAAATGGGTTCAGGGGCCGGCATCTGGATACACAATACTAAAGAAGGTCATTCTTTTAGATTAGAATTCCAATGTACTAATAACATTGCGGAATATGAAGCCCTTCTCATTGGTCTACACATACTTAGGGACTTAGGCGCTAAGAGAGTATCAGCCCAAGGAGAATCAGAGCTTGTAATCAGACAAATCAAAGGTGAATATTCGGCAAAGAACCCAAGACTAAGAGAATATAGGAATGCAGCTTTGGATATCCTTAAAACCTTTGAGAAATATGAACTCACCTATATCCCTAGGATTCAAAATAGCCTAGCAAATGAACTCGCCTTTGCTGCGAGTAATGGCCAAATACCATGCCTAAGTGAACAATATAGTACTCAGGTCAAACATCGCCCTACAGTACCAGATAATCTTGACCATTGGCAAATATTCCAAGACGATGATCAAATTGATGATTTCCTACAATCTAGGAATGAGTTTGAAATAACCAAAACAGACTCAGGAGACAAAGAAAGGAAACCCAGCCAAAGTCAAGACCAAGAACTAAATCCACCTTTGTGGACCAATCTAAACCTGGTAGACAATCCATATGAAAATGAAATAGGAGAGGACATTGACCAAAGGGAACTCGAAGTCTTACACTGCGAAAATGACACCATACCCAGAGGGCTCGCACCTTTAGAAGAATTGTTTGACTTTAACGATGTGGCCAAAAAACCAAAGATGGAATCTAATGAGGATGACATAGAGGAATACAACATAGGAAGCCCAGAAGAGCCAAAAAACATTAAACTATCCAAAACCCTCCCACCTCACATAAAACAAAGGTACATCAATTTATTCAAAGAATTTAAAGATGTGTTTGCATGGGGGTACCAAGATTTGAAGTCATATGACACCAGCATCATCCAACATAAAATTCCCCTCAAAGAAAACCAAAAGCCTTTTAAACAGAAGTTAAGAAGGATAAACCCAGTATTACTACCGTTGGTTGAAAAGGAAATTAAAAAGATGTATGATGCCGGGATAATAGTGTCTCTCCGATACTCTGAGTGGGTCTCAAATCTAGTATCAGTTAGGAAAAAGACTGGTGAAATCAGACTCTGTATAGATTTCCGAAACCTAAATAGGGCATGTCTGAAAGATAACTATCCTCTGCCCAAAATGGACCACATACTTCAGAAGGTAGTAGGCGCTAAAATAATCTCATTGCTTGATGGTTTTTCTGGTTATAACCAAGTGTTGGTTTATCCTACCGATCAACATAAGACAGCTTTCACCACCCCTTGGGGCACTTTTATGTACGTTAAAATACCTTTTGGAATGATGAATGCTGGTGCCACATTTCAAAGAGCCATGGACATAGCCTTCTCAGAAGACATAGGTGTTTTCATAGTCATATATCTTGACGATATAACAGTATATTCTAAATCAGATGAAGAACACCTAACACACTTAAGAAAAGTTTTCAACAAATGCAGAAAGTATGGTTTATCCCTAAACCCCAAGAAAACACTTTTCGGTCTAGAGGAAGGAAAACTCCTAGGTCACATTATTTCGGAATAAGGAATTAAAATAGACCCCCAGATAATCGAAGGTATCTTACAGATAAGTCACCCCAGAAACATAAAGGAGTTACAGTCCTTTATCGGAAACATAAATTTCTTAAGAAGATTCATCCCAAACCTTGTTGAACCCCTGAAAGATATCACAAATATGTTAAAAAAGGAGGTCGGGGTTAAATGGACTATGGAAGCCAAAAAATCTTTTGAAATAATTAAAAGTGCCTTAACTGAAACACCAGTATTGATAAGCCCTGACTTCACCAAAGATTTTTACATTTTTTCATTTGCCTCAGAACACACAATAGTTGCGGTGTTGTTGCAAAAAAATGCAGCTGGGCAAGAGCAACCCATTGCCTTTTTTAGCAAGTCCCTGAGAGATGCTCCCTTGAAATATAACATCATGGAAAAACAGGCATTCGCATTGGTAAAAGCACTGAAAGATTTTCGAGTTTACATCTTGCATTCTCATGTCATAGCTTTTGTCCCTAATACTGTCGTCAAAGACATTCTGAACCAAGATCCCAATGGTAAAAGGGGAAAATGGATCGCTATCATCCTAGAATATGACTTAGAAATCCGACCTACCAAACTAGTTAAAGAACAAGGACTTGCAAGACTAATGGCTGAAACCAACCTCCAAGCTTTAGATATAAATTTTGTTGATGCCTTAGAAGAATAGGAAGAGTGCACACTCCCCCCTATTGATCAAATATTTCTGGATTCACCTTGGTATGCAGATATTCTTTATGTATTAACTTATCTGAATGCTCCTCCAACTTTATCAAAGACAAAAGCAAGATTCCTTAAACAAAAATCTTTAAAGTTTTGCATTTTAGATGGTTTTCTGTATTGGAAAAATCCCACTGGTATGCTGCTTAAATGTTTTCTTGAGTCTGATGCAGAGAAAATTATGCACGAAATGCACGAAGGGGAATGTGGGGGGCATCTCTACTGGAAAACCACAGCGAACAAAATCCTTAGAGCCAGCTATTATTGGCCTACCTTATTCCCTGATACTGACAAACTAGTTATGACATGCCATAAATGTCAAATTTTTTATTGCAAGAAAAAGCTTTTACCTTTGCCCTTACATCCCATTATAGTTGAAGGACCCTTCCAGCAATGGGGTTTGGATTTCATTGGAGAAATTTACCCCTCCTCATCCGCTCAACGTAAATGGATCCTCACAGCCACTGATTACTTTACCAAATGGATAGAAGCCATACCTTCCCGGAACGCCACCGATTCAGTCATCATCAAGTTCCTAGAAACCAATATCCTATCTAGATTTGGCTGTCCCAGGAAGATCATTACAGATAACGCCGCTACCTTCTCCTCCAAAAGAATGATAGACTTTTGTCACAAGTATCATATTTCATTAGGACATTCCACAGCCTATTACCCTCAAGGTAATGGTTTAGCCAAGTCCTCTAACAAAAGCCTAGTCAACATTATCAAAAAACTTCTTGAAAAAAATCAAAAAGCATGGCATGGGAAACTAGTACACGCCTTATGGGCTGACAGGTTAACCACCAAGAAATCCATAGGTATGTCTCCTTACCAACTAGTTTATGGCATAGACGCCATTTTCCCAACATCTTTATGGGTCCCGGTAATGAAGCTGTTACAAGAATTCCAAATAGAATAAAATGACATGCAAAGGAGGGTAAATCAGACTATCCATTTACAACAAACTAGAGAAGAAGTTTACCAAAGGGCTCAGTTAGCACAAGACAAAATAAAACAGATTTTTGACAGAAGAACTAAGGAAAATGATTTTCGGATTGGAGTTAAAGTTTTAAAATGGGATTCTAGAAGGGAAGATAAAGGTAAACATGGCAAGTTTGAAAATTTATGGAAAGGGCCTTACATCATCAGCTCAGTCAGCGGAAACAATGCTTTCTTCCTGCAAGAACCTGATGAGACTGAAATTTTTGGGGGTCCTGTGAATGGCAGGACATTAAAGCACTATTTTTGTCAGGAGCTCCATTTCTGAGTTTGAAACACTTTCATTCATTGTACATACCATTGTTTGAAATATAGAAAAAATAGAAAAGTCAAAAACAGTAAAAGTGAAAAAAGCCAAAAACATTAAAAGATAGAAAAGAGGGCGAGTGAAGATAGAACAAAGGCCCCATGTTCTAAAAAATAGTCTTTCAGAAAGCGAGCAAGTCTAAATGCCGCTACTAGTACTTCAATATCTTGTTCAGCTATCTAGCCTAATCATAGTTGAGCACGTTTAAATTTATTTGCTGATAAGTTAGTGAGTGCAAAAGATAGTCAACATTGTGTAAGATTGACTTATCACAGAGTTTAGATTAGGGAGAGATTTTGGTTCCACATGCCTAAAACAGAACCAAAGAGAGAAGCGAGGGATGAAAAATACATTGTACATCTTAGCCCCGCTTATCTAGTTTTCCTTTTGTTGCAAAATAATATTTGTGTGCAGCTTGTCTTTTATGCCGCAAATGCATGACAAATCAGACTGCCTAATCCTGATTTGATCATCTTTTAAATTTCCTGTTTTAGATTAGAGAACAAAATCCTGTCAAACTGTTTAATCTTGACAGTCGATCTAGCATAGGTAGAGTAATGAAGGAGTTCATCAGTTTAATCTGAACTCCCGGCAGATATGAGAGTAGAAATAGATAGGTTCATTTTGCAAAAAAGAAAAATATACATTTTCAAAAGGCTGCTAGTTCAAATGCGCCAAAGAGAGGAAAAAATGTTAGGAAATATAGTGGGGTAGGTAGAAGTATCATTGATGTTAACCATGCTGTCACTTTTCAGAAATAGCATCAAAGAAGGGTGAAATTTTTCCCCAATGGGTAAGGCGCTGGTCTTCATAAGCCAAAGATCTTAATTCTGGACACCTCCTGACGAGGAGCTGCCCTCCCCAAATGGAGCCACTGTTAGTCATTAGTATTTTTCACTTTTTAGTGATGACTAGATCCATAGCTGAGTTTTATAGAAGCTGATTTCCATATGTCAATTTGTCATCTAGAAAACCCTCATAAAACTTTTTTTCGCCCTCCTACTTTTCAGTCCGCCCATGTCAAATTTAAAACTCATTATCACTATCCTATCTAGCTTCAGCCCTACTGGTCTGCCCATTAGCTCTAAAAGGCAAATCCAAGTCTGTTTCAGAAGCCTCCCCTAAGTTAGGAAGTGGCACTTTAAGGCATTTTACCTTTGGCAAACATCAAAAAGCCAAAAACCTCCATCTGATACAGACCATTCATGACAGACCTCCCACTTTGCAAATGAAATTGATTTCAGCCCTAAGTCGCGCCACTTACACACCCCTAAGTCTCAGTACTGCATAGACAAAAGTCTCAAGCTGATTATTAGGTGTTTTACAGTGTTTTATGGATTTTACAAAGACAGGAAATATAACATCATCTCAGAAGAAATTTCTTGAATCTACATTTAGAAGAACAGCTGCTTCTCAATGTAAACATGAGCCTGAGATATATCTGCAAGACAGAGAGTTACTCATCAATACCTTGCAGCGTCCTTTCAGCATGAAATCACAGTAAAAGAAAGACACCACTGTCAAACAGACTGGAAATTTGTCATGGCCAAGAACCTCCTTCATCTACAAGCAGAGGGTTAAGGCGCCTCCTTCATCTACAAGCAGAGGGCGCTGGCCAATATTGACTTTAAGGATTGCAAAATCACAGGCTTGCTTTTTACTAGACAGTAAAACAGTGACTCTAGGTTTCTGAGTGTAAATGATGATTATAGCAGTGCTAAGAGCTGAAATGTGCAAGACAAGAGAAGACAGAGTGTGTGGTTTTGTAAAGGGAATCAGTTGAGGATTCAGTCATCATCAGGGCTCCTCAAAAAAGGGACTCCCTAATCAAAGCTATCATAACAAACATCTCTGCAGGGGTGTTAAGATGCATAGCTTCAATTAGTCTTAAACAGGAAAATACTTCAGTGAAAAGACCCCTGTGTGTTCTTTTTTTCCTGTTGAAATGTGAAGTACAGTCCATGGTTTTTGGATTAACATAAAAATAGGCAGGAAAGTAGTACATGCAAGTTACACTCCACCACAAAGACAGGAATTTTCTCTTCAGATACAACAGTTGGTGTTTTCAGAACTCCATCAGAAGAAAGTGGCCAGAAGGAGCCTCGGTATCTGTGAGCAGAAGAAAGGATGTTTCTTTTTCAAAGAGTGCTAATATCCCTACTCACAGAGATTTTCTTTCAAATAACTTATCATAAGTTGACCAAGGCAAATGGTGACATTTCATTTTCCCCTCAACAAAGAGCAGTGCAATGAGACAGTGAAGACCTCCTTCACAGGAAAACAAAAGGGCAGCTCTCCTTGTTTCACTTTCTAACTCTGATGTATCATCTTCTATTTTGTCTTCTACCCACAGTCAAAGAAGAAAATTCAAAGACACCTAACAGTTGCATCTACAGTCAAGCAACACCTGTCACCTAATTAGATTTACATTGCAGACAATATTATAGCATAATACCCAGAGAAAAAAATGTATTTGATCTAGTTTTTCTCTTGCAAACAGGTATACAAGCTCATCAAGTACAAAAAGAGCTTTGGCACAGTGTTTCAGGTTCTGGAAATCATCAAAGGCAAAATCTAAATGCCACTGCTCCAAAAAGAGACTTTTCCTCCTCTAAGTAAGAAACAGTCAAAGATTCAAAGGACATCTTTATCCACAAGTTATGATCTGAGTTTTGAAAACTTTGAAAAGCATGAAAAGAAAATCAGCTGGCAAAGGCAATTTGAGTTTTTATTACCAAGAGACATCACCGTTGGAACTATTGTTCATCTTAAGAAAAGGAGGTGTTTTGATAGACTGTCAGTGTTTTAGAAAGTTCAAGGCCAAAATGGGTTTTCATTATTCAATGGACAGAGATATTATATAATATGTTTTGAGCAGAGGAGTGTATTGAAAAGGGCGCCCTTCTTAATCAAAGGGCCATGGCCAAATCCAAATAACTCCAGCAAAGTTGGGCACCTACAGTGGGAAGGAGGTTGAAGAAGCAATTGGAGACAGAAACTGTCAAAGCATGTTGAAAATACAAACCTTACCCTTTCAAATAACAAAGCAGTCTTTAGTATTTTCTTGACAGATTTAAAGTGAGTTTACATAACAAATTTCATCAACAGTGTTAAAAACAAAGTGGCAAAGGATGGTCTGAAGGGCATCAGGGTATTATTCAAAATTGGAGTTGTTGTGTTAAATGGTCACCAAAGAAACAAAACTGACAGGAATCACCCTTCTGACCCATGTGCATAAGTGAAACAGAGTTTTGACCTTTCAAGCTATATTTTATTTTTATAAAGAGGTCGATTCATGTTAGCACGGTCTTAAAAACATAAAAAATCTCCGCTGCCTGCATCGCTTCGGCATCCAAGTTACAAGTACGCCAAAAGGTATTGTTGAAGAAGGTCAAAGGCTTCGAAAACCTTGCAAGGGCCAACCAAACGTTCATTTTGCATTTCAAAAAATA
This sequence comes from Pinus albicaulis, assembly GCA_034641835.2. Lineage (NCBI taxonomy): Eukaryota > Viridiplantae > Streptophyta > Pinopsida > Pinales > Pinaceae > Pinus > Pinus albicaulis. Next base: position 105,264 of record JAXQQM020084577.1, on the reverse strand, counting down.
GAAGTGACCGTTGGGAGTTTCGATATGTCAAAGGAGTGAGGTCGAAGAGTGAAGTTTCATTTTCAAAACGCAAGCAAGGTTTTCCTTTGATGTTCTCAGCATCAAACAAAGAAGATTGGAGTGATTTTGGACAAAGTTTGTCACATTTTCATTGCGCGACGCGCTCAGGAGAAGTTTAACATAGGCGGTAGACTATCGTGCGACGTGCCTGTACGTGTGCGCGACGCGCCTGTACAGGGCGCCCGGCCGACCCGACAGAGTCACCCGACAACCTAATTTGGCGCGGCACTCTGAAAGCCAAACGCATCGCGCATATGTGTGACCCTCATAAGTTATTCAAAGCGCCTCTAGAGCTGGCCTAAACGCATCAAAAGGATTTTCATCATATTCTCAAGGTATTTCCATGTGCCCTCTCAGTTTTTGAAAAAAAATGCTAAGTGATATGAAGGGTTAAGAAGCCCTGTTTTCAAGCTGTGGTATGAGGACAAAATAATGTTTTCCTGATTGAATGATGAAATATCAAACACCTGTGAGCTTTATTTTTATTAAAGGACCATCAAAACACCCTCACTACAGTGGTGAAGCAAGGTTGAAGCTGTCCATATACAGTTGGAGTTTGTTTGGATCAGAATTAGTGCGAAGAGCAGTAGGATGTGGAGAGAGAAGTTTGTATGAGGAAAGTATTTCACAGTTTAAATGATGGGAGAGTGTTTGTAATATCATAAAAGACATCTCAGAACTCTATCGCCTTGCCCCCTAAAACACAGTGACTACTCACTGTGTAAATCCAATGTGATTGACTATATTTATGGTGTTTAATTTATTAAGTTGCATGCTATAAAGAAAACAGTGTGTTGAACTGCTACAAATTTTTCATACCACAACATACAAAACTTTCAAACTTTGTCACCATATCTGAAAAACAGTGTTTTTGCTGTTTGGTGATCCGAGGTGTAAAACTGTGGTAAAATGCTGGATGTGCTATTAAAGGCGCCTACAGGAAAAGAAATTGTGTTAGGCTAAGAGTAGTGTGTTTTCACCTTTATATATCAAAGAATAAGGGTGTTTTATCTTCAAAGCATCAAAGGGCAAAGGTCACCCCTATAAACCACAGAAGGAGACAGTTTTTCACTGTGTATTCTACATTACTGTCTTTTGTTCTTAGAGCTTATTTGATAAGTTGATATTCATATAGAGCAAAGGTTTTTCTACTAAGGCAAAGGTGTTACATTGATAAGAGGCCTTGATTATTTTGAAAAGAGAAAACTCTTACAGCCTCTGCTTAAAACTTTTGGAGCTTCTTAAACTCTGTTACTCTTGTTCCAGGACTGTGACATTGACTGTCTGATTACACTAAGGGTTGATTGCATAAGACATAAGTTTGTTGAGTAATTGGCACACTATGAAGGGTAGGTTTTGTAATGATTGGAAAGTCTACCTTTGGACAAAGATAAAAATGTGTTGTTGACCTCCAAACTTCATAAGAACAAGGTGATTTCTTGACACTTTATACAGAAAATTTACCTAACAGTTTGTCTCCTTTTCACTGTATGGTATCTTATTGAAAAGTCTGTTGGTTGAGATACTTTAAAGGTGGACAGGCCACTTTTTGAAAGAGCAGGGGTTTTTTATTGTAAGGAAACTTGTTGCAATCATCCAAATACATTGTTTCTCTATCAAAATAGTGAATTGACACAGTTTGGCTCCAAGAAGGCAGTTTATAGACAGTGAGGTTGTTTGGTTCTTCAAAAGCACATCTAGGTCAAAATGCCTTCTAGGCAGGACAGCAGAAGTGGTTCGCATAAAAGATATGAGCCAATCTCTACAGAGGAGGTAAATGCTCATCCATCCATCCTCTTGAACTTCCATGAAGTAGGTTGTCTAGATTTCTGCCAGAAGATACAGGAGGTCAAAAGTTTCTCACCATTGACACACCTATGCGCCCTGAGGTTCCAGAATAAGCATTTCCAGGTAGCGGACCTTGATTTCAAGTTTTCTCCAAGATCAGTGTCCAAAGCCACCAAGATTCCATATCATGGCGAGAAATGGTTCAAACAGACTCATCTTGACTGGGAAGATTACAAGCCTTTCATCAAACCTGAGCATAGAGATACTTTCACTGCTATTTTTCCTTTTTCTTATCTTCTTGACCGCTATGCTTCTCTTATGAAAGTCATAATGAAGTATTTTACTTATGAAGGAAGGTTTGCTCGAGTTTATGCCTACCATGTCCGACTATTGATGCATTTCACTAGAACCAGGCAGCTAAATCTCCCTTACTTTTTATACAAATCTCTCGAGAAGATGGCATCCACAGTCCAGAAGAAGGCCCCACCTCTGCAAATACCTTCCCTTTTCCATCATTCTCTGATCAAAATTATCATCCTACACCAGCTAGAGAAGAAAGAGGTTCCATGGGATGTATTCATCAGTCACCCAGATTTCTCTACTGTTCCTCATGTCCATATATCTCCCACTCAGCCTATTCATCGCCCTATACCTTTGTCCAGCAGGCCTACTCCTAGAAGGCTCAAAATTACCACAGAACAGTCATGACAGTGGGAAGAAGGAGAGGGAAGTAGACAGCAAGAAGAGAAAGGTCATGAACAAGAGGAAAGGGATGAAGAGCAGCAAACTGAAGATGAGGAACAGCAGCAGGACAGTGGTGAAGGTCAGCAGCGAACAGAAGATGATGAACAGCAGGTACAAGAGGAAGAGCAGCAGATTGATATTGAAGGTCATGAACAGCAGTTTGAGCAGGAATTTGAGCAGTTTCTTGGGCCACAAAATGAACATGAAATCCAAGTACAGGAGCAGCATAAAATTGATGATCAAGGTCAACAAGGGTTTGAGGCAGATCAGCCTCATGATATTGAGGGGCAGAGGCAACTTGAAGAGGACACGCAGCAGCCTCAAATAGAGCAGCAGTTTCAAGAAGTTGAAAAAGGTAAAGCCATTGTATCCCCTTCTTCCAAAAGAACAAAACCTGTCACAGCAACAAAGAAAGGGCCTAAGGCTGCCACTCCAAAAGTGACAAAAGTTGTCCCTAGCAAAAGAAAATCGCCCAAGGAACCCCTCACTAGCCTGCCAAGGAGGAAAAGTGCAAGATTGGCCTTCAAAGGGAAAAGCAAGGTTGGAGAAAGTAAAAAACATGGAGGTGCATTGGCTGTCATCCCAATCCAAAGCGATGACAGCGATAATGAAGCCCGCATTCTTGAAAACCTCCTAATCCATAGAGAGGGACAAATTGAGGCATTGGAGAACGATCTTCAGCGGGCAAGGAACTTCAACTATTTCTTGGAGACCCAAAATAAACAAATGAATGTCCATTTAGCTGTTCATGAAGCACGGGAAATCAAATACAAGAATGAAGCAGCTAAAGCGCAAATGAGGATAGAGGAGCTCATTGGTGATTTTGATGAGGAAGAAGAGGAAGACCAGCCTAGGCGGAAGAGGCCTAGAACCATAGGGCTTAAAAGAGCCCTGGAAAGGCAAAAAGAGGAAGAACAGGCCCATCTTCAAGCTTTTCCCCTCACTGCACTCCTTGAGCAAGAAATTGAAGAAAATAAGGAGGCATGGCTAGAAAGAGCCAATAAACACTTGGAGATGAAACTTGAAAGGGAAAATAGAGACCTGGAGCATCAAAGGAAAAGGACACAGCATTATCAAAGACTGAATCAGTTCGCCCGGCGCAAGCTAAAGGCCACCCAGGAGAAACTGAAGAAAGCAAAGGGGAAGCGCCCGACACGGAAAAAGGAGAAAGGCACATCAGAACTTGAAATTTTGGCCTCAGCTTCAGAGAATGTTGCTAGGGACCCTTGAGGGTCATGCGCACCAATTTTGGGCCCATTTTGACAACTTTTTGTTTTTTGGCATCTTTTGAGTTTTTGGTCAAAAACTCATAAATTCGCCATTTCATTTTGAGGATTTTTCAAGGGAAGAGGATGATACCATTTGATGCCATAATTTCATGATCATGTCCTCAGCGATTTTAAGAGCATTTGGAGATCATTTGCCCCCTCAAAACGGCGAAAAATGCTCACTTTTTGCACATTCTGCCCGGCATATCAGCAGTCTGCAATTTTCTGGCTTTTTACACACAGCTACAGATTTGGAGGACTTCTAGGCATCAGATTGAGGTGATTTCAGTTGCGCCGAAAAGTAGACACTCATAGCTTTCCAACGAGCTATCATGAGCCTTGTTTCGACACCGGGAAGGCTGCCAATTGTTTCTAGCAAGTCAGGGGACCTTTTTCTGATATAAATTTGAAGTATTTTTGCAATTTTTGAACCTCAAAAATCTTCTTTTTCCAAATGTGCGTTTAGCTATTTTTACACTTGGAAAATGATCTAAAGTCAATTAAATTCCCTTTTTTAGCAATTTTTAGATATTTTATGATATATTTTTGTGCCTCGGGCTTTGCAAAGCCTCAAGGACAAGTTTAGATATTTTGATTATGCCAATAAGGATGGAAGTTGAACCATGAGGTTTTCCTCACTTGAGCCTATTTATTCCACAAGCTCTCATTTGTAAACGAGGCTGAACTTGAGAAGAGAAGCAATATATTGGTCATATGAGCTTTGGAGAAAATACTTGTGCTATGCTTTGGATTGCCTCTTGAATGTTCTTGGATGGATGATGAAGGATTGTTGATGGATTCCATGACATGGTAGAATGGTATAGTGTTTCTTTCTTTGTTGTTGTCTTCTAGTTTTCATTCATGATACATGTTTCTTGCTTGCTATAGATCAGTGGAGAATAAATTTGAGATATGCCCATGGAGGCACCTCAAATTTCCTGAATCTTCATAGCTTTATGTTTTCTTCTTCCTTAGTTGCATTAAAAAATTCTTAACTGCTCTTTAACAACTTCAAGATATTGTTGCTAGTTTCACTAATAGTTCTATGTATGTTGAGTAGGATGTATGGTGTGCCCTTCTTACCTATGACTGTCCATAGTTCCAACCATGAAACTATCTCTTTGACTAATTAAGATTATCATTTTGTTTGAACCAAGGAGGCCTAGTCCCGATCTAGCCCTTTGCCTAAAACTATGAAAGCTTGTTTGTCAAAGTACCAAATAACTTAAAAGACTGTGTTTAGGCATTCGGCATATTATTTTGAGTTGTTAGTCCATCTTATGTGTTTTCCCCAAAGTCTGATAGCCATTTCCCAAAGTTAGAGGGTCTTATACTTCTATGCATGGCTTGAATGTTTGTTTCTATGTGTTGATTAGTTTATAGTTACATTTCGCATGATTAAGGGTTTTCTTTACCATGTTTATGTTATCTATTAAACCAATGATGCTTGAAACTCTTTGTTGTTCACAAACTTGATGTCCATTTACTCCATTTTGCCCAAATATCCTTTCTACCTTGAAATCAAATCGACCCTTCAACAGCTTTGCATCGTCATCTGATAGTCTTCTTGACCCTTTTGACCCCATAGCCCAGTTAATCCACACCTTGTTATCAGTTTTATATCTTTGATCAGTTTCATCCCTCACCAACTTAAAAACAAAAAATCAAAAACTTACTTCATAACTAGCCTAAAATCAGAAACAATAAGCAAACAAACATAGATATCCTTTACACAAATAGAGAGAGCCCTCTCTGAGTCCAGGAAGGCTAGGTCCTTGGGCTCCAAAGCTTGGTTTGATGTTACATCGTCATTTGGCTCACCAATCGGCCAAATCACGGGACCCTAACAGGCCTCACAACATTAAAATATGGTAGGTGCCATGAAATCCACCACCGTCTGTAGTTGAGCCTTAGTGCAATCATGTGGCGCTTGCATCCCAGCCATGCATGTAATAGTGTAGAGCACCACCTTGAGTGCTAGATAATTTATGGTACTTATGGCTATTTTTCCACTCAAGGACCGTTTTTCTTCGGAGCATTCTCTCCCAATGATCATATCCATACTATTTCCTATGATTCAGGTTCCTGAAAACCATGCTCGTGCCCTTCTATGTGAGAGGCAAGTGATGAAGTAGATGTTTGCCACTTCGATTTCTAGTTCCTAGTCACCAAGGACGAATCTCTTTCGGTCTCTATCCCAGATACTGCAGAAGATCTAGTTGAGGTCTTATCCCCAGGGTCATGAAAAATTTGAGGAGCCCACAGTTCCTCATCGCGTCCATGCTAGCTTGGTTTAGCATAGCTACCTGATCGACCTCATCATGATCTCGTTCTTTCTACTCAATCACCATGATTGATGGCTTCTCTTCCCTACAAAAACATTCAACAAAACCCTTTTTAATTAGTATTTAGGCCTGAAAATTTGGATTGAAAGCTTGTTTTTCTTAGGTTTAATATGTTTTTTTCTGCCCCGTGGTCGACGCGGATGTTTTAAAAACAACGATGTCAATCGGCGACCTGCTCATTGTAAAAAGGGAAGGTTGGCAAGGTCCTAATGGTAGATACCCTTATCAATCCGGGGCGTTGCCCAAATTGAGTTCGTCTCCCCCAAAATCAAATAAGCCCTAAAATATACTACAAAGGATATTAAAATTCAGGCAAGGAAAATGCCTCTTACCTGGCACAGACAGCTCATTGATTCACCTATCAGGTCTCCCACAATGCACTCCTAAAGATTTTAGGTAAACTAGGGTAAAAAATCTTTCTCAAACAAGTGAAAGTAAAAATTAATTTTTTTTTTTACTTTCTTCATATTTTATAAATGCACCATGACATTTTATGGTTTTTTTTCCATTATTTTAATAATATTTAAATGCTCTTACCTCGGAATTAGTTTGTGGTTTGTTCTTGTGTAGTGTCCGGTTCTATTTCTTCATGCATGACACTTTTACAAGTTCTAGTTTAGTACTTTTTCAGACTCGATTAAATACAAATGAAAAAGTAACCCCCTTGGATTCATCTTTCAGCTCTTTTCTGACTCTCTAAACATGAAAATATTGTCAAGTTCTTGTCATTTTGAGCTCATTAAAGTGCGTGAAATGTCATTTACCCATTATACATTTACTCCTTTTTCGGGTTGGGATAAATTATTTACGAAAAAGGAATACCTTAGCCAATCACAACTAAGAGGTTCTCTCATATTTTGTTTTCTACCTTTTGGGGTATGAGGGACTATTTACGAAAAGGACCTTTTGGAGTTTTCTTTTCACCTCTTTTCAAACTCTCTAAATATGAAAAGGCATCAAGTTTTACCTTTTTCGGGCTCGTTAAAATTTTACGACATTGGATCTGTCATCGTGATGACATTGAGTTCCTCCTTCCCAGGGTTCATAAAATGTACTAGGATGGATTTGTCTGAAGGAAAAACTTATATCACAAGCATATGCTATCCCCTTCAAGCTTGTATACAAAAATAATTGGGGTACTCGCCATAAATGGTGGGGGAAAATGGAAAGAATTAATTATTTGTGTTGGTAGTATGTCTCTCTTGAACATGAAACATCCTCTATTTCATGTCAGGTTGGGGATATCCTTCATTCATCACTTTTCCTCCATGGGTTTGGGAAATATTTTTTGCCTCTTATGCCATCACTATTCTCATCCAGCATGACCTATGATCCCATTTGAGTCAAATACTACCAAATCTGGAGTCGTGTCTCTGATATCCTCAAGAGAGGTTCCTTCTTCTTCTTATCCATCTCATGGTTCTCTGATCACTCTCATTATCATCTTATTGCCTTCATCTTGTGTTGACGATGTGGGATACATTATGGCCCTCCTTTGATGGATCACTTATTTTCAACTTTAGCACATTATCTGATAAGTTGATAAAGAGATACCCTTGTTAGTACCTTAGACCCTGCATGCCCTAATGGCAGGTTGTTCGCACCTGATGATAGGCTTACATCATTGGCCTTTGATCAAGTGATTCAAGGAATTTTCGACGACAACTCTTTATTCACATCTCATGGATTGTACTATTGGTACCTTGAGAACCATTTTCATTATTGGTGGTTCCTCTCACGCATGTTAAGAGTTTACGTCATTGGCTGGTAATCAAGCAATTTTCTTGCATGTTCAAATTCAGCTCATTTATTCGCATGATCAAATTTGTACTTAATCGAGTCGTGACGAAGCGCAAGACCCTAGGTTTTGTCTGATAATACCTAGGATATGAGGTGATATGTATTCATGATTGTAAACATGGCTCTTTCATTCAGATGGCTGCAACCATACCTTTGAGTCTATATTTTTTATCCTCTTTATTGCAGACGGTTGTGTCCATATCTTGGATCCTGTTTTATGATTACTTCTACGGATGGCTACGCCCATACCTTATGTTATGTGATTATTTCAATGATATTGGTTTATGTATATGTCTGATTTTTTGCGTATGTTTTCCGACGACGAGGTCTTGGTCCTGGCACTTATTCGTAAAGCACTTAACCCCTCACTCTCACTCGGCCTTCATGCTTTAGGGGGCATCTGTTACACAACAAGTCGTCACTATACCTGTACTCCTCATTCCATATCCTAGGGACCCTTAACAGTGACCCCTATGCCTGTTTTCCATCATGAAAATATGCCTTCATGTCCTCTTCAGTACAATGAAAAACTCTATGTTGGTAATTCCTGGAAAAACTCCTTGTAAACCTAGTTATCTGGAGCGGCGCACCTTCTCCATGTCTTTCTCGCACCGATGGACTGTTTTGTTCTGGGGTTGCATTGATCGATTTTGGAATGAAGAATGCTCATACTGATCCCCTTCTGGGATTTTATTTAAAAATGGAAGTGAAGCTTCGAGATCTAGAAGCTTTGTGGCAGAGACCTAGTTATTTGTTCTTGAGGATAGAGTCGAGTTTCTCTCTTTGGCCTCCTTGTTCCTACAAAAGTGGAACCACCCAAAGGGATAACCCATATCCCCACCTAAAGTGGACTCATGCTCCCTCCTGCCTTGCTATATAATGAGAAATCTCCCATAGCTCTGCTAGTTAGAATAGAGATAATAGAACAATAGAGAGACCTTTTGTTGCTATAGACGTTGAGCGGGAGTTGAGACCATCTACCCTCATATAAAGTTGAAGAAGCGATTTGGAGACGTGCCTAGATCAGGACCCATCGAGGGAGAGTTGCGACATCAAGGCCCAGGTTGTAACTCCCCCTCTCTATTTTAATATAATATGACTAATTCATGCTTTCCATTCTTGTCTTAATATGTGATTGAATCCTTAGTTTTCCTTGATAAACTAAGTAGGTTATATATGCATTATATATGTTATGGTTTCAATTTTTCTTTCATTTTGATCCTTTGTTCAGGTAACCAAGCATCGGTAGCGGCGAAGTTCTAACCATGGAACATGTAATATTCCCAAATGGGAAAAGCAACAATATAGTGCAAAATGCTAGAATAATAGTGTTAATCATCATATAAAATAAAAAGGCCAATATGGAGACCTTATAATCATTATAACATCAGAAAAATATGCATAATAAATGGGCCATAAGATGTACAATAATATAGAACAAGCTTGCAATGGAAAAAACCCTCAAAAGAGGTGTTGCTATTATATATCAAAGAGCTATAAGACTGATACAACACTATTTAAAAGGAAATGCTACAATGAATGAACATAAAAAATGATATGGGATGATATATGCCTCAAAATATAGATCTAATACAGAACTAGGCACTATACAACCTCCAATGAAGAATCCCACAAGGGTTTTCAGAAACACACCATGTACAAGATAGGAATCAAAGCCCTACGGTTGAAGATTCACTGCAGCATATAGATATGGAAAGTGTGGTTGATCTGATATAAGAAATAGTGCAGCCTCCTCCAATAGATCTCCTAGATTAAAGGTTGATCCCTTCTCTAGAAAATCTCCTCTCCAAATAGTGTACTGAAACCACCTAGCAACTCCTCCCTCAAAATAACATAGATCTGGAAAGAAACTACATTGTAGGGGAAAATAATAATGTGACTTGATGCCAAGATTTGAAAATATGCTCAAGGGCCTTCCTTACTGTCCTCCCAATGGAAAGGAACCCTTCTCCACTGAAAATAAGCACTGAAGTGACCCAAATATGGTCTCCACTACTGCAACTTGCAAAAAAACTCAACCCTCAACAGAATCTGCATTGTAGATGTAAGATGAAACTTTGGCCAAATGCTTGATAGTGGAAGTGAAGTACAAGACTCCTCCAAGAGCTTCTCAATGGAAGAGGTGGGATTCCCGAACAGGAACACCGAGTGCTAAAAAACACTTGCAATCTTAGCTAAATAGCCAATGAACGTTATATGTATAAATATACCATATATTCAGAAATATCATATACCAATACATAATCAAAATGGCTGCCATCCTCTTCCTTTTATAAGATATGAGCTTCCAAACCCTAAGCCACATTCATTTATGACTCTAATTCCATGCAAGGTGTCTCCATCTAAAACTACACTTTCCCTCATTGATTTCCACTCCTCCATGACAACACTATTGATTTGGTCAAAGTTGACCCAGTCAAGATGTTCCAGCCCCTTTTCACACCTAAGGGTGCTTAATTAAGCTACCAAGATGTTTTCCTTTTACATTGGCATTTATTTATTCATTTTTAAGTAGAATTATGGACCTCCATTGTCCTCTTATTCATTAAATAGAAAGCAAAAGAAAATTTTAATATTCCAACTAGCTCATGGCTAATTGGGAATATTACAGAACACAGAGGACCGGAGGATTCAAACGGGAATTAGCATCAGGTTGAGGTAGGTGATCTATTTGCAATATATATGTCTTTACAATCTAGGAAAGTAGGCTTTTGATTGTTTCCTATTGTTACTAGACCCACTCTAGGGCTATAGGGATCGTCTCTATCTGCAAAGAGGATTTTCATGCATAACAATGACAAACACCTAAAAACATCAAGAAGAGGTCTTTGACCTATAGTAAAAATCCTTGCTCATGAAACCCATGAGGCAAGCCGCTAAAAAATAAATTTTATTATCTTTGTCTTCTTCCTTACATAAATTCATAATTACAAGTCATTATGAAGACCAAACACAGCTACACTTTTCAATGCTCCCTCTTAACTAGGGAGGTATTCATAATGGTACATCGTCACTCTCAATCTAAAGAATCGGATTGGTAATCCCATTTTTATAGCACCATATCAACCAGCATTGTCATAGTGCAAGGCCTTGACTAACAACTCCATCTCTCCATGATATATTTGAGCTCCAATGATGGCGAGACCAATGATAAATAGACACATACATCATTATCTCTCTTGGATCATATCCCACCCGCGTTCACCCGAGATATGTCAAGGAATATTCTTATCTTGGATTCCCAGTACTCAAATAAAATATTTCGTTCCACGACTACTCTTATCTTGGATGCCCTAATACATTTTTAAGAGTATCGGATGCTAGATGATTACCCAGTCCTCCATTCTGTCTTCCTAAGTGAATACTAGAGTGACGTGTCTATCTCTCACTCTCAACTAGGGAGGACATATTCCACAAATGGAATGTACTCATTCCTATACAAGGAATTTACCTAAGCTCCCTCTCAGCTTAGGAATTACCAAGTTTCTTCCAAGTAATAAACTTATTACCAAGGTCCCTCTTAATCAGGGACCTGCAACAACAATGATGAAAACACCCAATTTCTCATGAAGAAATCCTTCATTTAATGTCATGAATTTATTTGTTGTTGAGGAGTCTTCATCTTTGGTGTTGGGTTTGTGTTATATTCTTTCCATGACTAATCACGCACGGGGGGGGCGATAGCCCCCTCTGTTGGGGTCTGGGGCAGCACCCCAGAATTTTTTTTTTTTGGTCCTTATTTTCTAGTGGGCAGACCCGCCCATGGTTTTGTGCATGGGTTTGCACATGGTTTTTTGGGGCATAATGGTTTTCGGCCCCTGGTATTTTGTAGATCCAGTCAAGGGAACTACGGTTATGTTCTAATCCAGGGTTAATGGATTGGGGTTTATGTATGCCTCAGGATGTATATATATGTGTTGTAACACTAAAAGGAATATAATGAAAAATCAAGCTGGTCGTCCCGATTTGGGATCCAGGGGAAAATATCTTTGTTTATCTATTTTATGTTTTATGCTCTCACTATTGTTTATTTTCTGTTTTAAAGATTCGTTCATAGATAATTTCTGTACAGGGTTAAAACCTACATTTGGTATCAAAGCAGTTTCAGCTTCAAGGGGACGCCTTTGCTGTTGAGGGGTTTTTTGCTCGGGCCTGAGGTAGACCCTGTTTATTGGGAGATCTGCGGGATTGATTCTTGCAGTGAAAGAAGATGGTGAGTGGCGGGAAGATAGAGATCGAGAAATTTAATGGTCAGAGTTTTGAGTTGTGGAAGCTCAAGATGGAGGATTTGCTGGTGGATAAAGATCAGTGGATTGCGGTAGATCCAGGTACTAAACCAACAGAAATGTCAAATGAAGACTGGAAGAAGTTGGATCAGAAGGCAAAGAGCACAATATAGTTGTGTGTCTTAGATTCAGTATTGTTGAATGTATCTAGGGAAGCTACGGTGAAGACCTTGTGGGAAAAGCTAGGGACTTTATACCAATCTAATTCTCTGGTGAATAAATTGTTCCTGCGAAAAAATCTGTATAACCTGAGGATGAAGGATGGAGACTCGGTGATAAAGCATCTGAACGCTTTCAATACTGTGGTAAGTCAGCTTTCATCTGTTGATATTAAAATCTCAGATGAAGATAAGTGCATTAGTTTTTTGTGTTCTCTACCAGATTTGTGGGACAGTATGGTTATTGCAATCGATAGCAATACAAATACCTTGAATTTTTATGACATTGTCTCAGCCTTGATGTCAGAGGAAATGAGATGGAGAAATATGGAGGGTCAGAATGGAGATGCCTTATCTGTACGAGGAAGGTCCCAGAACAGAAACAAGAATAAGGTTTCGAGTGGGAGATCTAAATATCCTAGAAATTTTGTAAATGTGTTTTGGAAATGTGGAAAGGAAGGGAAATACAAAAATTACTGCAGATCTAAAGCTCCTGAGAAAGGAAAGGGATCTGATGATGCTCCTTCTACAAAGGCAAAAACCACCTCGGATGAAGGTGGGGATGTGTATTGGCTTCTTCTTCAAATACACATGTATATCACGAGTCATGTTTGATTGACTCGAGTGCATCCTTTCACTTTAATCCTCATAGGGAGTGGTTCTAAGAGTATGAGAAATATGATGGCAGTGATGTCTTCTTAGGTGATGATAGGAAGGCCAGAATCGTTGGACATGGAAAAGTCAAGCTGAAGCTGCAAGGTGGAAGGATTAGAACACTTCCTGGTGTTCTGCACTGATCCAAGTGGATATTGGTGGTCACCCGCCTATTCCACTTGGGGCCCCACCATTGTCTCTTTCAGTTTTTCAATTTCGGCACAACTTACTATTTTTAGCAGTTTTTCGGGTCCTAAACTTCCGAAGCCGTTTTGAGGCCCTAAACGATGTTTTTTGGGAAAACAAAGAGCAACATGGGTCCATGAACTGATGTTTCTTGTTCAAAATTTTTAGTCCTTAGATATATCTTTCTAACGAGGTATGGTATGCGTCAAACAGAGATCGTATGCCAAAGTTATGCCCCTGGGAAGTTGAAACACCAATATACCCAAACGGGGCCCATAGTTTTGGCACTTCATCTCCTAGGATTAGGGTTTTGGCTGTTTAGGATTTCCCATTGTTTCTAAATAATAAATAGGCCCTCGAGCCTCATTGTAACTCAGTTCAGAGGCATGTAGCTGCCACATCTTCTCGCAGACAGCGCCGTTGCCCCAGCTAGTTTTTATTTCATTCTCGTCCGTGCTGTGAACCCCCGCTCTTTGATATTAATGAAATGAAGTGTTATTTCCACTACATCTTTGTATTTATGGTTATATGAGTATTCTGTTGTCTTCCTGCATAAATCCAGATCAGTGGTATCAGAGCAGTCTGTTTTTTCTTGATCCTTCTTTGCATGTCCCCAAAAAGGTTGGGGTATAGGGAGTTATGGCTCGATCTGGTTGAACCTTTGCAAGATCAACCTCACAAACCCCGACGGCCGCACATGGGGGATGAAAAGAAAGATGAGGGAAGATGAGATCCTATCAAAATATTGCTCGAGGAGGCCTTCGAAAAACAAAAAAAAGGAACGCGATGACGGGATAACTTTGCCCGTATCCTTCAATGGCCACCACCTACAGTCACATCTACATCCAATACAGCCACTCTGGAGGTGCGACTCCTTTTAAGGTACAAGTAAATTTTGACATTCCCATATTTGAGGGTCAAATAGATGTAGATACCGTAGATAGATGGTTGAATCTATTAGAAGGATATTTCTCGGTTCATGACTTTTCCGATAGGGAGAAGATTATTTTTGCACTCCTCAAAGCTGCCCCCCATGTCAAGGACTGGTGGGAAACCCACTATGAGAAAAAGGATGAGACAAAACCCTCTCTGTTATCGGCCGTACCTACTTGGAATTATTTCCGAGACGCCATCAAGGAACAATACTATCCTGTGGGGAGGTATGAGGACAAGTACATACAATGGACCATGCTGCGACAACAAAGGGATCAAGATGTGCATGAGCTGACGAATCTATTCCATACCCTGCGCACCAAGTTGGGTATCAAAGATTCATAGAAACATCTGGTGCTAAAGTATCACAGTTTTCTGCACAGATACATTTAGGAGGAAATGGAGTTCCTCGACATCTCCTCGCTTAGTATGGAATACCGGTATGCTGCCAAGATTGAGCATAAATTCAAACAGAAGAAGCAAGACTTTGGATCTGCGAATCAAAAGTAAGAGAAAGGTGCTCCCAAACCGCAGAACAAAGGACAGAGCCAAGGCATGGTGACTCAAGACAACCTGTCAAAGCCACAAGCAAAGAACAACACCGCAAAGCCAAAGAAGGACACGGGAAAGTGTGTGAGTTCCATAAGAGCTCCACTCACAACACAAGTGAGTTTCGGGCCAAGCAGTCGCTGGTGGCCGAGATGCGGGCTTCTGAGTTAGATGCATGCTCTGACTCTGAATCAGAACCTGACAAGGGGAATGACAAAGGGAAACATATTATTGATGCGGAGCCCAATTTCACTGTTGCCACTACGAAGATCTAGAAGGAGGAACTGGAAGATCCAGAGGAGGAGGAACATCTCTTCCACTCCCAGATGTGGGTAAAGGGCTCCCCGGTACAGTTCATTGTCGACAATGGGAGCCAAAAGAACCTCATTTCAGTAGACGACGTGAAGTGGTTGGGCTTTTCGACCACAGCTCACCCACATCCATACACCATCGGGTGGCTTCACCAAGGACGAGATCTCTGCGTCAGCTAGCAGTGCCACCTTCCCTATAGCATCAAGCCCTTCATAAATGAGGTATTATGTGACATTGCTCCTATTGATGTTTATAATGTATTATTAGGATAACCATACTTGTGGAAGCGTCATGCTGTGTATGAGTCTCGGCCTCATGCTGTTATTGTTACTTTGGGAAATAAGTTGTACAGGATACCAGAGGTACCACCTCCTACCGCTATCTCTTTGGTTACTGCAAAACAATGCAGTAAGCTCATTTCCCAAACCAGGAAATTTGTTTTCCTGATGATCCGCCCCCAGGGCAAGAAGAATAATGTGGCCACGACCTCCAGACAGGGCCCCTCTGCACGACAACAACAAATGGATAAGGTTGTGGAGGAGTACGGGGACATCTTCACCTCACCCACAGGGGTTCCTCTACATTGTCAGGTCAAGCACCCAATTGATCTGACCCTAGGTGCGCTGCTACCCAATGGACCAATCTATCGGTGCTTTGTTCTGGAGAATGATGAAATCAAAAGGCAGATTCTGGAGCTGCTGTAGAAAGGTCACATCCGACCAAGTTCATTGCCTTGTGGGAGCCCGATCGTGTTGGTACAGAAGAAGGATGGGATGTGGAGACTATGTATTGGCTATCGGGTGCTGAACAAGATCACTGTCCAGAATAGGTACCTGATCCCATGGATTGATGACCTTCTGGACCAACTCAAAGGTGAAAAATATTTCATCAAGATTGACTTGAAGTCAGGGTATCACCAGGTACCGATTGAACCCTTCGATGTGTGGAAGACTGCCTTCAAAGCCAAGGAAGGCCTTTTCGAATGGCTAGTCATGACTTTCGAGTTGACGAATGCTCCCGCAACCTTCATGAGGATGATGGAAAAAATCTTGCGGCCATTCACTAACTCATTTGTAGTGGTGTACTTAGATGACATTCTAATCTTCATCCAGACTTGGGAAGAGCACCTTCACCACATCCGACAAGTCCTCCAAACACTGCGGCAACACAGTTGTGTGCCAATTTGGAGAAGTGCACTTTTGGCATGACCCAGGTTCAATATCTGGGATACATTATTGATGAAAGGGGGGTGCATGTGGATCCAACCAAGATCCAAGTCATTCGGGATTGGCCAACCCCAACCACTATAAGAGAGCTTCGTAGCTTTCTGGGTCTTGCTAATTTCTACCGTAGGTTAGTGTTGGGATTCTCTCACATCACTTGGTCCTTGAGTCAAGTCACCAAGGGAGGAGCAAGAGAAAAAGTCTTTTGGTTGGAATCCCTGCACGTTATCTGCACCGAAAAACCGCCTTTGTTCTGCCCCAGTGCTCACTTTACCAAACTTGCAATAGCCATTTGAGATCGAGACAGATGCCTCTGGCTATGCTATTGGGGCAGTTATTACTCAACAGGGACATCCAGTGGCATATCACAGTGAGACATTGTCTGACACAGTTCGCAAGTATCCCACTTATGACAAATAAATGTATTCCATTGTGCAATCTTGTCGACAATGGAAGCATTACATTTTGGGGAAGGAAACAATCATCCACATAGACCACCGACCCCTGCAGTTCATACAGACACAAGGGAAGTTGCAGAATGATCGCCATCAGAAGTGGTCCACATATCTGCAATAGTTTCATTTGAACATCAAGTACAAGAAGGGTAGCACCAATAATGTTGCAGACTGCCTCAACCCACCACCGATCATGGCACTCACCACCGTGCTCAACTCTTGTGGGGACGAGACTTCTGATTGGCCGCTTCTCTATGAGAGTGACCTAGAATTCGGCCACACTTACAAGGCACTCTTGGGGGGTACGCAAGTTACAAATTTTCACCTCCAAGATGCACTTTTATGTCACCTGAGACACCTTTGTGTTCCTTCAAGCGAGCGTGCCAAGATGATATGGGAAGAACACTACAGTCGAGTCGCTAGGAATTTCAAGGTCGAGAAAACAGTAGCAATCCTGCAGAAGCATTTCTATTGGCCAAACCTTCGAAAGGATGTCGAGAAGCACATCAGATCCTGCACTGCTTGTGACATTGCCAAACCGACCATCAAGAAGCAAGGCCTATATACTCTGCTACCTACCCCTAGTCGACCTTGGGAATCCATCTCCATGGGTTACATGTTGGGCCTAACTTCTGCTAAGTAGGGAAATGACTATGTTTTTGTGGTCGTCGACAGATTCTCGAAAATGGCCATTATGACGCCCTGCAAGAAGAATATCACAGCAGAAGCCACTGCTAAACTCTTCTTTAAATGAGTGTGGGTGCACTTTGGGATCCCACAGTCTATCATATCAGATCAGGATAGCAGGTTCCTCAGCACATTTTGGTCTAGCCTCTGGTGAATGTTGGATACCAAGCTCACCAAAGTCCACAACTTTCCATCCCCAAATAGATGGCCAGACAGAGGTAGTCAACAGAATGATTGTACACATTTTGCGCATGTACAATTCAAAGCATCCATGCACATGGGACAAGAGCCTCCCCTATGTACAACATAGTTATAATCGGGCTCTCCACAGTTCAATCGGCCATAGCTCCTTTCAGGTGGGCTTGGGATTCCAGCCACTATGTCCCATTTACGTAGCCATGCCATTTGCAGCTACTCAGGTCGATTCAGCTCATGTCCAGTCTGAAGTTGAAAAAACAAGTAGCTTCATCGAGCGCATTCAACACATCCACCAACAGTTTCATGATATATTGGACAGAGCCAATGCCAAGTACAAGCAACGCCATGATCAACACCGGGTGCCACACAACTTCCAGGTGGGTGACAAAGTATGGTTACATTTGCAGAAGGAGTGCCTCACTGAACCCCACCGCAAGCTTCACCCGCTCCGATACGGGCCGTACACCATCACCAAGGCTATAGGGAACAATGCCTTCGAGATCAGTATGCCACCATTCCTTGGTCTGCACCCAGTCTTCAATGTGGATCACCTTCGTCCTTACTTCCCAGCTAACTGGACACCTCGGACATTGCAAAACAACTCACACCAACAGATTCAAACCCAGAATGCATGGAACAGGCCACCACAGATTGTATCATGGACATTCAAATCAATAAAACTCTCCAATAGAAGATCCAACTGTATCGGGTTGTCAAAGCTGGCCAACTCCTGCACCAAGGAAAGTGGTTCACCAGGGACCAAGTTTAGCAAAAATTTCCTCATCTCATGGAGGAACTTAACGCAATGGGGACCATTGCTTCCTAAGGCAGGAGGAATGATCTAGGTGGATATTGGTGGTCACCCGCCTATTCCACTTGGGGCCCCACCATTGTCTCTTTTAGTTTTTCAGTTTCGGCACAACTTACTATTTTTAGCAGTTTTTCGGGTCCTGGACTTCCAGAGCCGTTTTGAGGCCTCAAACGACATTTCTTGGGAAAAAAAAGAGAAAAATGAGTCTACGAACCATTTTTCTTCTTCAAAATTTGTATTCCTTGGATAGATATTTTTAACGAGGTATGGTACGCATCAAATGGAGATCGTATGCCAAATTTACGCCCCTGGGAAGTTGAAACACCAATTTACCCAAACGGGGCCCATAGTTTTGGCGCTTCATCTCCTAGGGTTAGGGTTTTGGTTTTTTAGGATTTCCCATTGTTTCTAAATAATAAATATGCCCTTGAGCCTCATTGTAACTTATTTCAGAGGCCTGTAGCCACAACATCTCTTCTTAGAGATAGCTACCAGTGCCCTAGCTAGTTTTATTTCTATTCTGTCTGTAAGCAAATTTCAGTTCTTTGATATTAATGAAATGAAGTGTTATTTCCACTGCATCTCTGTATTTATGGTTATGTGTTTATTTTGTTGCATTCCTGCATAAATCTGGATCATGCACATTCCTGCATTAGCCAGAAATCTGATTTCTGTAAGCAAGATGGATGATGCAAGTGTAAAAACAATGTTCGAGAAAGATACCTATAATATGGTTCGGGGAGCACTGGTATTAATGCGGGGAGTTTGGATTGGAACTCTGTAAAAGCTTTAGGGAAGCACTGTTATTGCTGGGTGCAACAATTCTATGGTTCCCGAAAGTGGAGCGGAAAACCTAGCGGTCTCTGGAGAAAAGACCATGCTATGGCATCAAAGGCTTGGACATATTGGAGAGAAGGGCCTTCAGATACTGCATGGAAATGGTATGGTAGAAGGTATGTCTAATAACTCTCTAGATTTTTATTTCTATGAAAATTGTGTATATGGGAAGCAGAATCGGGTGACTTTTCCTTCTGGTGCTAAGGGGGCGAACAAGATATTACAGCTTGTGCACAGTGATTTGTTTGGACCCGTGTCAGTTCCATCATTGGGTAAGTTTGTGTACTATGTTTCATTCATAGATGACTTCTCAAGGAATACATGGATATATTTCTTGAGGAAGAAATGTGAAGTCTTTGAAAAATTTAAAGAATTTAAGGCTTCTTGTGGAAAACCAGACAGAGAAGAAGATAAAGGTGTTGAGGACAGATAATGGTGGGGAGTTTTGCAAGAAGGAATTTGAAGAGTTCTGTAAGAAGTGTGGTATAGCACGGCAGACGACTACTCCATACACACCTTAGCAAAATGGAGTTGCAGAAAGAATGAATAGAATGCTGATTGAAAAGGCAAGAAGCATGCTCAGTGGTACTGGGTTAGGACAAGAATTCTGGGCAGAGGCAGTGGAGACTGCATGTTACTTGGTTAACATATCACCTTCATCAGCGTTGGAGGATAAGACTCCACATGGGGTATGGTCTGGTAAGAAACCCTCTTTTTCACATCTGAGGGTATTTGGATGTTATGCATATGTACATGTTCCAAAGGAGAAAAGGAGCAAGTTGGATAATAAATCTGAATGGTGCATCTTTATTGGGTATAAGTATGGTTTAAAGGGTTACAAGCTTTGGAACCCGGAAACAAGGAAGGTTGTGTACAGCCGAGATGTGGTCTTTAGAGTGGTGAAAGATATTGTTAAGCATGAATTCATACCAAAGGAACCTGAGAAGATAGAGTTTGAGCTAAAGGAGGATGAATCAGACTCTACAACAGAAGAAGACTTAGAAGAGGAAGAGCCACAAACTCCAGCTGTGAGAAGATCAGTTCGGGAAAGAAGAAAACCATAAAGGTATAGTCCATCTGATTTCTATTAAAAATTTTCTTTAACCATAACTGATGATGATCCCAGAACCATTAGGGAGGCAGTAGATTCAGAGGATAGAAAACTCTGGAAGGAGGCCATGGTTGATGAAATGGCATCCTTGCACAAAACGATGCATGGGATCTGGTGGAGTTTCCGGCTGGAAGGAAGCCCATTGGTAGCAAATGGGTGTTTAAGAAGAAGATGAATGTAGAAGGCAAGGTGGAGAAATACAAAGCTCGGTTGGTAGCGAAAGGTTATTCCCAGGTGCCGGGAATTGATTTTGGTGATATTTTTTCTCCTGTTGCCAAAGTTACTTCTATTAGATTACTTTTGTCTGTTGCTGCTGCATTTGATTTTGAGATAGAACAGATGGATGTGAAGACAGCATTTCTTCACGGGGATCTAGAAGAGGAGATCTACATGAAGCAACCTGAAGGCTCTATGGTGAAGGGTAAGAAAGAACTGGTATGCAGGTTGAAGAAGTCTCTGTATGGGTTAAAACAGTCACCGAGGATGTGGTATCAGAAATTTGATACCTATATACGGGGACTTGGCTTCACCAGAAGCAAGGAGGATCACTGTGTTTATTTTAAATTAATTGGTGACCGTGTTATTTATTTGGTCTTGTATGTGGATGATATGTTGTTGATTGGAAATAACAAAGAAATTATCCAAGATTTGAAGACCCAGTTGTTCTCCAAATTCGACATGAAGGATCTTGGTGCTGCAAACTATATTTTGGGCATGGAAATTAAGAGAGATCAAGCAAAGAGGAAGCTTTGGTTAAACCAGATGAAGTATGTCGAGACTATATTGCAAAGATTCAATATGCAGGATAGTAAACCAGTGAATGTTTCGATTCTTGTAGATACAAAGTTGTCTACTGAAAGGTGTCCCAAGACACTAGAAGAAGAGGAGGATATGTCCCATGTTCCATATGCAAGTGCAGTGGGTAGCCTGATGTATGAAATGGTCTGTACTAGACCATACATTGCACATGCAGTGGGAGTATTGAGTCGGTTTATGTCAAACCCAGGGAAGGAGCATTGGACAACAGTGAAGCGGGTTTTCAGATATTTGCATGGCACTAGTGATTATGGTTTGTGCTACCAGGGAAGACCAGGATTGGAAAGAGTGTTGGAAATTCGTGGTTTTGTTGATGTTGACTGGGCTGGAGATATGGACCAAAGAAGATCTACAAGTGGGTATGTGTTCAGCCTATCTGGAGGTGCAATCAGTTGGATGAGTAAAAGAGAGTGTGTATTGGCTCTTTCAACTACAGAGGCAGAATACATGGCAGCCACTAATGCAAGCAAGGAATCATTTTGGTTGCAGAGATTGTGTTCAAGTATGGGGTTGGTGTAGCAAACTATAAGAATATACTGTGATAGCCAAAGTGCAATTTTCTTGGCTAAGAACCCTGCTTATCATTCAAAGACAAAGCACATTGATTTTCAATATCACTTTGTGAGATATATGGTTGAAGCTAAAAGGGTGTTGCTGGTAAAGGTAGACACTTTGAAGAATGTTGCAGATGCATTGACAAAGTCTGTGAGCACTCAGAAGTTCTCTTGGTGTAGAGAAACAATGGGTGTTGCAAAGCTGGGCTAATGACTCAACTTTCATGTGGCCCCCTGTGGAAAGAAAACAACAAGTGGGAGAATGTTGGGTTTGTGTTATATTCTTTCCATGACTAATCACGCGCGGGGGGGTCACAGGGGGGCAATAGCGCCCCCTGTACGTTGCGCTGGGTGCAACGTCGGGGGGGGTCACGGGGGGGGGGCGGTAGCCCCCCCTGTCGGGGTCCAGGGCAACGCCCCGGATTTTTTTTTTTTTTGGTCCTTATTTTCCATTGGGCGGACCCGCCCATGGTTTTGTGCATGGGTTTGCACATGGTTTTTTGGGGCATGATGGTTTTTGGCCTCTGGTATTTTGTAGATCTGATCAAGGGAACTATGGTTATGTTCTAATATAGGGTTAATGGATTGGGGTTTATGTATGCTTCGGCATGTATATATATGTGTTGTAACACTAAAAGGAATATAATGAAAAATCAAGCTAGTCATCCCGATATGGGATCTAGGGGAAAATATTAGTGTTTATCTGTTTTATGTTTTATGCTCTCGCTATTGTTTATTTTATGTTTTAAAGATTTGTTCATAGATAATTTCTGTACAGGGTTAAAACCTACATTTGGGATATCTTCATAGGGCACAAATCATCGATCAATTTCATCCAAGAGTCATGTCTTCTATCAGAAAGTTATACATCAATCTTCTCATCTGTTCTAGCTTCATGCCATGTTGTTTTCTTCGAACCATACTTCTTCCAAGGATATTTCATCCTGCCATATGGTTTTCGACCTGTGGAAGACTTACACTTCCCTTTGGTAGCCCTGCATAAGCTCATCAAATATTATTTATTTATAAATACGAAACTTTAAATCAAAATTTACCTTAGAGATGATCTTTCACCATGACATATTCTTCTAGGCATCGCCATCCTTTATTACATATTGACACATCTCCTAAAGATATGTATTTTCAAGGGTCTCCATATTTTCCATACTTCTATCAGAATCTACATATCTTCCTAGGATATTTTCTAGTCAAGTATTCTTGGCTTCCTTTGATGTTGACTACCTCTTATCATGGTTACAGTTCTCATGGTCTCTTCCTTTATTTCTCCACACAATTTGATTTCATTCCCAAGAGCTTCCAATATGTAGTTTCTTGATCGTGTACAACCATCTCATATTCCATATGAGGACATATTATGTTGATTTCATCTGGTGTGGATCATGCCTTTTGGAAACTTGTGCATCGAAGGAAGTTCTATTTTCCTTTTGTTCATACTTCTAAATATAGAAGTATGCTACTTGCAACCATATGACATGACGTCATAGCATCCAGTGTAAGCATAAATATACATGTACCTCATCTATTTTTATTTTGAGTCACGCTGCAACAATTTTCCATAGAATGAAAAGTTTCATTCTCTTGACCTGCTTCATCAATATGTCATCATATCCTAATCCTAGAATTTTGATAGTTATAATTCTCGATGAAACCATTTTTATTTATAACCAGTTAATCCAAAGAGGACTCCATTACAATTTTTTAGAACCTATTTCCATATTGATTAATGAATGATGAACCTTGATCTAGATGACTTCCTTCTATAAAAATTATTTTTAGTGATGTTCCCAGGAGACACTTATCTCATAGCATAGTTGTCACATAAATGTGTTACATATATCCTCCCGTGATGAGTTCTCCTCCTTCAATGCTTCCATCATGATTACATGTTATGAAACCATCTCCAAAAATAGAAGAAAATAGAGATCAATGTCTTAGAAATATGCCACTTTGAGGGGGAAACCTCCTTTACATTACATAAATGAACAATTCTTGGATGATACAAATGACAAGACCTCCACTCTATATATAGGAGTCCATGGGGTCACAATATAATGCTAGGTGACCTAATAATAATAATGTAAGGGCACAATAATAAAAATATGGGGGTTACAGGGGCCACAATAATAACAATATGGGAGCTACAGGGGTACAAAAATAAAAATAAGGGGGCTACACTAACAACACTAAGGGGATACAATAGTATTATAGGGACCTAACATGCCCCTCTCCTTCAAACAAGTGTTTCCCTCAACGCTTGATTATTTATGGATGCTTATGTATAAAATTCTCATCCTCCCATGTGGAATCTTCAACTGGTAAGTTCTTCCACTTGCCGAGATACTCTGAAATTGATCGATTTTGTAGTTGTCGAGTTATTATTTATGTTACTTCATTAGAACTTGTTTTTTTGTGATGTTTATCTTCTTGTTGTTTCATTTGATTCTACACCAAAGTTAGGTTATCCCTTGAGAGTTGGATGTTAGGGTCTCGTGATTTGGCAGATTGGTAGAACAAATGACAGGGTAACATGGAAATAAGCTTTGGAGTCCTAGGACCTAGCCTTTCTGGACTCAGAGAGGGATCTCTCTATTGGGTGCAAAGGATGTATTCTTTTTTCTCTAGGGTTTTGACTTTAGGCTAGTTTTTAAGTGTAGGGTTTGTTGATTTTTTTGGTTGGGTAATATGGTCAAGTGGAATAAGTGGAGTGAGAGTCTTTCAAAGCCATTGGGCTATGGAGTCAAACAAAATTCAAGGGTGTCTCAATAATGAATCAGAGTGAAGTGCAAGACCTATTTAGCGAGGTGAAAGGATCCTTAAGGTTTATGAGTGAAGTGGGATGGACATCAAGTTTGTGAACAAGGTACGGCAAAGGGCAATTGAGAATCCTTTGTCAAATACCTAAGAACAAGGAGGTCTTGAATATGATCAGCACAAGATATAAAACATGAGCTAGGGAAAACCATTTACTCTATGATGATATATTAAACCAATAAACATTCAAGATAAACATTTCAGTGAAACATAGAAGCATTACAACTCCTAACTTTAGAAATTCACCTTCAGAATTTGGGGAAAACACATAAGATAGCACAATAACTCAATTTATGAAGAGGGAACTCATAAACATCATAAACAAAGCTATAAGAACTTTGAAACAAGTTGATAAGGATGGAAAAAGGGAAAGATCGAATGAGACCTCTTTGACTTAACCTAGCAGACAATATTTCAAAGAAAAGGCTTTTGGATAGGGTTTTGAAAGCTTCAAACAAGTAGGGAATACCGTGAATCATATTGGTAAGCTAACATACTAACCATTCATGAAAAAAAAACAAGTTTTAGTGAACCTAAGGAGTAATAAAGAATTCCTTAAGCTGACCAAACAGAAGAAAACATCAAGGCTATAACAAACAAGAGGATTGAGGTGCCTCAAAGAACATGTCTCAACCTATACTTTTCTGATTTATAGCAGCTAAGATAAATGAAACATAGTGATAACAAGGAAAAAATATACAAATTAGGAAGACATCACCATTCACCAAGCTAAGGAATCTTGCAAACAAGCTTCTCCATCATCAAGCCAAACAAGTCATTCATCAACTCCACAATTCCAGTTTCTTCTCCAAGCTCATAAAACCATGTATATTACTCTTCAATCTCATCAAATGCCAACAAAATACAAAGGGGCCTCTTGCTCTATTTATTGAGAAAATTAGGACTAAAACCATAAATGTAGTAGGAAAATTTCAAATATAGTCATAAATATCATTTATGGCCAAGAGACCATGCAAGGCCCAAGGCACATAATATCCTAAGAAATAAATGCCAGAATAACTATTTGCACCTAATTCTAGACTAATTTGCCTCAAAAAACTCAAAAATATCTATTTGCAATAAATGAGTGTGTTTTGTTGACTTTTGGTCCAAAACACACTAGGCAGCCTCTATGCATAGCGCCACTTCAGCAGAAAATAGTGTCTCTTGTAGCTGACTTTTGGACCCCTTCTTGATACCGGATTTGGCTTTGTGATGGCTCATTGGAAAGCATGACGAGTATACTTTCTAGAAATTCTTGATTTGTGCTGAGTGGATGCCATTTACCTATTCAAAAATTAATTTCCCCAATACTGCTCTGTTCGCAATGCCTGGTCTGAAAATGAGGCAGAAAGGTCAAATTTTTTATGTTTTTTGACCCTTTTGGGGGGTGGGGGGGGGGGGGGGGAGAATGCTCCAAACGATCTGAAAATTGGTGAGAAGACTGTTGGTGATGTTAGATATCCAAAAATTCAAAATTTGAGAGCTAAGGATGCACCAATTTTGTGCATAGCGCCTAGGGTGTTGCGCATAAAGGGGTCAAAATTTCAAAAAAACAAAATTTTGCTCAAATTTCCCCTAAATTTGTGGAGAGGTCCCTCAAGAGGTCTTCGACACCTGTTGAGAAGCCTCAGCTAAAATTCCAAGGCTGTCATGCACTTTTTCCTTTTTTAGTTTTCTAGCTCCATAAGGGCCTCCTTCAGTTTGGCACAAGCAAGCATGTTTTTCCTTGCATAATGCTTGGTCACTTTCTTTTGTAGAGCAAGGTCCCTTTTCACCTTCTTGAAATGATTGTGCTCCTCCTTCTAACACTGAATGACACCTTGTGCCATGTCAAACTCTCTTTCCCACTCCTAAAGCTGTGCATCTTTCTCCAAGAGAACCAATCTAGTGGTCATGTCCTTGTCCTCATTGTCACTGTCTAGATCAATGAATTGAGGCCCTTGAGAAGTATTCTTGATCCTTTTTCTTCTCCTTACCTTTACCTGTTTCTCACCTTTGTCCATCTTTTCCTTGCATTTGTCTTTGTGCTTGATAGTTGGAGGAGAGATGGCCCTTTGCCTTTTTGAGGCAGAAAACACATCTCTTTTGCCTCTATGGTAGGTGCATGTGAGAGGAGTGATGAGGGTGCCTTGATCATTGGTGATGTCACACGCCTTTTCATCTTTGTCATGGCTTTCATGGGTCACTTCATGCTCCATTGGGTCACTGATTTCTTGATCTTTAGCCTCATCATCATCATTGTTTCCCTCACTGTTTTCCATACTGTCTTTTTGGCCTTCAAACTGATCACTAATCTCCTCACTTGCCTCATTTTGGCTCTGTCCTTCACTGAGGTCCTCTTCTCTGTCACTTTCTACATTATCATATTGAGTTTCTTGGTCATTTAGAGGCTGATTTTTGTCATGACAGTCATGACAGCTGTCATGACTATCATGAATATTTCCTTGCTCATCACTGAGTGTCTCATTTGTGCCACTGCCTTGGTCACTGTCTGCCCCTTCAAACCCTATCTCAGTTTCATCATTTGTCTATTCTTGATCTTCAATTTCTTCATCCTCTCCCTTTGTTTCTTCATTTTCATTGTCTTCATTCATTTCAGCATTGTTTTCACTATCATTATGCTCACTGTCATGCTCAAACACATCTTCCTCTTAGCTATCCTATGCACTCTCTTGTTGACTATCCTCTTCATTGTTTTCTTCATAATCCTCTTGGTTTTCATCTTGTTCATCATCAGCACCCCTTTCTGCACGTGAGATTGATTTATTGGTGTCATCATTATCACTATTTTGCCCCAATTTCTCACTGTCTTCCTCTTTTTTATTTCCATTTTCATCACTCTCCTCCATGCCATCATCATCTTATTCTACATTATTAGGCTTTGTTTCTGCCCACTGTCTTTATCATTTTCATCACTTTCATCTTCTTATTCTTCCTCACTAGATTCTGTCTTTTCCTCACTGTCTTCTTTATTTTCACTGCTATTTGTTTGTTCTTCATGGCTACTGCCATCAACTTCTTCCTCAGCACTGTTGTCCTCTTCTTTTTTTTCATCTAACTCTATTTCTACCTCACTATCATTTTCCTCTCCATTTTCATATGTTTGCTCCTCATTAGAGCTATTTCCACCATCTTCATTTGATGCATCAAGAGGAGAAGTAAGAGGAAATTTTCCTTGTGGAGAAGGCATAGGTGGAGATGATGGAGGAGTGGAGGCAAGTGGATGTGAAGTGGAAGGAAAATTTTAATGAATGAAGGCTTGGGGATTAGAAAATACATCATGTGAGTTAAAAAATTCCCAAGGGATTCCTTGCTCCTCCAACTGGTGTAAAACAATCATCTTAACCAAGGAGTGGTGGAAAAGGCTCTGCATTTGGTGGGCATAACTCCTCTTATTGACCACTGAAGCCATTTTTTCAATGCTCCAGTGGAGATAGTATGGTAGGTTTAGAAATTTAACCCTCTTGAAGTGCATTAGAAGCCTTATATGATAAGAATAAACCTTGGAGTACCTCCCCTCACAGGTGAAGTACTTGATAATCTGCCTCATCAATAGGGCATACCTCTCTAAAAGGTGGGAGAAGGGGAAAATAGCCTTGTAGCCTTGTTGACAGCTAGGTTTGAGGTAGGGCTCATAATAGCTCAAGTCCAATTTCTTCTGTTTAAACCATCTCTCACCAATATCTGGTATTCCTGTATCTTTAGCAATGGATTCAAATGAGAGTTAAAAATTCGCTCCTGCTAGGTTGACTTGGTGGTTTTTTAGGCTGAGAATGAACAACCTAGTCAAGTCTGAGTGGCTTTGGACTTGTTTAACCCTCTCACAAAACTAATAACATCCAACATCTTGAAAACATGCAAGGATCATGGGAGAATATGTGATTTGAATGGGACCACCAACCTTGCTTCACCTTGTGGAGGAATCTAGAGGCAAAAATCTTGATTTTCACCACTTTTTGATCAAATTGGGCCAAGCTCTGTCTATGCGCAGCGCAACCCGACTGCCCGTTTAGTTTGGGCCCTCCTATGTGTAGCATTGGGTCAGGTCAGGCTGGCAAGCCTATGCACAGCACCTGAGGTCTTCTGCGGGCGATTCAGGCTGGTAAATGGGCCTGTCGGGTTGTCGGAGTGTGACGTTGGTGTGGAAAGGCTAGCAGTCAAGTTGTTTTATGCCTGTGCGTAGTGCCCTAGATGATGCGTAGTGCTAGCCTCCTGGTGTGTAGCGCAATTTTAATTTACACTGTCGCTGCCTCCTCTATGCATAGCATCGACGACCAGGTGCGTAGCGCATGTGTCGGTGCGCAGCACCTAAACTTCTTCGACCAAACTTGCAGAAAACCCCAAGAAATTTCTTCAGCAAATCTTTCTCCTTTTTCAATGACAAATGAGGTGGGGGAGGGGGTCAAGGAGACCTTTATAGTCTTTTGAAAAATAAATTTATGAGCCCAAACCCACTTTCTAAGGTTTATTTCTCTTTACTTGCTCTCACTGTCTTTTTGGATCTTTTTGGTCCTGTAGGTGGCAGAGTTAAAAATATGGTTTTTCTTTGCTGGAAGCCTCTTAATGTTATTATTTTGCTCACAAAATTTCATCAAATTTAAACATGTGCCCTCAACCCACACTTGAAACCATGAGCCCATTTTAAAGAAGTTTATTTTGACCAAGTTTGGTGAAAACATACAGATAGTGAAATTAGTGCTTCTGTTTTGAAGGCTTTTCTTTACTTTATCTTCCTTATGAAATTCAACACTTGTAAACAATAAAATTGTGAACATGGTGGCACTTTTTCTAGGGGTCTTCAGCCCTGTAGGTTTATACCTTTAATTGCTTGGTTGAGAGACTGAAAAGGAGAGTTTTAACCTTCCTTCAACTGACCTTCTGTCATGTAGTTCTTTGAGACAATGAAACAAACATTTTGGTGTGAAAAAACCTTATCAGTTTGGCACCAACAACCTTTTTAGTCTTTATGTGTGCCATTTTGGTGAGAAAAATTTGGTTTGTTTGTCCTTATCAATCTTCCTGTAGGTAACCTTTTGTGACAGTCCTGCAGAAGTGTCACTCAGGGTTAATCTATCTCTTGCAAAATATGCTTTGATAAGGAAACCCTTGTTGGAGTCTTTACTATTCTCAGACTAATTAATTTTTTGTTCCTTTGATTAGTTTGCAAATGATGTATGTCTAGTGAGGGAGGTAAGTTATTCAAACCATTTTTGTGTCTTTCGTGGCCACTTCTATTTTTGCAGGTGCCTACACAACTTCTTCTTTGAATCACTATTATTTTGGAGTTCAACACCTCATTTTATTAATAATGAACCTATGCTTGCCATAAATACCTCCTTGGGAAATTTTACCTCATGCTTGCCTCCTTTGATCATTTGAAAAAGCCTCTAACTATTCCTTTGAGAAGTCAAACCTTGAATTGATATTTCTGGCCCTTTTTGTCCCTTTGGTGAAGTGGGGTACTAGCATTTAGGTCTGCCTCCTTTGATTCCTTTAGTTCTCTGATTTTACCTTTTGAAACCTCATACTTTTTGTACCAATACTCTTTGCCCTTTTTTACCCTTGGTAATGTGGAGTCAATTCCTCTTTGCCAAACCCTAGAGGGCAGCTTGAAACCCTCTGAAACCCTCTGCTGTTATGAAGGAGGTCCTATTATCACCTTTTGACCAGTTTTTCAACTTTCCCAAACTCCTAGGTTTTAGGGTTGCTTAGAAAAAAGTAACTAGTGTTGTCTTCTAAGTTCTCAAAACTTTTCATAACTCATTAATCATGTCTAAAGACCTTCAATAGTGCACTGATGGAGCTTGAGGTGAACTTTACTCTTGCAACCCTAGTACCAATTTATTGCTTGGTCGAAACAATCATAAACCCTGATTCTTTTCAAACATATGCTTGTCGCTTTCTTCTTGCTATGAATGGTATTCTTATGATAATTTTCTCTTTTACCTTACGCATTTCTAGTGTGATGTCTATTTGATCCTCTTGCAGAAATGCAAGCAAAGAGCAGTTTTCCACTTGAAAGATTCATGCTTTAGGCCAAAAATCCTTCCTTGAATAACCTTTTTGATTAGTTTGGACAATATCACATGTCCTTTTCTTCTTTGAATGTAGTTTCTTCATACAGAAAAAACAGAGTTTGTGGGGCACCAAATCCACCCTATGACTTTGTGAAACCCTAAGTGACCTAGTGGAGGCTTTCTTGGACTTGGTTTTTGGACTGAGACCTAGAATTTGGGATCATCATGTGTAAGATAGAGTTTATGATAAACTAATGTATTGAAGATCCAAAATCCAATGTACTTGATTTATCTAAAGAGTCTACAGAGATAGTTTGAGACCGTCAATGTTTGGGAGTATTTTGGGATACACCACAAAGTTGCTTGATTGGTGGGCTTAGGTAGCAGTGGGGGGGTTTCTAGGAAAAACAAACAGAGGATTTGGGCCAAAGATTACTGGATATAGAAAAAATGAGTGACATAAGCCTCTAATGGGTTTTATAGGACTGGTAAGTAGAGCTGGACATGATGGAAAGATGAAATAGTGAAAAAATATCTTTAAGGATGATGAAGGCAGTGATATTTCTAGAATTCATAATGTATATAAAATTTATTTCTAGAAATCTAGGGAAATCATTTAGTCATCTATGAAGGAAAAAATTATGGATGACTAATGGCTCCACTTGGGAAGGGCATCTCCTTTTTAGGAGGTGTCCAGAACTTCATATTTCTGGCTTTATGGAGACTAGTGCCTCATACATTGGGTAGATTTTACCTCTTTCTCTTGCGGCTACTTGCTTGAAGCTATGATCTCAATAATCTGAAAGAAATGATTAGTTCAAATCCATATCTACCTACCCAACCTACTTTCCTAACTTTTTTTTCTTCTTTAGGTGCATTTGGACTAGCAACCTTGACATCTTTCTTTTAAAAGAAAAATAAACTATCTACTTCTATCTTATGTCTTCCTGGAGCTCATATTATGCTGATGAACTCCTTTGATTCTCTACCTATACTATTCAACTGTCAAGGTTAAACTGTTTGATAGGACTTATTCACTAAAAACATGAAATTGAAAACATGGCTAAATTAGGATTAGGCAATCTAATTTACCATGGGTTTGTGGCATAAAAACAAGTTGCACACAAATGTTATTTTTGTATAAAATGAGACTAGAAAAATCAGGGCTAGGATACATTGTTTGCTACTCATCCCTATTTTCCTCTTTGGTTCTGTTTTAGGCATGTGGAACCAGTATCTTTCTACCTAATCTGTCTTTTGACCAGTCAAGCTTGAATAATTTGAACCACCATCTTTCACTAACTTATCAACAATAAATTTTAAACATGATTCAGCCATGATTAGGCTAGATGACTAAAACAAGACTTCTTTATGCACTAGCAGTGGTATTTAGACTTACCCACTTTCAGTAGTTCTATTTTTTGGGGTATGGGGCCTTACCTCTTTTCAAATATTCCCTCTCTTCCATTTTTCTATTTTGTATTTTTTTGTGATTTTTCTCAATATCTTTTCATCAAACAGTGATATGTACAATGAATGAGAAATTCCAACTAAGAGCCTAAATGGCCATGGTATTTTATTACCCTGCCTTCCACAGGATCATCCATTAATTCTCTTTCATTCAACTCTTGTAGATAAGGAACATGGCTATCTATTTTTGAGGGCATGGTATAGTACTTCTACCAAGAATTGTCAAACATGCTAAGTTCTTCTTTATATTTATCCTTTGAGTTTAGTTTCCAAACCTTGTTTCTGTGAAAGAAATTGTCTAGGTGAATAAGGAATTATTCATCAACTCCCAAACTAATGACAATGTCATCAATGTACATCATAGTGAAAAAGTTGGTAACAGGTGCCATGGCCTCTTGGAAGGTGTCTTCAGCATTCCTTATTCCAGGAAAAATTTGGTCAAGTAGGTATTCATCCTAATGAAATTTGAAAATGTCTTTGTGTTGATTGATTTGAAGTGGTATCATCTCATGAAAACCTAAAGCACTACCAATCAATGTCACCTTGTTAGAAATTCCTATTTTTCGCATGGGATGATTTACCTTGGGAAAAGGGTGTTTGGACTCCATGGAGGTTCTGCCTAAGTGTCTAAAGTCCATACATAGTCTGCATCCTTTGGTTTTCTTTGTTAGTGACATAATTTGTCCAAAGGTTTCATAGGTTTTCTTGGAAAAAGGCTTCTTTTGAACAATATCTATGTCATCAGGTTTTAAGCTTTTACTTCTATAAACAAGAGCATCCTGAAATTTCTTGCATAACCTCAAGTATTTGAGTTTTGTGTGTAATGGCAAGACGTTGGATAAGTTAATCACCTTGGGTCTTCTTAGGCTGCCTATATTGTATCCCTATATATCAGTTTCAACAAACATCCCTTTAGGATTGATGGTAACATCAGTGAGAGTCAACAGTTTTTCTGGGGGAACAAGACTCTCTGATAATGAGGTGTCTAGATAAGGTAAGAACATAAGACTCCTTTGATTTAGACCACCCAAGATTTTGTTCTGTGAGGGCATATTAGCATTTTAGGACAGGTAAAAGGGAAGGGTTGTGTCTCTGATGTTTTTCCTCCCTTTGAGCAACCTGATTCATATGTCAAACTGACGAATGGTTTTGAGGTTTCATTGTTAGTTTGAAGAGAGTCAAGTGTGATTTTGTCATAATGTGTTTGTTAAAGATTGCTAAAGTTCTAAATACTGAGTTCTTCATGCAAAGACTAGTTTTACTGTTGCATTGTGTCTTGATATGTTTCAACTTCATATACCTGCTCATCATTATCTTCCTTATTATATAATATGAAAGAATCAAGATCCGAGTGAATATAATAAAGAGGAGTGTTTTCTGGTATGTCCTGACTACTAACCATATACTTCATATGTGACTCTCGATATAATCTCCTTGTCTGATTGAAAATAGGGATGGCTGCATAGGACATATCTAGTTGAAGGTTCCCTTGAAGCTTGGCTCCCCAAGATCTGGATAAGAGCATGCCATACTTGGGAGGAATATCTGCCACTACTATGTCTATGAGTACTAGATTCTTAGCAGGCACTTGTGCTAGGTTGACACAAAGGTCCTTGATAAGGCCCAAACATTTGACCCTACTGGAATTGAAGGAGTACAGGTATTTGTAAGGTTTAGTTATTTCTCGGCCTAATCTCTCCATCACAACTTTGGGCATGAGATTGTGAGAGGCACCAGAATCCAGCATGGCATTATGTAATATTTTTTCATGTATGTTTAGGCTGATATAGAAAGGGGGAATGGCTCTTTCCTGATACTTTCCTTCTATTTTTGGTCCAAACAACAACTCAAGTGTGTCATCAGCTAAGTGCAAAGTGTCAGCATCATTTCCTATGTTTAGTACCTTCAACATTTGAGACCTATATATGGGTTGAGTAACTAGTTCAGTGAGGGGCATATTTGTAGGTTTTAACCCTGAACAGAAATTATCTACACATGAATCTTATAACAGAAAATAAACAATAGCAAGAGCATAAAACATAAAACAGATAAACACAGAGATTTTCCCCTGGATCCCAAATCGAGACGACCAGCTTGATTTTTCATTATATTCCTTTTAGTGTTACAACACATATATATACATGCCGAAGCATACATAAACCCCAATCCATAAACCCTGGATTAGAACATCACCATAGTTCCCTTGACCAGATCTACAAAAATACCAGGGGCCAAAAACCATCATACCCCAAAACCATGTGCAAAAGCCATGCACAAAACCATGGACGCAGACTACCCACCGGAAATTAAGGACCAAAAATTTTCACCGGGGCGCTGCCCTAGACCCTGACAGGGGGGGCTATTGCCCCCCCGCGCGTGCTTAGTCGTGGAAATAATATAACACATACCCAACAATATTTATCTTGATTTTGGAAATCTCTCCCACAAAACTAAAATACACTATTGTTTTGGACATACTAATATCAGTTTTATCAACCATGATCTTTTCTACACTCTTAATTTGTTGATCCTGATTTGGAGTTTTAGTCAAAATGGTTTTCTTAGGGTCATTGGTGGAGGTACTAGGAAAGCTAAGGTCTTTGCTTGGCAGGCTAATTTTTCCTTTGTTTGCTTCAGCTTTCTTAACCATAGTGTTGACATTCTCTGTTGTTTTCTTAGAGGTGCTTTTAGGTAATTTTCGAATAGCAGCATCTATTTGGTCTTTCTTGGCTGAATCTAGGTATTTTTTTTCTCCTGAGATCATACTGCTTATGGATTTCCATGATGGAATTTTCAAATCCCAAGAGGTAGTCTTCAGAATCCTCATAGTTTGTGTCAGTTTGATCTAAGGAAAAGAAGCTTTGTTCTTCTTTGGTGAGAAAAACATCTTCATTATCAAAACCTATTAGATTTATATGGTTTTCCTCAGGCTCTATAATTTCTCCTTCTTCCTCATCTACACAGTTTTGTTGAAAGGGAGGTCTGATTTGTTGGTCATTTTCCCTTTGCTTGATTTGAGGGGTATCCCTTCTGAAGTTTTGAGTTATGTTTCGGTTTTGGGAGTTGGCTTGGTTGTCCCTAGGAGGTGTCCGCTCATTTAAGTTTATCTTCTCAATCATTCTCTCCACAGTCCTCATTAGGTTGTCCAATTTAGAATCAGAGGAGGAGGTTGAGGGCATGGTTTTATCCTTATAGGTTACTCTCTTCTCCGATTTTAACCTTTCTCTCTTTTCAATTAAGTTTACCTCTGCACTAATTGCTACTTTTTTCATTTCTTCTAAAGTTTCAGGGCTCTTTCTCTCAATTGGAAATTCATTTCTGGGTCAACACCTTCAGGTAATTTCACCAGTGCTAGGCCTTGTGGGGGTTTCATGTGAGGGGGGAGAGCATTATACTCACTGATAAACCTGGTGCAATAGTCTTGCACACTTTCTCCTACATTCCTTTTAAGGTTTTTATATTCAGATAGGATTTGGAGCGGGTTTTTCTTGATTTCCCATTTGTTTATAAAATTTTGGTAGAGGGAAGGGAGGTCATGTATTGAATTAGGGATTAATGCTTTGAACCATTTTTTGGCCTCTCCTCCTAAGCTTTTTGTAAATATTCTCATCTTAATGGTTTCTTCCTCTATCTCCATGTAATCAAAAGCATCATTGATTCTATCTACATGTTGTTGGGCAATGATGGATTCAACCCCTGTGAAATGAGGGATCTTAGATTGATAGTCATTTGGAAAAGGTACTAGGGGTTGAGGTAAGGCCAAAGGTGCATACCAAGCTGCCATGATGGGAGCTATTGGAGGATTTACAAGAGGTGGGTTTGTGATAGGGGGTGTATGATGAAGTGGAGTGGTTTGCATAGTGGTGGTATGGATGGGTGTGGTGGAAGTACTTGGACCAAAAAAATGATTTTGAGTAGACTTGGTATGGAAAGAGTTGAAGTGATGGAGAAGCTAAAATTCAGGTAGTGTGTAAGGAGAGGATTCTCTACTCAAACCCTGGTGAAAATCTAATGGTTCAAGGTCAGTTTGTTCAATATCAGTTCGAGACTTGTTTTTGAAGAGGTTCCTGGTATGGTGCAAGTCAAACTGGGGATTTTGTAAAGTTGTAAGGTGTTCAGGTACAGAGATCATTCTATGGATGGTACTAACAGTGGTTAAGTCTCCAGATCTAGAATTTTTCCACAAAATCTTCTCTCGGTCATCAATTATGTTGGGAGGCTTTAGGTCCGGATGAGATCTGGTACTGATCCTATGTGAAGACAGATTTCAAATTTCAAAATTTAGAGAGGC
The DNA here is from genome assembly GCA_034641835.2 of Pinus albicaulis. NCBI lineage: Eukaryota > Viridiplantae > Streptophyta > Pinopsida > Pinales > Pinaceae > Pinus > Pinus albicaulis. The sequence goes on along the minus strand of JAXQQM020084577.1, from coordinate 68,855 downwards.
TGCAAGTGTTAGGACTGTTTTTTTAAGGCTGACCTCTCTTAATGCTTGGTACTTATTACAGTATATGGATGGGTACATAATATTCTTAGGGTTGGTGTGAAACAAATCTAGGAAGCCAAATGAGTGCTAATGAAGTAATATGCCTACTAGAGGCTAGTGGAGTCGCTAGGTGTAGGTTTTTGCTATTTTAAGGATGTATGTTTATGGTCCACCACCAATAACTGACAAGAAACCAATATAAGGGAGTTTTTGGGTTTTCCGAGTCACTTAAAGTTCGTGAGACTGTCCTATAACTGAGTCATCATTTTTCTAGGATGATAAAACAAATAGAGTCTACTCTTTGGCTGATAGTGTGAGTTCTTAATGATTTGATGAGGGCATCTGAAGTCCTAAGGGTTACTTAGTTTTTTACTAACTTAGAAGGTCCATCATGATCACCATTGTGTTAGTGTGGTGATGGGGTAGTAGACAAGCCACTAGATACTATTAGTCAAATTTATAAGCTCAAAAAAGGTTTAAATGAGTGTATAGGAGTTTGCTAGGCAACTATATACTCAGAAGGTCCCACCGTGATCGCCAGAATGTTAGTGTGGTGATGAGGTGGCATATTCACTGGATTTTCTAAGTCAAATTGAGGGTCTAAAGAGTTTTAAGAGGTATTCAGGAAACTATATACTCAAAAAGTCCCACCGTGATTGCCAGAAGGTCCATCATGATCACCATTGTGTTAGTGTGGTGATGGGGTAGTAGACGAACCACTAGATACTATCAGTCAATTTTCTAAGCTCAACAGAAGGTTTAAATGAGTGTATAGGAGTTTGATAGACAACTATATACTCAGAAGGTCCCACCGTGATCGCCAGAATGTTAGGGTCCCATGATTTGATAGATTGGTAGACCAAATTACAGGGTAACATGGACCCAGGCTTTCGATTCCTAGGACCTAGCCTTCCTGGACTCAGAGAGGGATCTCTCTATTAGGTGCAAAGGATGTATTATCTTTGCTCTAGGGTTTTGATTTTAGGCTAGTTATTAAGTGTAGGGTTTGTTGATTGTTTTGGTTGGGAAATATGGTCAAGTGGAATAAGTGGAGTGAGAGTCTGTCAAAGCCATTTGGCTATGGAGTCAAACAAAATTCAAGGGTATATAAATAATGAATCAGAGTGCAATGCAAGGCCTATTTAGTGAGGTGAAAGGATCCTTAAGGTTTATGAGTGAAGTGGGATGGACATCAATTTTGTGAACAAGGTAGGGAAAAGGGAAATCAAGAATCCTTAAGCTAACCAACAGAAGAAAACATCAAGGCTATAACAAACAGGAGGATTGAGGTTCCTCAAAGAACATGTCTCAACCTATACTTTTCATATTTATAGCAGCCAAGATAAATGAAACATAATGATAACAAGGAAACAATATACAAATTAGGAAGACATCACCATTCACCAAGCTAAGGAATCCTAAAAACAAGCTTCTCCATCATCAAGCCAAACAAGCCATTCATCAACTCCACAACTCCAATTTCTTCTCCAAGCTCATAAAACCATGTATATTGCTCTTCAAACTCATCAAAGGCCAAAAAAATACATAGGGGCCTCGTGATCTATTTATGGAGAAAATGAGGACTAAAATCCTAAATGTGGTAGGAAAATGTCAAATATAGTCATAAATATCATTTATGGCCAAGAGACCATGCAAGGCCCAAGGCACATAATATCCTAAGAAATAAATGCCAAAATAACTGTTTGCACCTAATTCTAGACTAATTTGCCTCAAAAAACTCAAAAATATATATTTGCAATAAATGAGTTTGTTTTGTTGACTTTTGGTCCAAAACACACTAGGCAGCCATAATGTGTAGTGCCACTTCAGCAGAAAATAGGGTCTCTTGTAGCTGAGTTTTGGACCCCTTCTCGACACCAGATTTGACTCTATGATGGCTCGTTGGAAAGCATGATGAGTATAACTTCTAGAAATGCATGAGTTCTGCTGAGTGGATGCCATTTACCTATTCAAAAATAAATTTCCCCAACATTTTTCTGTGCGCAGTGCCTGGTCTGAAAATGAGGTAGAAAGGTCAAAGTTTTGATGTTTTTTTACCTTTTGGGGGGGCAAAAATGCTCCAAATGAACTGAAAATTGGTGAGCATAATTTTGGTGATGTGAGAAATCCAAAAATGCAAAATTTGAGAGCTAAGGATTGACCAATTTTGTGCGTAGTGCCTAGGGTGTTGCGCATAAAGGGGTCAAAATTTCAAAAAAACAAAATTTTTCTCAAATTCCCCTAAATTTGTGGAGGTCCCTCAAGAGGTCTTGGACACCTGTTGAGAATACTCAGCCAAAATTCCAAGGTTGTCATGCACTTTTTCCCTTTTTAAGTTTTCTAGCTCCATAAGGGCCTCCTTCAGTTTGGCACAAGAAAGCATGTTTTTCCTTGCATAATGCTTGGTCATTTTCTTCTGTAGAGAAAGGTCCCTTTTCACCTTCTTGAAATGCTTGTGCTCCTCCTTGTAATACTGAATGACACCTTGTGCCATGTCAAAGTATCTTTCCCACTCCTGAAGCTGTGCATCTTTCTCCAAGAGAAGAAATCTAGAGGTCATCTCCTTGTCCTCATTGTCACTATCTAGATCAATGAATTGAGGCCCTTGAGAAGTCTTCTTGATCCTTTTTCTTCTCCTTTCCTTTACCTGTTGCTCATCTTTGTCCATCTTTTCCTTGCCTTTGTCTCTGTGCTTGATAGTTGGAGTAGAGATGGCCCTTTTCCTTTTCGACGCAGCAAACACATCTCTTTTTCCTCTATGGTAGGTGCATGTGAGAGGAGTGATGAGGGTGCCTTGATACTTGGTGATGTCACATGCCTTTTCATCTTTGTCATGGCTTTCATGGGTCACTTCATGCTCCATTGGGTCACTTATTTCTTGATCTTTAGCCTCATCATCATCATTTTTTTCCTCATTGTTTTCCATACTGTATTTTTGGCCTTCAAACTGATCACTACTCTCCTCACTTGCCTCATTCTGGCTCTGTCCTTCACTGAGGTCCTCTTCTTTGTCACTTTCTGCAATGTCATATTGAGTTTCTTGCTCATTTACAGGCTGATTTTTTTCATGACAGTCATGACAACTGTCATGACAGTCATGAAAACTGACAGTTGTCATGACTATCATGAATATTTCCTTGCTCATCACTGACTGTCTCATTTGTGCCACTACCTTGGTCACTGTCTGCCCCTTCAAACTATGTCTCAGTTTCATCATTTGTCTGTTCTTGATCTTCAATTTCTTCATCCTCTCCCTATGTTTCTTCATTTTCATTGTATTCATTCATTTCATCATTGTATTCACTAACATTATGCTCACTGTCATGCTCAAACACATTTTTTATTTTAAAACATCTATGCCATCTTCTATTGCTCTTTGTAAGATCGAAATTTTTTGCACTTCTTCAAATTCATGAGTCATAGTAGAGCATTTTGCATGATTTTTCTTTCTTTTGAGGAGCTTGATATTGAAACTGAATTATCTCTGTTATTTCATATCTTCAATATTTTAAATTCGATTCTATAGTAGCCCTCTGAATATTCTTTCGAATGCCATGGGTCTAACCTAATTTGGATTCTTCAAGGAAAATTTATATCCAATCTCCCACAATGACATAATTATGGATTGGTTTAGCAGATCAAACTTGTAAGGCGTGCCACGTGTCACTGTTTCCTCCTTTGGCTCTGAAATTGATATACAGGAAACTACAGTCTATTTACTTGTAGCCACTTGTTACAAAATTCCAATTTGATGCTCGTAGAGAGAATTATGATGATTTTCCCAAGGTTACCTCTTTGCGATGAAATTCGGGAGCGTAAACAGCCCTAACTTCCACATATCATATCTCCAAAAATATTGCGAACCAAGATCTAAATTTTTTACATGATGTTCCTCTGGAGTTCGGCTTCGTGTGATAAACATTTCAAGTTTTGACACTTCATAGAAAGAAAGGTATAGCGAAAATTCCACGATGACATTTTTGGAGCAATAAAACCCTAGAATCAAATCTATGATACCAAATTTTATGAAACCAGCTCCAAAAATAGAGGAAAAGAGAGGTCAACGGCTTAGAAATAAGCCAATTTGATGGGGCAACCTCCTTTACATTACATAAATGAACAATTCTTGGATGATACAATTGAAAATACCTCCTTTCTATATATAGGAGTCCATGGGGTCACAATATAATCCTAGCCGAACTAACAATAATAATGTAAGGTCACAACAATAACAATATCAGGGTTACAGGGGAAACAATAATAACAATATGGGGGCTACAGGGGTACAACAATAAAAATAAGGGAGCTAAACTAACAAAAATAAGGGGATACAATAGTATTATAGGGACCTAACATTACAATTCTAATATACAATGCTCCCTAACATACTATTTTACAACTGACAGATACCTATTAAAGAGGAAGATGATCTCAATCATAGTAGAGATATTTCACTTCTTCTTTCTTAGGTTTCTTTGAATCATGTTCTTCCATTTCTCCAGTGACATGGGCTTCTTACTTCTTCCTCTTGTCCTTAGATTTGGGACAATTTCTTATAGTTCCCAAATTCATTACATCCATAGCATCATGTCTTATCCATGTTTCTTCTTATCTTCTGAGGACCAAACTTACCAAATCTTCCCTTTCTTCTTGACATGGAAACATAGGTTTGATTTTCTTCATTTTATATTGTGTCAATTTTAGCTTTCAATCTGATTTCCTATATCTTGCATAGAGACCATATATCTTGGAGTGGTGTTGCTTATTTCTTCCAATAGATAATTGAAGTGAAGTTTCCCCATTCCTATAGTAGAACATTCAGTACCATTGTAGTCATTTCTCTATCAGACAATAATTTTCCCAATTCTTGGAGTTGATCTCGCATTTCAATAATATTCATAAAATATGAAGTGATTGCTTCCTCTCTTGACAACTTTAACTCTCATAGTTCTTGTCTATGAGATAATACTTCCCCCGTAGTACTCACCGAGAATAGCTCCACCAATTTGTCATATATTTCTTTTAAGGATTCTAGTTTTGATACATAGGGGATGAGAGAGTTCTTTATGGATTCTATAAGAATCCTCTCGGTTCTTATGTCTCCCTTCATTTATTTTGCATGAGCTTGAGTTTCTTATTTTGAGGGTTTAGTTGTTGACCCTTTGATATAGTCCATGACTTCATTCTCATTAAGATTTAGATTTGTCCTTTTCTTCCATGCAAGAAAGTTTGAAACCCCAACCAATTTTTTGATTTCTTTGCAAAAATACATTTTGACAGATTCAGATGAAGTCATGAATACACTTACTTTAATAAAAAATTTCTTCCTCTACTGGATTCTTCCTTGTTGATGATGTAGATAGTATCAAGAGCTCCCTCTTATATTGACTTCCCCAAGAGTGATGTAAAGTGGTAGATCACCTTGGATCCTTGATGATGGATTCAACAAGATGATGATTTGACAAACCCTCCAACAGAGTTGACTTGGATTCTATCAAAAGATAGCTTTAGATTCCTTGAAGATAAATATCACCTCCTTGATCTTACTTTTCCTTTTGAAAGGATCTTGGTGTAAATATCCTTTGAGTGATGTTTGGGGTCTAGAGATAGCTTTAGGGTTTTCCTGCAAACTGCTTCTTCTTGAATGAATGAATATCTTCTTACATCTAGATATTGACTCTTCACTATAGATCCTTTACTTTTCTTTGATGTATTCCATAAAAATTGATCCTTGATTTCTATTTTTAAGCGTGAACCTTGTGCCTTTTTCCCTTTCTTATCTTCAACACCTTAGTTATGACACCATGTTGAGAAATTAGGGCTTTTGTTAAAATTTCTCTTTCATGATAATTACTTGTGATTTCCTTATGCTTCTTTCACTTATATCTTATCTTATTTAGATTATTACGTTCTTCATCAAATCAATTATCAAATGCACAAGAGACACAAAATTAAAGCTAGCAATCCAATGTCAAAACCTCTCCCTCTTGGAGAGGAAAAATTGAAAGTAATTATTCTTATAGATCTTCAATTGAGGAGAACCATAACCATGACACACAACCTTGACACTAGTATGCCTCCAAGACCCTTGTCACTACTCTTCTCGTCTTCTCTAGTTGATCCCTTATTTCTCCACTACACTACACTAGCACTAGGAAACTTCGTTCCTAGCTCTAAATAATGAACTCCTTTACTTCCTTCCTTTGATATAGCCTCGACCTCCTAGAGATCTCTCCTCGGCCTTCTGTACATGATTCCCAAGACCGAGAACGTCTTGTTGTAACAATCCTCCTTCATTTTGTGAGTGCACTCATCCCTTTTCTTAAGTATCCAAGATGTGGTGATCCAAACATGAGACATGATTCGCTTCTCCTTAGTACTCATTATGGTGTTCCTTGCTTTGCTACCAAGTCACCATTATCCACACTGTACAGTAGTCTAGTTTCCTACTGAGGTAGCCCTCGGTCTGTTTGAAATATGTGGAGTAGCAAAATTCCCTTAAACAAAGATTATGACCGACCCTTTTATTATCCAATCATAGAATACTTCCTCTCTGATATCATTTCCCTTATCGCACTAGTCTTCGCACCAATTATTGTCCTGTACTTCACATCCTCATCACAAAACTTGATTGAGATTTTTATGTCCAAATGAGGCCACATTCCCTATATATATAGGCATTGTCTCTAGCTATTAGGCCAACATGAAGATAGGTGTGTAGGGCAACTTATTCAAGGGCATGGGCTGACTTCTTTAAGGAGATATTTTCATCATATTTGTCCCAAATTTTTGGAGCATATTGACAAGGTCTTGAGGCATACATTTACATCAATAATTGTCCTTTACAAGTTTAATAACACTTCATATACATGACTCTAAATTATATTTTCATGACAACATGACAAACCTCTAAATACATCAAGAAGAATTCTTTGACCCATAATAAAATTCCTTTCTCACGAAACCCATGAGGAAAGCATTACAAAATACATTTATTATCTTTGTCTTCTTTATTACATAAATTCATAATTACAAGTCATTATGAATACTGAACCTAGTTACACTTTTCAATAGTTATGACTTTGAAATCATCTACAAAAAGGGAAGAAACATGTTGTTACACATGCACTCTCAAGAAAGGATGACGATGTGGAAGCATTTATTTGTTCCATTTATATTATACAGCCTGAGTGGATAACTGAAGCAAGGGATGAATGGAAGAATGATGACACTACAAGGAAAATACCCTCTAGTGGATGTTTTTGAGGAAGCCCATATAAAATTAGCCCAAATATCCATTTGTAGCGAAGGTCACTAGAGGAGGTTGGCAGGTGGAGGTTTTTGCTAATGTTTTTTTTGTGGTGTGTTTCTCATCATAACATGAACCGGTGCACTTGATATGTATGTAACACACCATTACATAGTGTAGGCTAAAGAAGCGTTTCAGAGTTATTTTTTGTACTACAAAGATAACGGTGCACTTCACACATACAATGCACCGATGCATTTTATATAAAGCGCATTAGTGTGTACTATCAAATGGCACACCGAGACACTATGCTCTCCATAAAAATCGGCCCAGTGAATCTCAGTCATCCAACGCACCGTAAAGAAGTGTGGTACACTATTGGTAAAACCACCCGGTGCATCTCATAATCAAGCGCATCGAAAAATGGTTAATTTAAAAAAAATATCAGCCGTAAAAAACTTCATTTTTACTTGTTAAAGTGTTGTAGAGATCTCAAGCACCGGTGTGAGTTTTTATTCTCTGAGGTGCCCTACCATCCATGTTCCCATTGCCCACATTGCTTCCGTCTATTTCTCACTGTGTGGAGTTCAAATTTTCCAAAACGGTGGCCAAATTTGATTTTTAGTATTCCTCAGCAAATATGCCTCCTCGACATGAAAATGAATAGGTAATCTACTTTTTTCTCACCAAATTAACCTTTTAGCTTATTAATTTCTCAAATTGAGTTAAAATTTACTGTTTAATATATATATATATATATATATATATATATATTCTGTGTGGTGCGTTCGAGTCGCTCAGCTCGCACCGTTCATGGTGTTGCTTGTAAATTTACAGGTTGCACTAAAAATGGTGTTAATGGAAACCCCACTGGCTTCCAGTGTGGTACCGAGAAAAATTTTTGTCAACGCACCGCAGAAAAAATATTTTTTTTTTTTTGTGGTATGTGAAGTTTTTTCATGCGCACCTTGGGCAGTGCATCACTATTTTTTTAGGAGCACCGAATGTTTTTTTCGATAAAAGTTATATATATATATATATATATATATATATAGATTTTCCATTTAATTAAAAAAAATAGGTTTTATGTATGAGGGAGGCTGATGTATTTAATATGTGAATCATTCACCGATGTCAACAGAGAGAGGAAAGGAAACAACAAGAGCATATGGAGGACCATTATAACATGATATAGCAGTAGGAGGCATGGGAGAAGGAAAGAATTTTGTACCCTTGATGCAGGCTCACCCTGCAAACCCCAGAATCTTTATCTCTGTGTATATAAACGTGCATCTCAGAATTTGCCCAAATCAAAATCTCAATAGCTGGCAATTTCACAACTGTACCATTTGCATGTGGAAGCTATCTTCAGCATATATTCAAAATCATTCACTATTGATTCCATTAAATTCCATCATATATGGAATTATATCAATTTCACTATCTACTCCTCTTCAGGAAAATTCATAAACTTTTCATCAAACCTTATCCATATACACCCAGATTTCATTCATTTAATTACCAACATCCAAGTGTGTTTATACACATCATCCAACTACCATCTGCATTCTCAATCCAATTTAGAGACTTCATTTCAATTCCAATGTCAAATCTTGTACATGCTCATCAACCCAATAAACATGACCAAAATTCAATGAAGCAATGGACCATGTTTTAATATTAATTTGACATTATTTTAAGCAATGAAATTCTTAGACTAATCCTTACTCAATGCGCCCTTTCAAACATACAGTCATTCATATTTTGAAAATCTGTCTTCAATCTCTATTTAATACAACAGAAGACATTCTTACCACTTGCCAATATGTAGTCGAAATCATCAATTTCTCTTCTGATTACTTGGATGCCTTTCACCTTGATATGCCCTTACTACCATACTACTCTGCGTTTCTGCAACAAATTGCCAGCGCTTCAACCTTTACTGCATCCTCTTATTCAACGTTCTATCCATCAAAAAATCCTCCATCACAGCATTTTCGCTACCATACATCGACTTGTTCCATCACATCACGTTCAGTTTTGTTCACACGCTTCTGCAAATAGGTTTTTGCTCCGGCAACCAATTGAAATTTCACTTCAAAGCCAAAGGCTAACAAATAAATCAATATCAGTCAAGCGTTACTTAACAATTGAAAGTACTCTCTCAGATTTTAACGCTGTACATGGATTTCAATTACAACATTCCTCATACCATTATTAATTCAATTGACAATTACCAGATTCAATTCTGGTTCCACATCTTACCAGATCGATTAGCCATAAATTGATTTACCAACACAGCAACTTGCCACTGTTTCTCTGAACGCATGCCATTTACCTCTGAATTTATACAGCGTGCAATCTTTCTCCCATTTTCACTCGAGCCACCATCAATTTATATAAACAATGTTCAGTTAACAATTCAAACAATACATTCATTCCGGAATTGTGAATATCATACCTTCTAGTGACAGCGTTCAGGATGAAAAATACAAACTTATGGATTCAATTTCAAATTGGAATAATTATTACAGCAAATAGGGGTTTTAAATCAACACTTTGTGCAACGCTCATTGATTTCTTCAATCGATTCCCATAGATTTACCACTCTATTTATGAACTCCACAGATTTATATTTGCTGGCCCTCCACACAATTTTCCTTCGCATTGATATCAATCAAAAACACAGATTGATATACAATATACAACATAATCTCTCTCCTGAATGTCAATTCCACAACTTCAATTAAATTTCCACTTTGAAGTTTCAACACAAATGATTATCGATTTCCACAAATCGATGTCAGCAAGTCTTTTGCCACAGATTTATCATTTCACTTCTTTATTCTAGATTTCAATCATTCATAAAGACTCAGCTAAGGCGCAGGATTTAACTCTTAATCACAAATTTAACACTCTCAAACCATAACCAACATTCGAAAACTCCCTTATGCAGAATTTAACCATACATAAACCAATCCATTAAGGCGCATAACTCAAAATCACACTTTCATAAAAAATTAACATACTTACAAATTGATCTTCTTGGCCAAATATTCAACGTTCTTGGCCCTTACAAATTGCCAGAGGCTTACAGCCTTGGCTGTTCAAAACCAGCTCTCTACCACACTCTCACTCACAATCTCAATGTCTTTTCCTCTCAAAACCCCTTCCTATTTATACAATTTTAAAAATGATCTAATTAAATGCTCAATCCCCTTAACATCTCAACACCACTAGAATATCTCAACAAATCCTATTATCTAGAATCTTATCCCTTCATATCCTTAACTAACCAAATTCTCACATATCCTTTTAATTAATAAAGGATATTTACAAAAATCCTCACTTCTCTATTAACAAATTAATTAAATAAAATAATAAATTGTCCACCCCTTTTCCAACATATTTACAAATAAAAAAAATACATGATGCTCCTGCATCAGACTCAAGATAAATTGTGACCACGGTCATAAATCTGGATAATTATTTCCTCTGGATCCCAAATTTTATTTTATGTCTTTAGGTAACGTAATTCTTTCTTTTCTTTGTTGTTATCTGTGCTTTGTTGTCTTCAGGTTTCCATATTTTGTGTTGTAGTACTCCCTTGCTCTTGCCTTCCAAGTCTGCCTCTTTATCTTCCTCTTGTTGTCTTTTTCCTTTTCTTTCTTTGAAATTTGTCTTTCTCTGGAATGTTTTTATCATTAACCTCCTTATCAACTCAATTTCTCATCCCGTTATATCCTCTGTCGTTGATTGTTCCATCTCTTGATCTAGCACGAACTCTCATTCTTGCTTGTTCTTCACTTGTTTTGATCGCTTCCCTTCCACCCTTACTGTTGTTTTGTACCTTTTCTGCTACTGCTACATTGTCTTTTAGAACAATTTCTTGCCTCTATTTTCTGCATCTGTCAACTTCTTCTTGATTATTATTTATGAAAACTATTTTGTCATCCTTCTTCAACAGTCTCTCCTTAACATCCTTCAGTAGATGTTCTTCCTCTCCTTCTTCCATTTGGCTATCCGCCTGTGCCAAATATGTTCCAGCATCTGCAACAACATCTTCAATTATAAGACAATCATTATAATAAAAAATATAAGGCCTTTGTACCTCTTTTCCCTTTAGCAACACTTCAGTATGTTGCGTTGATTTCTCTTCTTCTGCCAGCATATCAGTATGCTGATCCAAACTCAAAGAACTTTTGAGACTGTCAGCTAGTCTCCCCTTTACAATGATGTCTTCCAGCATTTGTCCATTGTAGTGAACTGATTCTTTCCCAGCCTCTTTATCATATTCTGCTTCAAAACGTTCATCTTCTGAAAGGTACTCTTTCACATCTTTGACAGTTTTAAAAGACTGTCTATCTTCTTCCAAACCTGCAATCATACACAAATTATTAGTTTTAAAATCACAAGACCCTACGGTCTTATTTAATGCTTCAGTCATCAAGTCTTTTGGCTGCTTCGAATCATTCATATGATTCAATTCCTCTAGCTCTTCATCACTTTCAAAAAGTAATCGTCCACCTTTTGGTTCACATATCGAAACTTCAACATCTTCTTCAGCATCTTCCTTTTGATGTAGCTCAACTCTTTTGAGCTTCTCTATCCTCTGTCTGGCATCTATAACCTGTTCAAGTTCCCTTAGTTCCTTTATCAACTACATATTCACCTGATGATTCCTCTTCTCTTGTAGCCTTTGCCACTTCAGCTTCTTTCTTATGACATAACCATGTTTCTGGTATACCTCATTTCTCTGCAACATCTCCATTAACACCTCAAGCTGAACTACTAACTCAGCCTTCTCCCTCTCATATTCCTCTTTGCTTAACTGTCTCTGTATGCCAATTGCGTTGGCATCCTTCTTCTTTTGTCCTCTGAATAGTTTTATTTGAACCTCTTGTTGTTGTCACTAGTCATCATCCTTTCCATCTTTATGAGTTCCTCACTCACTTTACTATGAGTTGCACTAAAGCCTCTTCAGCAGCAAGTCCTGTCCTGCCGCCACTTACCTCACCAAGCTCTCCTCACTCAGTCTTTTGGTAAGCAATTGGTTCTCTATCTCTGGAACCTCTTTTGAGCACTTCTCTTTTCTCTTCCTGGGCTTCAACTCATCTGCATGTTCTAAGAACACAACTATCCTCCTTTTCCAATCTCTATTGGAATTCCTCAAGGTTCTGCAACGTCTATGTTTTCACTTAGAAACTTTCACCAGCTTCCTTTATCTGTAAGCAATTTTAACCACATTGCCTTTTTGGGAGTTGCAATAATACTTCAATGCAAAGACTACAATATTCTATTCTTCAAATTCAAATAAAACCATATCATCTTACCTCCAAGATCTCGTCTGATCTTGTCCTTCCATTCACCTGCACTTCAATTACCTTCAGAATCTCATCATTCCTGCAAATCTATTTCAGCAAATATTTATGCTTCCTTTGCACAATTTCTCAATATTCAACTACTGTCAATCAGATTTTAAAATCTGATCCTCTCTTCCAATCTTCTGGCTTTATCTGGCAAACTTCAGCTGTCAGAAATAATTCCTTCTTTGCTGAGTTTCTTCATTGCTGCAACCATCAATCCTCAATCTATTTTTTTTTTTGTCAGTGAAACCCAATTCAAAATTAAACAAACACAATACCTGCACGATTCTCCATTCTCCCAGCTGTACTCTGATTTGCTTGACTGTTATATTAGAATTTGATCTCACTTATCTGCATGCACATCTGATGTCATAATTTATCTCTGCACTTATCGCCTGCAATTTGACAATCACTCATACAACCCATATCAAATTTTACCAATCAACACAGAATTATATTATACGATTGAGATACTATAACTCTTGATAGCCTCAGAACTTAATATGATAATAGCTCGTGCAAAAAATTGATGCGAGCTCACTGTATAAACTGATCTTTATCTCTGTGTATATAAACGTGCATCTCAGAATTTTCCCAAATCAAAATCTCAATAGCTGGCAATTTCACAACTGTACCATTTGCATGTGGAAGCTATCTTCAGCATATATTCAAAATCATTCACTATTGATTCCATTAAATGCCATCATATATGGAATTATATCAATTTCACTATCTACTCCTCTTCAGGCAAATTCATAAACTTTTCATCAAACCTTATCCATATACACCCAGATTTCATTAATTTAATTACCAACATCCAAGTTTGTTTATACACATCATCCAACTACAATCTGCATTCTCAATCCAATTTAGAGACTTCATTTCAATCCCAATGTCAAATCTTGTACATGCTCATCAACCCAATAAACATGACCAAAATTCAATGAAGAAATGGACCATGTTTTAATATTAATTTGACATTATTTTAAGCAATGAAATGCTTAGACTAATCCTTACTCAATGCGCCCTTTCAAACATACAGTCATTCAGATTTTGAAAATCTGTCTTCAATCTCTATTTAATACAACAGAAGACATTCTTACCACTTGCCAATGCATAGTCGAATTCATCAATTTACTTTTTAGTGCCTTATGCCACTGCCTTCCCAATGTGCCCTCTTGCCATGCTATCTGCATTGCTCATTCCGGTAGCAGCAACTGTAGCCTCTTGTTCAGCGTTCTATCCATCGAGAAAATGTCATCCCCGCAATATTTTTGCACCACCATGCGTCGACTTGAACCATCAACGCCATTGATTTTGTTTCACGGCTTACGCGAAATGGGTTTTTGCTCGGGCATTAATTGGGAGTACAAGAGCTAAAACCAAAGGCAGGACAGAAGTCAATGTCAGGTCAAAAAGCGTTGTAAAAATTGAAAGTACTCTCTCAGATTTCAACGCTGTACATGGGTTTCAATTACAACATTCCTCATACCATTATTAATTCAATTCACAATTACCAGATTCAATTCTGGTTCCACATCTTACTAGATCGATTAGCCATAAATCGATTTACCAACACAGCAATTTGCCACTGTTTCTCTGAACGCATGCCATTTACCTCTGAATTTATACAGCGTACAATCTTTCTCCCATTTGCACTCGAGCCACCATCAATTTATATAAACAACGTTCAGTTAACAATTCAAACAATACATTCATTCCGGAATTGTGAATATCATACCTTCTAGTGACAGCGTTCAGGATGACAAATACAAACTTATGGATTCAATTTCAAATTGGAATAATCATTACAGCAAATAGGGGTTTTAAATCAACTTACTTTATTTTTTTGTGCTCATTGATTTTCTTCTAGTAGATTCCCCGCCGTTTACCACTCTATTTATAGACTCCACCGATTTATATTCTTGCGCTCAATTTCTCCGCGTATCAATCAAAAGCGATTGTTATACAACATAATCTCTCTCACGAATGTCAATTTCCACCTTCAATTAAATTTCCACTTTGAAGTTTCAACACAAATGATTATCATTTCTAAATGGAGATGTCGTGAAATGTTTTGCTTATGATTATCATTTCACTTCTTTATTACAGATTTAATCATTTATAAGGAGAAAGCCATTAAAAAGTATAAATTTAACTCTTAATCACAAATTTGACACTCTCAAACCATAGCCAACATTAAACCACTTTCCATATCTGAGAATTTATTGTACATAAACCGATTAAATTAAGTGCATAACTCAAATCACCACTTTCATAAAGTGTATACCCACAACGGATCTTCTTAGCCCCAGAATATTCCAAATTCTTGGCCCTTACAAATTGCCAGAGGCTTACAGCCTTGGCTGTTCAAAACCAGCTCTCTACCACACTCTCACTCACAATCTCAATGTCTTTTTCTTTCAAAACCCCCTCCTATTTCTACAATTTTAAAAATGATCTAATTAAATGCTCAATCCCCTTAATATCTCAACACCACTAGAATATCTCAACCAATCCTATTATCTAGAATCTTATCCCTTCATATCCTTAACTAACTAAATTCTCACATATCCTTTTAATTAATAAAAGGATATTTACAAAAGTCCTCGCTTCCTCCTATTTAACAAATTAATTAAATAAAATATTAAAAATTGTCACACCCCTTTTCTAACATATTTACAAATAAAAAAAATACCCTTGATGCTCCTGCATCAACCCTCAACCTATTACAACACCCACCGAGTTTCTCTTAAGGGAGGTACGCCTCCTTAAGTTATACGAGGAGGCTACATCCTTGAAGGGACACAGTGGGTTATTAGGACAGCTTACCTATAGGTGGGATGCCCACCGACAAGAATTCCATGTCGGTCTTGGCCAATGGTACCAGCCCACTAAGGAGGACACTTATTTTATTGCTGGCCTATCTAGGAGAGGGTAGGATTTTACCCAATTCCCAGATGTCCCCATCAGTTATGCAGCAGGGATTCAGTTGGCGTACTCCCAGAGATACATTAGGGAAGATATAATTTCTCCTACATATTTTTCAGGTATTTGGTGGTCAGTTACACATTTATTCATTTGGTCCAGAGGAGGTGAGTTTCCTTTCACTACTACTGACGACCATTGCACACTATACTAGTGACGTGCATCACATTAGTTTCCCTCTTTTATTTTATGTTGATTCTTTATTCCAGACGCCAAGACTTGTGAGATGGTCTGCCATTTTTTGTGGCAGTTTTGTATAGCATTAGATAGATGTCGTTCTTAGGCATGTGGGAGGTTGAACTTTCGTTATGCTTCAAAGCTATTTTGTTTATTTTTTGAGATGTTTTCGGAGACGAGGCCTACTTTTTTCTGCTAGCCTCGTAGGCCGATGTTACATGTATGGATGCAAATGTGGTGCTAGATGATGCCCAAGAGGGTCCTGTCTGGCTATTTGACTAGGATATCTAGTGATGCATTGGAGCTGCTAGCTAGTGTTGATGATCACATGTTCATGATGATGTCGTGTCCGTACATGAGTTTGGATTGGCGAGGGTGTACCAACATCCTCTTCACACAGGATGAACCACCAGATGCTAGAGGTAATATTTCATTTTATTTTCTTAATTAATTAGAATAATATTTATTCTAACACATTATTTAACTTGTTTTATTAAATTTTTTAATGAAATAGTCTAATTATTGTTGTGTACTATATTTTTGTAGATATTGGCAGATTCGTTGGGGACATGATTCCACCCCCACGAGATGATCCTATAGATAATGACAAGGAGATGGCTGATCTAAAATAGGTTGTTGACTTGTTTTTCTATGCAAGCACCTACCACTCAATTAAAACAAATTAAGGATCTTGCTTATACATGCATGTGCGGAATTGAATTATTGATTCAAGTGTACATGTTTTAACTGGTTTAAGGCTTTATGTGTGAGCAAGTAAAAAAAAATTTAAGATTATTAAAAGCATGTAAATCAAACATAAATTGTAGCAAATTAACCAAGAACACATAACGACAAACATAATAAAGGATTTCACCCTCAACACTTGGGCTACGTCTCCTTGAGCCTCCGTCAATGGACTTGGCTCTTTGGGATTAAGATGATAAATTTATTTTACAAGCTAATGCTCAACTCCAATGGTTGGCTGGACTATACCAATGGGTTTAGAATACCAAAATACCCCTCAATTGGTTTCTCAATCTCCGGAAATGGACCTGGGCTCCCTTGGGCTTGACCTCTTCGGTCGGTGTCCTTGAGCTTCCCTGGGCTTCTATGTGGCACAAACTCTACTAGAAGTCCTCTTCTGCTCCTGAAACCTGTTCTACTATCTCCAACACATCAATAATCCAAAATAGGTTGTTCATTAGCTTAGAATGAACTTAGGCTCCCTGTTCTATGCCTCCAACACCTGGTGTCACTGGGCTCCTTGAAACTTCCCTTTGGCTTCTTCGGCTCTAGAAGTCTCCAAATTTTGAAAACCCCATCAATGGATTCAAAAGGTCCAAGATAGTTAAAAATGACTATTGGTTTCTTGAGAATGACCTCTGGCTACCCAGGCTAGGCCTCATTCTCCTGCTGGCTCCTGGTGGCCCTACTAGCCCTTGGAAATTCTCTGAAGAAAAATCATACTCAGAAGTCCTCAGCTAGCTTTGTAAACCTCACCAATGGCTCTAGAATTCTCGACTTAGTCGAGAATGGCTCTTCCTTCTCTCAGAATGGTCGAAAATTGAGCCTTCTACACTTTTTCTCAATATCTCCTAGCAAAAATCCACTAAATTTGGAGAACTCCAGTTAACTAGAGTTAGATTAGGGCTGACATCCAAACTTGGCGTGCCCCTATCCACTCTACCAATCATTCTACACAATTAATATTATGGTTAGGCTGATGGCCACATGCACACCCCAACCGTTAATGGCTTAACAGTTAGCAGAAACAACAAAATATAATATCAGAGTTTCATTACATACATACGTTCATGATCAAACAACACTTACATTAAAAACAGATCACACATAGCCTTAAATAACTTACATACACGCTGAGCAAGGTTCTCGGGTCCCAAAACACGCAAGCAATCACAACGCATCACAAATCTCTTTTTCCGCAAGTTTAACTTGGTACTGATAACGATAAACCATAACTCTTGTGAAGTGTGCTCATGCGCAATGCCAACACATGGCATTCCCTCGTCGCATTGCATCTTTCAAATCTTACCACATCGCCACCAATTTACCTTGCAAACTCTTAATGATATCAGTTAATATTTGTGAAATGAGACATCACGACTCGTTGTCTGTCGTTGATCTACACCCAATCTAATGGTCCTCACCTACTCAAACTTCTTCGCATCGCAGCATAAACAACATAACTTGTGAAGACTTAATCGTAAACTTGAATTTCACCGATGTGGGATATGCGCATGGTCACTCCACACGACATGTGTCTCACCTCAATAACATCACAAGATATATATCTTAACTTGTGATGAATGAATGGTAAACATAACAATATCCGATGCGATGTATGCTTGTCCATCCATCCTCGTTGTCGCTTTGTTTGCTTCATTCTGCAATTTGAACTTATTGTCCGTTCCACCTGCAACCTTTCCATAGATGTTCAATCCCTGATTCTATATGCAGATTTCAAGACTCCATGACAATGTTGTGGCCAAAAACAACCCCCCTTCTTATTTAGTATTAGTAATAATACTAAATAAGTGGGGACCCTTAGTCAAGAAATCCAAAAAATTAATTTAGAATTTATTTCCTTTCTCAAATAAAACTTATTATCTTAACTTAGGGAAATTCCTTTGAAAATATTTAAAATAAACCTAAGTTTATGATAGATCAAAGCATAATCTTTCTTTGAATAGAAATACCGCATCCATCGCAAAAAGTGGATATCATTTATCAAAGCATAATATTTTAAAATTGCGATTCCGCGATATTGCGATAGCGCGATCCCAAAGAACAAGACATTAAAATATTTATCGTAAACCGCATATCGCAGAAAAGTTGTGTAATAAGTTACATTTTGTGAAATTGTGATTTCACGATTTTGCGATATTGCGATTTCGCGATGATATTAGACTGCAATTTGTGGATGTTGCGATTTGGATGTTGCGATTTGCAATGATTGCAATCCGCGATATTGCAATTTTTCGATATTGCACAGCGCATTATCGCAGATTCTTCTAGCACGGTGTCCAAAGTAAATATTTTCATAAATAAATATCCGTTATGCGCTTTGATGTCAAAATTAATGAATGGATTGTTAATCATTGATGGAAAGGATTTTGTTTTGATTAAAAGGTTGTTTCATGTTTTTATCCGCCTTCAGCATTTAAAACTATCCCGTCACCTTTCTCATCTCATTACTCTCACTTGATTCGTAACACAGCAGGCGCGAAGGGGTAGAAGACTATACAAAGCATTCACAGAGCATTATGGGTAAGAAAGAGAAAGTTCCAAGTGATGAAAACAAAGAGATGGCTTCCCTATATGCAGATACTGCTTGCAATAAGGACGCTGATATCACTACCTGGGAGGGCATGCATAATCTGCTCGAAGAAGAAAATCCCAGGGCAATGGAAGTCACAGCTACTGCTGGATCAAGTAATTCCTCTGAAGCGTCTCTTACGGAATTGGCTTGTTAATTTCTTCACAGAATAGCAGCAAGACCGAGAATTCTTCCATATACAGATATGATAAAATGGGTGCTAGATAACACAGATATTTCGGACAGGAAATTTAGAACTCCAGGACAAGAACTCATCGGTTCATTCACTACAGAATATTTGAGGCTTATGTATCACTTACCGGAACCTCACGCGACCTACAACAAACAACTTATGGAGAAATTCGCCAGAGAAAATGCAAATTTGGTGGAATGCACCAAGGAATGGACCAAGAGAGAGGAACCATTGAAGAAAAACAAACAGGGTATGTACAGTACTCGTTCGCTCACCTCTCCATATTGTTTTGTTGCAGCTATGTTATGCAGGCTTTCTGGAAAGCCTGACATAAATATGGTCTTGCCTGAATGGCTCCCTTTCTTGAATGTTGTTTTTAACGCTACAATTGTAGACTGGGCCAAAATATTGTCTGATAATTTAGCCAATTCCATTTTCAATTACCGGTCCAAACAGACTATTTCCCAGAGTATTTATCCTCCTTTTTATATATCTGCCTATGTTATGGATTCAATTTGTTTTATTTCTAAATTCCCTTTGATGGGTTGGTAATGGACAATTCACGATCCCTTGCCTATTCATGTCTATCACAAAGAGTTGTGGGAATCAAAGTTTGTCCCTCATTTTTACAAAATTTGCCATGGCATAATGTTGCCTCTACACAGAATATTGTATAATAAGGATGCTCCAAGGTTATCCCCGGAAGTAGAAGTTGACATTCTCCCTGTCGCAAGATGGTTCGGAGAAGAGTTATTTACTTATGTGAGGGTTTTTGGAAGCTCTGCTTCCCCCCATGTGTTACCCCTGTATGTTCTGGATAGACTTGTAGCTCGGGAGATTGCTTATCAAACCTGTGGTGAAGGAGGTTTGACAAAGGAATTAAAGGAGAAAAAGAAGGGAATTTGGCCACAATTTCCCGTAGCCTGTGGAGCATTTTCATTGTTTTATGTTGGTCACGCATTCAAAGAGGTAAGCAATATTACATTCTTACAACTGTTCAAGTTTTCGAGAAGGTTATTTGATCCAATTGAGAAGAAGATCCTTTTGACGATATGTTTCAAAAAAAATGTTCATTTAAAGAAGTTTTGCATTTAGCTCAAACACAGTTATCCCCAGAATATTTTCAAGAATTTAAAGTTTACAGAGAGAGAAGACTAACTACTATCCCTTTGGAAAATTTACACTTGGAACCCGCAATGGAACCAACTCCTAGTGTTAGTCTTAGTGGCAGCTCAAATATAGAAAAGTCTAAGTTGAAGTCTGACAAAGAGACTTCTGAGCGTTCTAAAAAGATTGATAATGATGAAATCTCAGTGAAGGATACAGCTCAATCTAAAGAGCTTTCACAACAACAGACTTTTACCACTCCACAGTTGAATCTTCCACCTCTCAATGTACAGCAACCGACAGTCAGGACTGAATTGGACAAAGAATGGGAAACTTTTAATCAATTTCTTAATGTACAAGGATAGAATATACAGACCCCTGTACAGACAACAAAAGTTTTGAGCACAAGGATAGGTGGCACCATCACAGAAACTGAGCATATACCTATCACTCCCTCTTCTGAAATTGTACTCAATATAGAGGAAATTCCTCCTCTAGACGTATTCTACAGCCCACAGTATAAAGCAGTAGTGAGAAATCAGAGGAAAAAGAGAAAGTTAGAGAGCTCAATCTCTACTGAGGCAGAACAATTAGATGTCTCATGGAAGGATCCTACTACGGATCCAACTGACAATCTTGCCAAGATATCTCAAATTACAGGAGCTTATGCCTCCGCAACTATTGATAAAGCATCTGAGGTAAAGCTATTATTAAATCAAAAAGAAGATCAGATACAAGATCTGAAACAACAATTGCAACAAGCCTGTGCTAACAGTGAAGCACAAATAAAACTTGAAGAGTTAGAGCTAGAGCTTCAGAAGATGCAAATTGGTTATCAGAAAAGTTTGGCAGATAAAGAGAAACAAATACAGATTATCCAAGAAGAGCACAAAGATGACCCTAATCTTCCAGAGTTTATTTCAGAGTCCGTTTCTTTGAACAAACAACTACTGCAGCAGCAAGACATATTATGCCAGAAAATCTCGCAATACAACTCTTTTTGTCAAGAAAGTGATAAAATCACTAATCATGTCGTAGAATTACGACATGATTATGATTTAACTAATGAAAGAGTTACTAATTATATGGCATGGCAAAAGACAGAGGAAGGAAGAAGAGCAGGAGCACCGATCATCAATGATAATAATAAAGAACTGCTCTTCAACAATTGGGATGTACAGCTCAGAGAAGCAGAAAAAGCAGCAGAGGAAGCAGCTACAGTAGCAGGAAATGTTACTGATTGTGTAAATGAAAATTTGCACAAAGTTAATTTGATTTCAGAAATTATTCCGGGACACCTTCCGCAAGCGCAGCAATTAAAAACAGAGTGGAGGCAAAAGGCTGATGAAAAGGCAAAGTCAATTCAAGAACTGACAAGATTAAGCTGGGATTATTACTGGACATATCTAGTAAAACCCCACAGTCAATGCAGTGCGCTTAGTTGCATCATTAATTCTGCTGAGAAGATTGCTCCTACACTTGCCGATTCTATCTTTTCAGGGCAATTGAAATCTGAAGTCGGCCAACCACCTCTTCTCAAAACAATGCTGGATGCTTGTAAGATCAAAGATCAAATTCATAAGTAGATAATTGATAGTATTTATTTTTAGATTTAGTTTTAGTTTTACTATATTTTTTCCTAGGAAAAGGACGGTCATTTAAACCGAATCCTAAATTTTTGTAATAAACTATTTTTAGATTTTAGTTATTAGTATTTAAACCCTTCTCATGCATTTAGAGAAGGGTCCTGAAATTTGTCAAAAACTTATCCTCAGAACATGCACTTCTGCACCCTCAGAGGAGGTTTTGATAAATGAATGGAACGAGGTTTATTTATATCTGTGTATAATATCTATTACTGATGTTGCATTTCTGTACTCTTGATAGATGTTGGATTAAGAAAGAGATAAATCATTATTGCTTCTAGCTCATGAGTAGAACCAGTTATAAATGATATTTTTATCTCTGAACTGTTTCTATTTTTGTGTTAAAAGTGATATTTATGTTTAGTTGTTTATATGTTAATGTTTGAATATTTGAGTTATCATTTGGCATTTTTGTACAGTGATAATTATTTATTTGTGCTTGATATATGAATAGCTTAATACGCGATATGTTTTCCCACAACTATTTCATCTAACTTTTTATGTGAAATAGTTTATCTTTATTGAATTCTTTTCTCATAACAATTGAATGATCTTTATTATCAATTGTTATCTGAAATCCTTTTAGATCGCATATATTGAAAGATTACATCTCGGGTTAGTTTAGAATTAGATATTTCTTAGAATACAGTTTGCATATGAATAGATTAGAAATAGATTAAAAGAATTTTAATTAGGAAGTTTAGAAAAGAAATATCAAATCTCAAACACACACACACATATTGGGAAACTGGTCCCATTATCCCCAGTCGGACCCACTACACCAAACGGAAAAGGAGCTGCTAACCAAGGTTCGGACCGGGTGGGTATCCCCCTTGTTGTAGACCCGATTTTTGGGGCTTCAACATATTTGGCGCTAGAAGGAGGGCCTCAAACTATGAATGGAAAGTGAATCTAAATCTAAATACCATTCTAAGAGTAAATCACCCTCACCATCTTCCCCGACTTCTCCATCATACTCATAAATTTTAAATCTAGAACCAGAAGTCAAAAGAAGAACAGACACTGCCACAAACCCTGACTTTTCAGAAGAATCTGCTATTGAACCTCTTGAAGTCGAATCTTTGATTCATAAACTTCAGCGATTTTCAATATCACCTCAAAGGTCTGATAAATCTCAAGGCAATGTGACTTCACAACATAATCCTGCTCATCCTCTCACTAGATTACAGAGTGAAAATCTTGGCATTCAGCCAACTGAGTTACCTCTACCTACAAGAAAAAGAGCTAGGAAATCACCCAAAGGGTCTGACAGTGAGACTCTTTCATCATCATCATCCATCTCAAACACTTCATCGTGAAGTCAACCACCCAATCATCCACTCCAGATTACTGTCCATCAGTCCACTCAATCTTCCACATCTCCTTCTCAAAACATAATATCTTCATCTTCACAGTCAAAAATATCATCATCTGCAGTTTCACCTGTTAGTAGTTCAGTGATGGCCCAAATGCCATGGAAAAATCTAGGGGCAGTCTTAATGCCTGCACCCTTGAGCCGAATACCGGCCCATCCTGAAAAATGGCTGCCTAAGTTTAATCCTGAAGCAGGCATGCTAGCAGAAGAACATATCAACAACTTTACTTTATCCATAAATCTCAATGGAGTTGTTAATGAAGATGTTGTTGTCCGACTTTTTCCCTATACCCTACAAGGATCAGCTGGATCATGTTATTTCTCATTACCATCTAGATCTATCACTAGTTGGGATATCTTTCAAGATCAATTTTTGACTAAATTTGGTGATGATAGATCTACAGCAACATTGATCAATGATTTGTCTAATCTTAGAGCTGATTCAAAAGAACTTGTCAAGGATTTCAATTCTCATTTCAATAAATTGTTAAACAAAATTCCTACTGCTTCCAAGCCTAGCGAAGAAGTGCGAAGTGAATGGTACATTTCTGCTTTGCCATCAAACATAGCAATATTTGTTGATAGGGCTAATAAAACAACTTTGGCAGACAATATGAAAGAAGCAATAGCAGTAGAGAAAAGAATCATTTCTTTAGAAAAGAAAAATGCAATAGAAGAACGGAAATCCAAGAAGGTCACTTTTAAGGAAGACCCCAAGAAAAAACAACCAAAAGATCCATTCGATTTAGAAGGATTGCAGAAAGTTTTGAAAACCATGTCCAATGAAATGGTTGATATCAAGAAACAAGTAGCAGAAACCTCTTCTAAAAAGTCTTTCAAGCTTTTTAGAAGGAATCCTTCAACTGATCAAAAGCCACCAAATGCTATTACAAATGTTGAATCAGAAGAAGAAGAGGAAGAGACTGTTACTGAAGAAACTACTGATGAAGAAGAGGTGGTAGAAGTACAAGGCATGTGGGATTTCATCCTCCCAGATGAGGAAGACCAAGAAGCATCCCCGGTTAGCACTAGAAATAGAAATCAACTTGATCCTCCTCAAACTACTCCTAAGCCAAAGAGCGCAAGCTCATTGGCTAAGGATAAAGTTGCACCTAAGAAAACAACGTCCAAAGCAATTCAAACTAGCCCAGTCCAAACAGATTCATCAATTCCATCAAGAACATTGATTGTTCCGGATGAAATGGAGTATAACATTATAGAAGATATGAAGAAGACTAGGGCAAACATCACTTTTTATGAATTGAGCAAGTTAAAACATCAGCAAAAAGTACTTTTGAAAGAATTACATGCTGTGCCAGAAAAACCTTTGCCTGATCCTGTAATTTCTCAAGCTTCTAATGATATGGGAAGACCTCCAACTAATGCAATTAGTAAAGTTAATCTTGAAAATATCGCTTTAATTGGAGGAAGGTCGAGATCTCATACTCCTCCATTTCTTCTTACTTACGAAGTTTTTAATAAAAATTTGCATAACTGTTTAGTGGATTCCGAAGCTTCATCTAATATTCTACCAAAATCAGTATGTGCAAAATTGAACGTTCAACCACAAAAATCTGTTGTGCGCATAGTGCAGTTAGATCGATCGCAAGTTGAAGTGATTGGCGAATTAAACCAGGTTACCATAAGGTTGTCATCAAATCCAAAGGTATGTCAAGTCATTGATATTTTACTTGCAGATATTCCAGAATTTTATGGCTTAATTCTTAGCAGAGACTGGTCAGAAAAACTTCATTGATACTTTGCAACCGATTGGTCGCACATGTGGCTGCCTTATAATGGTAAACCAAATCAGATAAAGGTTGAGCGAGAAAAGCATCAGAAATACATAGTAACAGAATTGGAAGGAGAGAATGAACCAGTTGCATACAGCAGTAATATCATTGGCAATTACTCAGTTGATTCTTTCTTAGAAAATTTCAATGCTCATACTTCACCTTATTTAGAACATTCTGTTTTATCTCAATTAGAAAAATTTTCACAAACAGACAGTTCTAAATGTATTAATTTTGTAGATACTCCTGTAAATAAATATTTATTTTGGAAATTATTTTTTGATGGTTCTAAGTCTAATGAAGGAGCAGGAGCAGGATGCGTGTTGGTTAGTCCAGAGGGAAACAAGATTATGCTAACCTGCTAACTTGATTTTGAATGTACTAATAATACCGAAGAATACGAGGCTTTAGTCCAAGGGTTATATAAAGCAATCGGATTGGATATCAAATATCTGCAAGTTTTCGGAGATTCAGAAATTGTAATCAAACAGGTACGCAATACTATACATTGTTTATCAGGTCATTTAAAGCATTATCAATCTTTAGTTCAAGATCTGACTGAAAATTTTATAGCATTCAATATTTCACCAATTCCTAGAATCCAGAATGCTAGTGCAGACCTATTAGCCAATGTAGCCTCTAAGCTTATTCCTGCAGAAGACTTTAGTCCTTATCGATTTTCAATTGAATTAATCTTTAGACCTTCAATTCCTGATAATGTTACCAATTGGAGAATTTTCAACGATGATCCTAATATTGTAAGCTTCCTCACATCTGAAGGATCTTATACCAATCAGATAATCGATGAAGACCAACATGACAAACAATTACAACATGATAGCACTAATAATGCTATTCCAAAGTCAATAGTCAAGTTAGAAGACCTTTATGATTTGAAAGACCGATTTAAAAGATCTACCAATTCAAAATTACAAAGTTCAACTTTTAATTATGAATTAGTAAATCTAGGAACTGATACCAAACCATAGAATATCAACCTAGGCCTTGGTCTAACTCCCGAAGAAAAATCAGCATATGTGCATCTTTTGAAACAATTTAAAAGTGTCTTTGCTTGGAACTACGATGAACTCAAAACGTATGACACTTCTATCATCCAACATACTATCCCAATGATGAACGATGAGAAACCTGTACAAAAAAAGCTCAGAAAAATCCATCCCAATCTAGAAAATCAAATCAAATATGAACTCAATAAGTTATTGAAAGCCAAAATTATTTTTCCTGTTCGACATTCTAAATGGGTTTCCAACATGGTTCCTGTTAGAAAGAAAAACAGAGATATTAGAATTTGCATTGACTTTCGAAATCTTAATAAAGCCTGCCAAAAAGATAATTTTCCTTTGCCTCCCATGGAGCAAATATTACAGGTAGTTGCAGGATCAGAATTAATGTCTTTTTTAGATGGATTCTCTGGTTACAATCAAGTGTTAGTTCATCCAGATGATCAATTGAAAACTACATTTAGAACCACATGGGGCACTTATGCATATCAAAAGATGTCTTTTGGTCTCATCAACGTTGGTGCCACATTTCAAAGAGCCATGGACATCTCTTTCAAGGGATTAGTTAACAAATCAATGGTAATTTACTTGGATGATATAACTGTATATTCCAAAAAACGAAGCAATCATCTTAGAGATTTGAAGCAGATCTTCCAACGTTGTCAAAGGTATGGAATTTCACTTAACCCAAAAAAATCATTTTTCGCATTAAGTGAAGGAAAAATTCTTGGATTCATAGTGTCAAAATCTGGAATTCACATTGATCCTGATAGAATCAAGGAGATTTCTGAAATATCCTTACCTCACAACAAGAAGGATATGCAATCTTTCCTCGTCCAAATTAATTTTGTAAAGAGATTTTTACCAGATTTTTCAAGAATTGTATCTCCTTTACAAAAAATGATTAAAAAGAATTCAAACTTCAAATGGGGCCAAGATGAATATGAGGCATTCAATCTGATTAAACAAGCAATCATTAATGCTCCCTCTCTAGCAACTCCAAATTTTTCCGATCCTTTTATTTTGTACACATTTTCCTCTGATAAATCTTACGCTGCGATTCTCACTCAAGCAAATCAAGACAAAGCAGAAGCCCCAATTGCTTTCTTCAGTTCAAATTTATAGGGATCTGAGTTGAATTACTCAGATGTGGAGAAACAAGCTTACGCTGTTTTCAAAGAAATTAAATATTTCAGACCCTTTTTACTTAAAACCCATACAAAAATCATTGTACCGTTTCCAGCGGTAAGAAATCTTTTAGTCCAAAAAGATGTGGGTGAGAAAAGAGCTAATTTTATTACTGCCTTACAAGAATATGATGTTGAGATCAAACCAGCAAATATTGTTAGAGGTCAAGGCTTTTGCAAAATACTAGCTGGAGCATCACAGATTTCTGAGAAATCATCTGAAGAGATACAAACGTATGAGGTAAGCCTAAACGATGTTGAATCATTATATGTTGATATCACTTTTTATCTGAAGAATGGATATGCTCCTCCAAATCTTGATCACACCAAGAAAAGATCCTTAAGGTTGAAAGCTAAACAATATCAGCTTGTAAACGATGTTCTTTTTAAAATGAATTACGATTCTGTTCTTCTTAGGTGTTTGGAGAAATCTGAAGCTAATAAAGTCTTGCAGGAACTTCACGATGGGCCAGCAGGTGGACATTATGCTGGAGATGCTACTGCACATAAAATTCTTCGCGCAGGCTATTACTGGCCCACTTTATTTAAAGATTCCCATAGCTATGTAAGAAGATGCCAAGTTTTTTAAACCGCAGCTGGAAGACAAAAGAAACCATCATTGCCATTACAACCAGTAAACATTGAACAGCCTTTTGATCAATGGGGATTGGACATAATAGGTGAGATCGTTCCTCACTCTTCTAAGAAACATAGGTATATCATTACTGCAACTTATTATTTTATGAAATGGGCAGAAGCAGTCCCTCTCAAGACTACTAATGTTGAGCATATCATTGAATTCATAGATCAGTTCATAATCACCAGGTTTGGTTTACCTTCTGCTTTAGTTTTTGACAATGCATCATATTTTTCTGGTAATGCTATGACTGAATTTGCACTCAAGAGAGGTTTTAAACTTAAATACTCTGCCAAATATTATCCACAGGGAAATGGGTTAGCTGAATCTACAAATAAAAATTCAATCAGAATCATTAAGCGAACCATTGATCAAAATCATAAAAATTGGCATACGTCTTTAATATATGCTTTATGGGCAGATCGAATAACACAGAAGGCTTCCATTGGTACTTCTCCCTTTAATTTAGTTTATGGGAAAGAAGTAGTTCTTCCAACTCATTTAGCAATTCCTTCTTTGGCCTTAGTTCAATATATTGATGAAGCACCAACTTCGTCCTTGCAACTAAGACAGATGGAAATAATTAAGTTAGAAGAACAACGAGAAAAAGCCAAGATAACTCATGCTCATCATCAAGCATTAGTTAAAGCTTCTTTTGATTCAAACATGATAACCAGAAAAGACTTTCAGGTTGGAGATCTTGTTTTAAAATGGGACAAGGCTCATGAGGAAAAAGGAAAACATACGAAATTTCAACGAATGTGGCTTGGTCCTTTTCAAATTGCAGAAATCATAGGTCCATCTACTTTTATATTACAGGATTTAACAGGAAAAAGAGAGTCTTTACCTGTTAATGGACAAATTCTCAAAAAATACTTTCCATAGGAGATCATTCTTCTATTTTGTATATTAGTTCTCTTTATTATCAAAATAAAACGAGTTTTTAATGGTTACATTTGGAATTCACAAAGAAAAAATAAATCCTCTTTGTAAACTTTGTTTCTTCATTTTTTATGAATAGAATTCTTTTCAGAATATTGGTCATTGTTTTTCAAAGATACAGTTAAAAAAAACTTTATTCTTGAAATGATACTAGTTTCAACTTTGAAAACTTTGATGAAAGGAAACTTTTAGTGAAAGATTGTTTTATATCAGTTCAATGAAAGGTATCAATAACAAATCAAAGTTTCTCTATAGAAAAGTTCCTTCTAAAAACTCTACCATTGTCATCCAGAGCTATCTTAGGGAAACAATGATATCCTCCCCGCTTATAAAATTACAATCTTCAAAGAGTTATCCAATAATACACTTTTTTTACTTAAAGAGTAAGAGGTCTCATCACGAGCCGACTTATCATGATCATAGATATTATAGCTTGCTGACTTTGCCAATACTGCATACCATAACAGGGCAATGACTCAAGATTGTTGCAATCAAAAGACAAGGGGTCTCATCATGAGCCAGCTTGTTCAGCAATGTTATAAATCAAGTGAATGGCTTTGTCATGAGTTGGCTACCAAACCAAGACATTGTTCTTTAAAGAATAAAAAAGAAAAGCAAAAGAAACAAGTGTAAATATGGATTTCTCTTTAAAAACTGTATATTTCTCTAAGTAGGATACAGGATCATTGTTGGGTAACAGGTAACCTTGTCGAGGCTATAAAGGCTTGCTGGCAGCAGTGGCTCTACCTACGACAAATGAGCATATTTAAAGCTAATTTATAGAGAAGCCTTTGTTTTTATATTTTTAAAAACCAAGTAATGACTGATGTAAATACAAGGACTAGCTTGAAGAAGTGAATAATCAAAATTTGAATATAGAAGGAACGAAATATCATTTATAGATTGAAGCATAATGTACTTTGTCTTTTTATAATAAAGTTTGATTTTCTGGAAAAATTTTTGTTTTGAAAAATTTAGAAAATCCAAAACAAATGCAGAGATAACTGATTCTTCCAAGTGAATCGCCAATTGTTGTGGCCAACAACAACCCCCCTTCTTATTTAGTATTAGTAATAATACTATAAGTGGGGACCCTTAGTCAAGAAATCCAAAAAATTAATTTAGAATTTATTTCCTTTCTCAAATAAAACTTATTATCTTAACTTAGGGAAATTCCTTTGAAAATATTTAAAATAAACCTAAGTTTATGATAGATCAAAGCATAATATTTCTTTGAATAGAAATACCGCATCCATTGCAAAAAGTGGATATCATTTATCAAAGCATAATCTTTTAAAATTGTGATTCCGCGATATTGCGATCCCAAAGAACTAGACATTAAAATATTTATCGCAAACTGCATATCGTAGAAAAGTTGTGTAATAAGTTACATTTTGTGAAATTGCGATTTCACGATTTTACGATATTGCGATTTCGCGATGATATTAGACTGCAGTTTGTGGATGTTGCGATTTGCGATGATTGCGATCCGCGATATTGAGATTTTGCGATATTGCACAACACATTATCGCAAATTCTTCTAGCGCAGTGTCCAAAGTAAATCTTTTCATAAATAAATATTCGTTATGCGCTTTGATGTCAAAATTAATGAATGGATTGTTAATCATTGATGGAAAGGATTTTGTTTTGATTAAAAGGTTGTTTCACGTTTTTATCCACCTTCAGCATTTAAAACTATCCTGTCACCTTTCTCATCTCATTACTCTCACTTGATTCGTAACACCGCAGGCGCGAAGGGGTAGAAGACTATACAAAGCATTCACAGAGCATTATGGGTAAGAAAGAGAAAGTTCCAAGTGCTAAAAACAAAGAGATGGCTTCCCTGTATGTGGATACTGCTTGCAATAAGGACGCCGGTATCACTACCTGGGAGGGCATGCATAATCTGCTCGAAGAAGAAAATCCCAGGGTAATGGAAGTCGCAGCTACTGCTGGATCAAGTAATTCCTCTGAAGCGTCACTTACGGAATTGGCTTGTTCATTTCTTCACGGAATAGCAGCAAGACCGAGAATTCTTCCGTATACAGATATGATAAAATGGGTGCTGGATAACACAGATATTTCGGACAGGCAATTTAGAACTCCAGGACAAGAACTCATCGGGTCATTCACTACAGAAGATTTGAGGCTTATGTATCACTTACCAGAACCTCAGGCGACCTACAACAAACAATTTATGGAGAAATTCGCCAGAGAAAATGCAAATTTGACGAAATGCACCAAGGAATGGACCAAGAGAGAGGAACCATTGAAGAAAAACAAACACGGTATGTACAGTACTGGTTTGCTCACCTCTCCATATTGTTTTGCTGCAGCTATGTTATGCAGGCTTTCTGGAAAGCCTGACATAAGTATGGTCTTGCTTGAATGGCTCCCTTTGTTGAATGTTGCTGTTAATGCTACAATTGTAGACTGGGCCAAAATCTTGTCTGATAATTTAGCCAATGCCATTTTCAATTACTGGTCCAAACATACTGTTTCCCAAAGGATTTATCCTCCTTTTTATCTATCTGCCTATGTTATGGATTCAATTTGTTTTATTTCTAAATTCCCTTTGATGGGTTGGCAATGGACAATTCACGATCCCTTGCCTATTCATGTCTATCACAAAGAGTTGTGGGAATCAAAGTTTGTCCCTCATTTTTACAAAATTTGCCATGGCATAATGCTGCCTCTGCACAGAATATTGTATAATAAGGATGCTCCAAGGTTATCCCCAGAAGCAGAAGTTGACATTCTCCCTGTCGCAAGATGGTTCGAAGAAGAGTTATTTACTTATGTGAGGGTTTTTGGAAGCTCTACTTCCCCCCATGTGTTACCCATGTATGTTCCGGATAAACTTGTAGCTCAGGAGATTGCTTATCAAACCTGTGGTGAAGGAGGTTTGACAAAGGAATTAAAGGAGAAAAAGAAGGGCATTCGGCCACAATTTCCCATAGCCTGTGGAGCATTTTCATTGTTTGATGTTGGTCACGCATTCAAAGAGGTAATCAATATTACATGCTTACAACTGTTCAAGTTTTCGAGAAGGTTATTTGATCCAATTGATGTTGTTAAAAATTTCACCACTACAATCAAAGTGAGAGTGTTTGTTGGAGAAGAAGATCCTTTTGATGATATGTTTCAAACAAAATGTTCATTTAAATAAGTTTTGCATTTAGCTCAAACACAATTATCCCCAGAATATTTTCAGGAATTTAAAGTTTACAGAGAGAGAAGAATAACTACTATCCCTTTGGAAAATTTACGCTTGGAACCCGCAAGGGAACCAACTCCTAAGGTTAGTCTTAGTGGTAGCTCAAATACAAAAAAGTCTAAGTCGAAGTTTGATAAAGAGACTTCTGAGCATTCTAAAAAGATTGATAATGATGAAAGCTCAGTGAAGGATACAGCTCAATCTAAAGAGCTTTCACAACAACAGACTTTTACCACTCCACAGTTGAATCTTCCACCTCTCAATGTATAGCAACCGACATTCAGGACTGAATTGGACAAAGAATGGGAAAATTTTAATCAATTGCTTAATGTAGAAGGACAGAATATACAGACCCCTGTACAGACAACAAAAGTTTTGAGCACAAGGATAGGTGGCACCATCACAGAAACTGAGCATATACCTATCACTCCCTCTTCTGAAATTGTACTCAATATACAGGACATTCCTCATCTAGATGTATTCTACAGCCCGCAGTATAAAGCAGTAGTGAGAAAGTAGAGGAAAAAGAGAAAGTAAGAGAGCTCAATCTCTACTGAGGCAGAACAATTAGATGTCTTATGGAAGGATCCTACTACGGATCCAACTGACAATCTTGCCAAGCTATCTCAGATTATAGGAGCTTATGCCTCCGCAACTATTGATAAATCATCTGAGGTAAAGCTATTATTAAATCAAAAATAAGATCAGATACAAGCTCTGCAACAACAATTGCAACAAGCCTGTGCTAACAGTGAAGCACAAATAAAACTTGAAGAGTTAGAGCTAGAGCTTCAGAAGATGCAAATTGGTTATCAGAAAATTTTGGCAGATAAAGAGAAAAAAATACAGATTATCCAAGAAGAGCACAAAGATGACCCTAAGCTTCCAGAGTTTATTTCAGAGTCCGTTTCTTTGAACAAACAACTACTGCAGCAGCAAGACATATTATGCCAGAAAATCTCGCAATACAACTCTTTTTGTCAAGAAAGTGATAAAATCACTAATCATGTCGTAGAATTACGACATGATTATGATTTAACTAATGAAAGAGTTACTAATTATATGGCATGGAAAAATACAGAGGAAGGAAGAAGAGCAGGAGCACCGATCATCAATGATAATCATAAAGAACTGCTCTTCAACAATTGGGATGTACAGCTCAGAAAAGCAGAAAAAGTAGCAGAGGAAGCAGCTGTAGAAATTTGCTGAATAATGATTAATTATCCACCAAGACTATCCTGATCACATATCAATTCGAATTCATATGCAACACATAATCTCTTCCACTCAGATCATCACACATGCGGAAATAAAACAAGTGATAGCACATCAAATCATCATACACATTAACACAGTATGTATGGGGAAAGCTTATAGCTGAAAACCCTACAGCTATTGTGTATATTATAATGGAGAAATCATGTAACAAAATTAGTACAATACTCCTCACAAGTACTCAGTACTATCTCATGAAGTTACACACAAACTAGCTTGGTTTTGAACAAGTCACTGGTTCAAAACTCACCACTAATTGCTTTGCCTCTATTGCGCAATCATGGCCTATCTAAATAGAGATCCAAGGTTCAAATCTCCTTGGCTTGACAGCACAATCATCATGGGAAATTCCTCCAAGTGTGGTGCAAATCTCATGCACAACTGATGTCGCCACTGATAGCTAACTCCACCCTTTCATCTACCTCTTTCACCGGTCTCCACTGAACTGATCATGCACTGTAGTGAACTGATGTGTTCTTGAGTTGAATAATGAGTTACTAATTAATGAATTAAATAATATTTAATTCACTCCACTCATTACTATTTTATTAGCTAGTTAAACTAATCTCAACTAGTTCAACTAAGTTAAACCGAACAAAACTCCACCATCTGTCTCATTAACTCCACCAAACTTCTGCCACTGAAGTCCTAACTGAATTCAACCATGCATGTGCTCACCAAACCCCTAGGAATAGTGTAATTCCTCTGTCAGATGCATGAGCCACTTCCAAGGCTCGAACTGAAGTGCTCCAAGAGAGTAAACTGATGTTTAGAGACCAAATATTATTAAGGGTAAATAATATTTTACTTCCCTATTTTTAGGATAGGCAGTCTAAATATAGACTTCGACCTATAGGTCAAAAAATAGAGGTCCATCTATTTTTACCAACATGACCAATACTCCAAGAATAACATACTTCAACCCCTGGACCATGCTCCATATGTCTAAAAATAGCCATAGTCTAAAAATAGACTTTGCGCCAGAATTTGCCTGCGGGCCCACTTAGTGAAGGCGACTTCATTTCACTAAGCTCCATCATCTTGCTGCATTTTCAACACTCCCTCTCAGCAAGATATGGATTATCCGCAACCCCTATCCTGCCTCTGTGGAATTCAAACTTGCTCCTGGTGAGCGCCTTCGTCAGGATGTCGGCATCCTGATCCTCCGTGGGAACATATGAAAGCATCATGATTCTCCGCTGAACACAATCTCTGATATGATGATACCGATGCCTGAAGCACTGCCGCCTCAACTCATCCTCCTGTCTGTACCATGATCCATATCCCGATGTGCCTCTAATATAGCGTAATACATGCTTGCCTACCTTCCAAAAGAGCTTGGTAGGCTTAACCATAGCTTGCGAAAGCTGGTTAACTGCATAGCATATATCGGGTCGTGTATTGACCAGATACATAAGCGACCCCACCAACCGTCGATAGACAGTGGCATCCACTACCTCCGCTGAAGTAGCATCCTCCTTCCTCCAACCACCAGGAAGAGGAGTGTCAACAGGCTTGCAGCCTTGCATGTTGAACCTCTCCAGAATCTCCCGGGCATACTTGCCCTGAGAAACAAAAAGTCCTCCACTGCGCTGCCAAATCTCCAATCCCAGGAAATAATGAAGGATGCCCAAGTCCTTCATCTCAAACTCTCGTGCAAGATCCTCCTTGCATGAAAGTATCAACCGCTCATCGCCCGTCAAAATCAGATCATCTACATACAGTACGATGATCAACAACTTCCCCTCCACCACAATCTGGTACAGGTTAGGATCCGCCTCACTCTTGGAGAATCCAAGCCCGGTGAAGTAGTTGTCTATGCGAGTGTACCAAGCACGAGGTGCTTGCTTCAGCCCGTACAGTGCTCTCTTGAGTCGGCACACATGCGACTCACTGCTGAAGATCTCAAAACCTTCAGGCTGCTCTATGTACACCTCCTCCTCAATAACTCCATTGAGGAAAGCAGTCTTCACATCCATCTGATGGATGTGCCATCCCATCTGCGCTGAGAGAGCAAGGATCATCCGTATGGAAGAGTACCTTGCGACAGGTGCAAAGGTCTCCTCATAATCGATCCCCTCAATCTGTGAAAAGCCACGGGCGACAAATCTCGCCTTGTACTTCTCCACACTCCCGTCATCCGCCTGGTTCACTTTATAGATCCATTGCGAACCCACCACTGATTTCCCCACCGGTCTTGGGACAATCTCCCATGCACTGTTCCTGACGATCGAATCATATTCTTCGATCATGGCATCAACCCATGCGGGTTCCTCCACAGCTTCCTCAAAAGAGGATGGCTCCGTCACGACACATTGAATCACAAGAGCCATGTATCCAGTGTACCGATCCGGTGACTGCCTCTGTCTGCGCTGTGCTGTAGGTGGTCCTACAACCTTCTCTGCATCTCGAGCCAGTCGCTCAGCTTCTGTAGTGCGCATGCGCCCTCTGATGGTTGGCGCCGCATGGGTGGTTTCTTCCACCTCCTGAACTTCCTCTTGTGGCTGATCCACATCCGGAAGCTCCTCCTTAGGAACTAACAGCTCCTCATCTGCATGCAAGTGTAGCTCCCTCTCAAGCGAACACTGCATGGCTTTCTCCTCCTGAAATTTTATATCTCGTCGCACAACAGTCTTGCGACTGTCTGACAAATACACCCGATAGTTGTGAGGTGTATCAGTGTACCCCACAAATATTCCAACCTCAGCAGTTGGATCCAGCTTCCTTCTCGCATCCTTCGTCAGATGCATGTAGACAGGAGAACCAAAAATCCGCAAATGGGAAATATCAGGCCTCTTGCCAGAATAAGCCTCCTCCGGTGTACTCATGCCAAGAACTTTGTGAGGACAACGGTTCTGCACATACACTGCTGTATTGCATGCCTCAGCCCACAAGTGAAGGGGTAGGCCCTGATCATGCAACATCGCCCGTGCAGCACCCACGATCGTTCTGTTCTTCCGCTCACCCACCCCGTTCTGCTGTGGGTTATGGGGTGCGATGAGCTCTCTCCGAATCCCTTCTGCACTGCAGAACTCCTTGAATTCAGCCGAGATGAATTCACCACCATTGTCACTCCTTAGAGCAATCACCTTCTTCCCCGACTCCTTCTCGACCAGTGCTTTAAACTCACAGAACTTCGCGAATGTATCACTCTTCTTCTGCATGAAGAAGATCCAGCACTTTCGAGAGAAATCATCAACAAAGATCACATAATACTTGTGCTTTGCTGTCAAAGCAACTGAGAAAGGACCACACACGTCCGTGTGAACTCTCTCAAGGATCGTCGTGGCGCGACTATCCTTCTCGTGAAAGGTGGCTTTCACATACTTCCCTAAAGTACACCCCTTGCACTGATCTGACTGCGCAAGGGTGCCCTTAGGAAGCCCAATAGAAATCTGCTGCAGAATCTTCAAAGCTCCATGGTGAAGGTGGCCCAATCTCCTGTGCCACAGTTCGCCCTCATCATCCCGGCTCACCACTTCTCCCGCTTTGCATGCCATAGCTGCGCAGCCATCTACCTGCAACTGATAAAGGTTCTTGGTTCGAACCCCTATCTTCTAGGTCTCTCCAGTAGTCTTACTGCGCAGGAAGGCTTTTCCTTCGCTGAAGACCACATCATACCCCTTATCCTCCAACATCGCCACAGAGATCAAGTTCTTCTTCAATCCAGGTACATGCATGACATCCTTCAATACAAAGGGTTTACCAGACTCCCTATGAAAGGATATGGTACCAATACTAGTCGTACTGTATCTACCATCATCGCCCATCTCGATGTGCACACTCAAATCTTTGTCCTCCAGATCTGAGAACAAATCCCGATCTCCCGTCATATGAAATGACGCACCGCTGTCCAAGAACCACACCGATCCCATCACACTTGAAACCAAGCATGCGATCAGTGAAAATTCAAGATCGAACTATGAAGCCAAAGCCTCTGCATCTGCAGATCTTCCCGCTTGCTTTTTTTTCTTCTTCTTTGGACAATTGGTAGCATAATGTCCATGATCATGGAAGTGAAAACACTTCACTTTTGCCATATCCTGCTTCTTGCCCTTTGCACCAGAATGAGAAGTTTTCTTACCCTTCCCCTTCTTTTCTTTGGCAACCAAAGCGCAATTTTCTTCATCAGCTCCCTTTGATGAAGAACCATCCCGAGTATTCCTCCTTATCTCCTCCTGCATGAGATCCGACCAAAGTCGCTCCCATCCTAGCAATTTCTCCCGACCATTGACAGAGTCCTGATAGGAGTGCCAACTCTTCGTAAGCCCAAGGAGAGCCAAGCTCACCAGGTCCTCATCTTCGACAGTCACCCCCACACTTCCCAGCTCATCTCTAGATTGAGTGAACTTCGTGAGGTATTTGGCGATACTGTCGCCTTTCTCCATCTTGATGTTCCTGAGCTTATCTTTGAGCGCCAGCTTCCTTTGGTCGCTCTTACTCTGGAATAGATCCGTCAAAGTTTTCCACATTAAATATGGAGAAGCCTTTCCATGCAGGCTGGATACAATATGATCCTTGATGCCCTCCAACAGGATCCTTCGACATTTCGCCATCTTCTTTTGCCATGCTTCGACTTCAGCAGGATCAGTGGGCCTTTGGACATCCGTATCCATGAACTCCTTCAGTCCATTATCTTCTAATACTGCCTCCATGCGATCCTTCCATGCAACATAATTCGAACTGCCTTCAAGAGCATATTCGAGTCGCAAACCGTTGAAAGACATTTTCAACACCGGCACCAAGAAAACAAAACTGCTGCAAAATTTCGAATTCCACCTCAAAGCTCAACCGCTCTAGATCTGTGAGAAGAAATTATTTCTAGCACAGAGATTGACTGCAAGGGGCATTTACCAGACCTTTCACTTTCCGAAGAAAGATGAATCCGGAGGCTACCTGGTCCGCATGCAGACTCTGTCTACCGAAATAAGTTTGTAATCACTGTGATGATCAATCTCTGCTTCAATAGCTCCGATACCATGTAGAAATTTGCTGAATAATTATTAATTATCCACCGAGACTATCCTGATCACATATCAATTTGAATTCATATGCAACACATAATCTCTTCCACTCAGATCATCACACATGCGGAAATAAAACAAGCGATAGCACATCAAATCATCATACACATTAACACAGTATGTATGGGGAAAGATTATAGCTGAAAACCCCGCAGCTATTGTGTATATTATAATGGAGAAATCATGTAACAAAATCAGTACAATACTCCTCACAAGTACTCAGTACTATCTCATGAAGTTACACACAAACTAGCTTGGTTTTGAACAAGTCACCGGTTCAAAACTCACCACCAATTGCCTTGCCTCCATTGCGCAATCATGGCCTGTCTAAATAGAGATCCAAGGTTCGAATCTCCTTGGCTTGACAGCACAATCATCATGGGCAATTCCTCCAAGTGTGGTGCAAATCTCATGCACAACTGATGTCGCCACTGATAGCTAACTCCACCCTTTCATCTACCTCTTTCAATGGTCTCCACTGAACTGTCCATGCACTGTAGTGAACTGATGTGTTCTTGAGTTGAATAATGAGTTACTAATTAATGAATTAAATAATATTTAATTCACTCCACTCATTACTAGTTGATTATCTAGTTAAACTAATCTCAACTAGTTCAACTAAGTTAAATCGAACACAACTCCACCATCTGTCTCATTAACTCCACCAAACTTCTGCCACTGAAGTCCTAACTGAAGTCAACCATGCATGTGCTCACCAAACCCCTAGGAATAGCGTAATTCCTCTGTCAGATTCATGAGCCACTTCCAAGGCTCGAACTGAAGTGCTCCAAAAGAGTAAACTGTTGTTTAGAGTCCAAATATTATTAAGGGTAAATAATATTTTACTTCCCTATTTTTAGGATAGGCAGTCTAAATATAGACTTCGACCTATAGGTCAAAAAATAGAGGTCCATCTATTTTTACCAACATGACCAATAATCCAAGAATAACATACTGCAACCCCTGGACCATGCTCCATATGTCTAAAAATAGACATAGTCTAAAAATAGACTTTGCGCCAGAATTTGCCTGCGGGCCCACTTAGTGAAGGCGACTTCATTTCACTAAGCTCCATCATCTTGCTACATTTTCAACAGCAGCTACAGCAGTAGGAAATGTTACTGATTGTGTAAATGAAAATTTTCACAAAGTTAATTTGATTTCAGAAATTATTCCAGGACACCTTCCGCAAGCGCAGAAATTACAAACAGAGTGGAGGCAAAAGGTTGATGAAAAGGCAAAGTCAATTCAAGAACTGAAAAGATTAAACTGGGATTCTTACTGGACATATCTAGTAAAACCCCACAGTCAATGCAGTGTGCTTAGTTGCATCATTAATTCTACTGAGAAGATTGCTCCTACACTTGTCGATTCTATCTTTTCGGGGCAGTTGAAATCTGAAGTCGGCCAACCACATCTTCTCAAAACAATGTTGGATGCTTGCAAGATCAAAGATCAAATTCATAAGTAGATAATTGATAGTCTTTATTTTTAGATTTAGTTTTAGTTTTACTATATTTTTGCCTAGGAAAAGGACGGTCATTTAAACCGAATCCTAAATTTTTGTAATAAACTATTTTTAGATTTTAGTTATTAGTATTTAAACCCTTCTCATGCATTTAGAGAAGAGTCCTAAAATTTGTCAAAAACTTATCCTCAGAACATGCACTTCTGCACCCTCAGAGGAGGTTTTGATGAATGAATGGAACGAGATTTATTGATATCTGTGTCTAATATCTGTTACTGATGTTGCATTTCTGTACTCTTGATAGATGTTGGATTAAGAAAGAGATAAATCATTATTGCTTCTAGCTCATGAGTAGAACCAGTTATAAATGGTATTTTTATCTCTTAACTGTTTCTGTTTTTGTGTTAAAAGTGATATTTATGTTTAGTTGTTTATATGTTAATGTTTGAATATCTGATTTATCATTTGGCATTTTTGTACGATGATAATTATTTATTTGTGCTTGATATATGAATAGCTTAATATGTGATATGTTTTCCCACAACTGTTTCATCTAACTTTTTATGTGAAATAGTTTATCTTTATTGAATTCTTTTCTCATAATAATTGAATGATCTTTATTATCAATTGTTATCTAAAATCCTTTTAGATCACATATATTGAAAGATTACATCCCGGGTTAGTTTAGAATTAGATATTTCTTAGAATAAAATTTTCATATGAATAGATTAGAAATAGATTAAAAGCATTTTAATTAGGAAGTTTAGAAAAGAAATATCAATCTCAAACACACACACACACATATTGGGAAACTGGTCCCATTATCCCCAGTCGGACCCACTACACCAAACGGAAAAGGAGTTGCTAACCAAGGTCCGGACCGGGTGGGTATCCCCCTTGTTGTAGACCCAATTTTCGGGGCTTCAAGAGACAGCCACCAATTCGGATTCAATCTGGTTCTGAACTTGTTTACCATTTCGAACCCAATCCTGTAAGTTGAATTTTGAGCAATCTTTAGGCCCTGATCCCAATCTGATCACTCCTTCCCACTGATGGGATTTTGGACCCACAAAAGTTGATGATTATCTACCTTGAGCTTCAACACTCTGTTGCTTGTCAATACATTTTTCTTCACAAGTCGCTTTGGCAATCACCCTGACATGCCTTGCACCGCAACTAGCTATGTCTCGGGACCACTACTCTCTAGTTGTTGCTAACCCACTTCAACATTGATGGCTACTATAAACTGATGCATACCTTGTTGTACCATTTTTCTCTTTATGCTCTTGGAAAACTGTTAGCCTTCCCACTAAGAATGAAGTCCCTCTTGCAACTATGGCATACAAGCTCTGTCTTGGAAATCCACTTATCCAAATTAAACTCGCAACTCTTGTCGTCAACAGAAACAACAGCTTGTTCTGCAATGGCTGAAAAACACCTTGTATCTTGTCCACTTCTTCACTAAATGGACCAAAACTTCCTGCAACATCTTGTCACAAGAACACGATCAATCTTGAAAATAAAATCTTATGCAAGAATTAAAATGAATACCACCTCTTTTTGCTTCTTCAAAGCACAGATTGTCACCTTCCTGTAACATCATATACATGGCAATCATCT
This sequence comes from Pinus albicaulis, assembly GCA_034641835.2. Taxonomy (NCBI): domain Eukaryota; kingdom Viridiplantae; phylum Streptophyta; class Pinopsida; order Pinales; family Pinaceae; genus Pinus; species Pinus albicaulis. Next base: position 27,193 of record JAXQQM020084577.1, on the reverse strand, counting down.
TGCACATTGGTGTATCATTTATCGACTCACAATTGACAAACACCCTCAACTAAAACATAAGTCGTGAAACATACGACATCAACAACAAGTCGACATGAAATGTGCAATACAACCGACACAAGACGATACGAAAAGTGTGCAACACAATTGACACAAGTCGACAAACATGTGTGCGACACAATCAACACAAGTCGATATACAACATGATACATATTGACAACACACATGGATGTATCTATGTAAAATGAACCTATTTACAAGTTCGTCATTTACACATAAAAAATCATGCATATGTACACTTTCAACTCTTCCTTTCCAGTACAAACATGTACATAATCCCAAAACATGTGGGTGACTATAAGAGCTAAAATGAATGATATTGCTGCAACATAATTGAGTAAAATACCCATATTTTACACCTCCATGACAAAATTGTGCAACAAAAAGAAATTCCTTCAACTAAACAGCATTCACATGCAATCTTGCATCCTACAAGTTGTGATCCTTTGCTGTAAATTGTCATACTTTCAATGGAAATTTAGGCATACATAAGGCTGAAATTTTCATCTATGTACAAAGTAAATTCATGCCTTACTTGCTCAAGAAATCGAGCCATTTCTTGCCAACCCACTTCAATGGCGATTTTCCCTACTGAACATCTTCTTCTTGTGAATCATCTGGACTCACATCAATGATGGAATTGTTGGTCACATTCTCACCATTATTTTTATCCTCTTGCTTCATATGCTTGGGATGAGTGGTTGGATGCAGTGTCCAACATCGGGCAATGAGATGTCCCTTTTTTTGGCAATGTGTGCAAATCTTTTGCATCTTCTGTGCAAGTCGCCTTTGCTTGAACTATTTCTTGTATGCTTTCATTCTCTTCCAGCATTTTGAAATTTCATGGTTACACAAACCACAATAGGAAAAAAAACTCTTTCTCCCATTCATGCATGTAGAATTATCATGTTTAACATAGTCATAAACAACATGATTATAAGAATAATTATACCTTGAATGTTGCTTTGAATGTTCATCTTCTTTACCTTCTTGAGAAGATGAACTTGAAGAGGTTCTAGCTACCTTTTGAAGACCAACAACAATGTTCATTTCCTTAGAGATATCACAACTCTCTTGTTCACCATAAGCTACATGTCTACAAGCATCTTGCTGCAACATGGGTTTCAAAAAATTGCATTCATCTTGATTACAAACTTTGCATGTTTGAGGTTTTGATCCTACAACAAAAGTCCTTCTTGGAATTGTTTAAAGTGCCTTCATGGCTTTAGAACTTTCTCCATAAAATTGTCCATAGCCAAGACCCAAGTACTTAGGCCTTTCCTCAACCATAATTGGCTCAACTATGCCTTGTGCATGTTTTCCTAATCCTTTACCTTCATAGCCCATTTTCATCATCAACTTTGGCCCTATTCCTCTAGTGTGTTTTTCAAAAGAACCTACACATTTATCTTGAGAGGAAATTGAAGACAAACTTGAATTATTTACCTCTTCTTCAAGCACATGCTTGGCTAAGGCTTCTTTGGCATCATGGATATTAATCTCCATCTCATGCATCTTTTGAAGAAGTTCATGTTTCTCTTTATTCATAGAAACCAATTTCTCTTGAATTTTAGTGCTCTCCCTTACATCTTCATACAACTATTGCACCATATCTTTCATGATGTCAAAGTCCCGCAACATCTCTTTATCAAAGATTATTGCAAATGAGGATGGTTTAGAATCACCACTTGATGAAGTTTCCATCACAATTGTAATGAATTAAAGAGATTCAAAATAATTCACAAAGCTTCAAAAAAAATTGACAAAGCTTCAAAAACAATTTGGCTGTAGATTCAAACTCTTCTCTATAGCTTATATCTCTTCTTCAAGCAACCTTTTTTGCAAATAGTCCCTCTTTTGCTTCAAGGGTTGCCCTGAGGTCCTTTGGGTAAGGAGGATGCTTTCAGCCTTCTTCCTTCTTGTCCTCTTCTGGAATTAGCTAGCAGTAGCTCCCCTTCACCTCTAGCAAACTCAAACTTGTAAGCATCAGTCAATTTGCAAACAGTTATATTATTTGCACTGTTAAACACCCTTCAAGTCAAACAAGCAAGAAAGCAACCTTATGCTATGTCAAGAAAGCAACCTAGTGCTCTGATACCAACCTAGTCTGAAATGGGTGGCTGACTTGTTTTTCTATGCAAGCACCTCCCACTCAATTAAAAAAAATTAAGGATCTTCCTTATACATGCATGTGCATAATTGAATTCTTGATTCAGGTGTATGTGTTTTAACTCATTTAAGGTTGTATGTGTGAGAAATTAAACATTTGTTTAAGATGATTAAGAGCATGTACAAAAACTATAAATTGTAGAAAATTAATCAACAACACATAACAACAAGCATAATAAAGGAGTTCACCCTCAACACTTGGGCTACGTCTCCTTGAGCCTCCGTCAATGGACTTGGCCCTTTGAGATTAAAATGGTCAATTTCTTTTACAATCTGATGCTCAACTCCAATGGTTGTTTGGACTATACCAATGGGTTTAGAATACCAAAATAACCCTGGATTTATTGATCAATCTCTGGAAATGGACCTAGGCTCCCTTGGGCTTGACCTCTTCAGTCAGTGTCCTTGAGCTTTCCTGAGCTTCTCTGTGGCACAAACTCTCCTAGAAGTCCTCTTCTTCTCCTGAAAATTGTTCTACTATCTCTAGCACATCAATCATCCAAAATAGGTTGTTCATTTTCTCAGAATGAACTCAGGCTCCCCGTTCTATGCCTCCAACACCTGGTGGCACTGGGCTCCCTGAAACTTCCATGTGGCTTCTTCGGCTCTAGAAGTCTCCTAATGCTTTTGAAAAACTAATCATTGGATTCAGAAGGTTCAATATAGTCATAAATGACTATTGGTTTCCTGAGAATGGCCTCTGGCTACCCTAGATAGGCCTCATTCTCCTGCTGGATCCTGGTGGCCCTAGTGGCCCTTGGAATTCACTAAAGAAAAATCATGCTCAAAATTCCTCATCTGGATCTGAAAACCTCACCGATGGCTCTAGAATGCTCGAATTAGTCTAGAATGACTCTTCCTTCTCTCAGAATGGTCAAAAATTGAGCCTTCTACACTTTTTCCAATTATCTCTCATAGGAAAACTCGATTAAATGTGGAGAAATCCAGTTAACTCGAGTTAGATTAGGGTTGAATGCAAAATTTGGCATGCCCCTATCCACTCCGCCAAAAATGTCATGCAATTACTTCTATGGTTAGGCTGATGGCCACATGCGCACCCCAACCGCTAATGGCTTGACAGTTAGCGAAAACAGCGAAATATAATATTAGAGTTTCATTACATACATACCTTCGTGATCAAATAGAGGTTATGTTTAAAATAGATCACACATAGCCTTAAACAACTTACATACACATTGAACAGGGTTCTCGGGTCCCACAATACACAACCAATCACAGTGCATCGCAAATTGATTTTTCGCAAGTTTAAATTGGTATCGATAACGATAAACCATAACTATTGCAAAGTACACTCATGCGCAATTCCAACACATGGCATTCCCTCGTCGCATTGCAAATTTCAAATCTTACCGCGTCGCAGCCAATTTACCTTGCGAACTCTTAACGATATCCATTAATATTTGCGAAATGTGACATCGTAACTCGTCGTCCACCATTGATCTGCATCCGATCTAACAGTCCTCACCTACTTTCCCTTCTTCGCATCACAGCATAAATAACATAACCTGCGAAGACTTAATCGTAAACTTGAACTTTGCCGATGTGCGATATGCACATGGTGACTCCACACTTTACGTGTCCCATCTCAATCGCATCGCAATATATATATATATATATATATATATATATATATATATATATATATATATATATATCTTAACTTGCGATGAATGAATGGTAAACATAAAAATTTCTGACGTGATGTATGCTCGGCCATCCGTCCTCGTTGTCGCTTCATTCACTTCGTTTTACAATTTGAACTTACTGTCCGTTCCACCTGCAAAATTTTCACGGTTGTGCAATATCCGAGTCTATATGCAGAGTTCAAGACTCCATGACAGCCACCAATTCAGATTTGATCTGATTCTGAACCTGCTTACCATTTTGAACCCAATCCTGTAACTTGAATTTTGATCAATCCTTAGGCCCTGATCCCAATTTGATCAATGGTGGAGGCCGTATATTAGGGTGACATACCTCCTCGGGTGCAGATACCCGCGAGAATGTGACGTAGGGTGGATATCTGATTTAGGATGGAATTGGGAGACCGACTGATCAGGAGTTCATAAATTTTTCTTAAAATTGAAAAATATAGGAATGGGTTGAAACAAGGATGGTTGCGTAGATCTCGTCTTCTTGATTCTGACGCTGTGAACGGTTCTAAAAACCGATGTCATATGAGGGAGATATCGTGTTTTGATCGAATTCTCAAACAACTAAATTTTGCAACAGGTTTGACTAGGATGCCCAGTCAACATGGAGGATGCACAGTCAGCAAAAATGCATATTCCAAAGAATATTCCTTTTCCTAGAGCCAATCAGAGGCTGACAAGTGGCACTATGTGATTTTTTTAAGGGTTATACATGTTTTTTTTAAGGACCAATTATAGGGTGACACGTGGGTAGCCCTGAGGCTGCCATGTGTCCCCTGAGTGGTATGGTAAAATTTTATGAGGTCCACAGGGTTTGACCTAGTGATCTCCGGCCTGCGCACATAGATCTCCACCAATCGGGCTACAATGTTTCTTAACTTCTATAGTTCAACAATTATATTTGAATTTTATTGTAAAGAGGAGCGGGGGTTGGGGACCATTGATGGTCCCAACCCGCCGATGGCCCCACGAAGCATTCAAATGTAAACAACACATTAAAAATTACTCTGATAGTTGCTAGCCCACGAAAACAAACATAACCGCAACCTTCAACCTTATCACATGTTGCAAATTCTTTGGCAGTTTCAACTCCGATTGTTACGTTAAATCGACTTCAAACACGTGTTCAAAACAACTTACTATGGTTCAAGCCTTCAGTTCCGCTGACATTGAATGTAACCATGGGTTCTGGGGGTTAGCATGTGGCCACCCCCTACCCATAACAATTAATTCTAATGGTTACCGCTGACAGAGTTATACCGCGCCCCTATTTTTGTGGGTTTTGGCCAAATTTAACTCCAATTATATGGAGTTCTCCAGAATTAGTGGAGTTTTTCTAGGAGTTGCTGGGAAAATGAGTTGGAGGCTCAATTTTTGCCCATTTTGAGTGAATGAAGAGTCATTCTAGACTAATTAGACAATTCTGGAGCCATTGGTGTAGAGAAAATAGCCATTAGAGGCCTATAAACACATGTATTTTGCAAAATTTTGAGCATAATGAAATATGGACATGCCATTGGGAGCTGGACAAGAAGATGTAGCCCAGGAGGGGTGAATTGCTTCATCATGCCTTCTTTGTGAATGTTATGCGTGCTTTTATTTCTCTGTTATACACTCTTGTTCAGTTTTATTTGCTCTTATTTCATGCTTCTAATTCACTAAAATCATCCATATTTCATGGTTAAAATCCTCAATCCTTAAGAAAACTATGGAGAAAAGTATGCACATGTTTTTATAACCGAAAAGACACTTAGCACAATAAACTAATACAGTCCTTTCAGATCAGGTTGGTATCAAAGCTAGAGTTTATTCTCTGGTGTTTTTTTTTGCAAAAGATTTGGTTAACTGTTTGCAAGTGTTAGATGCTTACTAGGCTCAAGCTCAAGAGAGGAGAAGGAATTTTGGTGGAAGTAAGAGGGTCTCAAAGTGAGCCACAACAAAGGAGAGCAAGATTTCCACAATATCCACCACCTAGTTCACCTCCTAAGGAAGCAGAAGCAACATTAAGCATGCCTCAAGAGGATGTTGAAATCCATGAGGAGATGGATCCCAAGGAGGAAGAAAGAGTGTTCAAGAAAGCATTCCTTGACATGACGTAGATGGTTAGAATCCTTTATCAAGAAAGGAATGAGAAACTGGAAGGAGAAGGATCAAAACTTCACAAGGAAGGACATGGATCATCAGGAAGTCACAATGATGAAGATAAGTAAAAGAAGGGAAATGGAGGAAATGGAGGCAGTGGAAAGTCACCATCCTCACCCTCATCATCATCATCATCTACTTCATCTTTAGTACATCAGCCATTCAAGTCAAATAACACTAGTAAAATTCCTTTTTAAAAACTTGATGTTAAGTTTTAATTACGAATGTTTAATGGTGAACTCAATGCAGAAAAGCTTGATAGTTGGATTAGGCAATTGGAGGTCTATTTGAGAATCCAGAACCTTCAATATGATGACACCAAAATCCAATTAGCTTCATTGAGAATGGAAGGTGCAGAACGTGTTTGGTGGGAAGCCAATACAAAGGAGGAGATCAAGAAGCATGGTAAGATTGTTTTATCATGGACTAATTTCATTACTACAATAAAACAACAGTTTTATCCAATAGCTTATATGCAGAAAGCCATAATGAACTAGAAAAACTTTAGGCAATTGAAGGGACAAAATGTGCAAGAATACACCCAAGAATTTAGGAGAAGAGATATTTTATTAGGGGTAGATTTCCAGAGCCAAGAGACTTTTCTCAAGTACATAGGAGGCTTACATAGCTACCTTAAAAATACTATTCTCATGTTTAACCCCACAAGTCTAGATGAAGTATGTGTCCAGGCCACACATCTAGAATCAAGAGGGAAAAACATTTCTGAAGAGGGTAGGAAGAAACCTTTCAAGGGAAAAAACAAAGAGAATACCTCAAAAGGTAAAAGAAAAAATAATTCATCTGTTAAGAAAGAGGGAGAAAATTTGGTTTGTAAAAATTGTTTGAAAGAAGGCCATGATGAAAATCATTGTTGGAAATTACAACCTGAAATGAAACCCAAGAGATACAACAGTAAAGGGAAACAGAAAACTAAAACTACAACTCAGCGTCATTTAGGAGAGGATTCAAGTGATTAATCTAAAATTACATCCATGGGATTGAAGAACATGAAGGGGAAATAAATTAAAACTAAACCCAGTACTGGCACATTAATCTATCACATACATGCTCCAAATGAAGAAGAAAGAATTGAGTTGTTTCATGTGAGGGTCAAATCCAAACATACCAACATTGACGCATTTTTTAACAGTGGGTAACAAGAAAACTTAATCTCTGAAGAATCAATCAAGAAACTTAATCTTGAGACCATACCACATCCAAAACCATATCCACTTGGTTGGATTTGTAAGGATGAAAATTTACAGGTTTCAAAGAAGTGTGTATTGCGGTTTGCAATCGTTGCACATTTTGTTGACACAGTTGAATTAGATGTGGTTCCGCTTGATATAATAGGTATTATGTTGGGGAGTCCTTACTTGTATGGCAGGAAATCAATCTTCCATTGCCATGAGAAAAAATACCATTTATTCAAAGATGGCAAGGAGTACATTGCTAGAGCACATCGCAAGAAGAAAAATATTTCTATGGTTGTTAGCTCCCTGTAATTTTCAAGATTGGAAAAGTCAAACTACAGGGAGAACACTATTTCAACCACTTTGGGATTCTAGGATCTAGCCCTCCTGAATCCGGAGAGGGATCTCTCCAACAAGTGCAAAGATTGATTTATCTTTAAAGGATTTTTGGTTATTATATTAAGCTAGTTATGAAGGCCGAGGTTTTTGTTTGTTTTTGGATGGTTGAGCATGATTATTAGTTGAGTGGAAAGTCATAAATGGAAATATTTTAAAAGGTGTGAAGTTGCAAGAAATCAGAGAAATATTTGGCTAAAAAGATAGATATAATGCTGATTTTTAGTCCATTGGGCTATGGAGTCATAAAAGGGTTTTAATTGTGCAACAATTCAAGAGTGGTCCAAGGGGCAAGTCATCTATATCACAAGATCATTGAGATTAAATGATGTAATGGAAACAATAAAGTGTTGGAGGGGTGGAAACTGATAATAATTTCAAGAAGGATTTATAGTCAGTCCAAACAAGAAAAAGCCTTTAAGCAACTGTTTAAAACCAACAAAAGGGCAGGGCTCACCATAAACCTCTTTGGACAAGCTCATATTAAAGATAACTCAAGAGACAAATAATCCAGTAATCCGCATAATTACTTTTAGAAAGGATGAAAAACACATAAGAGAAACAAAATGTAGCCTAAGATCAGATAAAATACTTTCAAATCTAGTCTGATTTTGGCATACACTTAGGGAAACTTTCAGAACTACCTTTGGAGAATAGAAGCTAGAAAACAGGGCACACCATCACTTTTCTAGTCTAACTTTACTTAGTAAATAATGAAAATAACATTCAAGAAAATTTTTTAAAGAAAACAGTAGGATGAGGGAATGCCAGCATTCCTAACTGCTTAAACTGTATTGAATACTTCTTAAATAAACAAATTGGAGGAAAACATTGAGATAATTCTTATCAGTCAGAGAAGGGTACTGTAAACATCAAGTCGTAACTCTATGCTTGCTGTTCTTTATCAGAGAATAGTGAACAATATGGGATACATGGAAGGAAAAAACAATAAAAAAGAAAGGGGCACTTCACCATTGATATAGACCAGGATCCCAAGAAATAGCTTGTATATTGAAGTCAAACCAGTTACATCTTCAAGTCCAATGTTTCAGTTCAACAATCATCTTCACTTCTCAGCCTAACTTATTTAATCGCAAACAAAGCTTCAAGAGCCTTTGAACACTATTTACAAGTAGAAGTTTCGAGCACAAGTATATTTCAAAGTTCTGCAAACAACATTTACAATGAACTCCTCAATAAGATTTTATAGAAGGATGAGGAGGTCAAAAGAGAAAAGATCTATGGGTTCAATTAATATAGTTAATGCTTCTCGGCCTTTGAGGGGCTCAATGGAGAATTTTTACAGATATTTTGTTGTATTAATTGGTTTACATTAAGAATTAATCTCGGTGGGATGCTTTTTTTGACTTTTAGGCTCTGTGTCATCTCTGTAATAACTCTTCTGATAGTTTATATTAGCTTCTTTGATTCGAAATAACTATTCAGCTGTATTGGGGCAGATATGCTCTGTTCTGGTCATTACTCAGCCGTCTGTTGAATGCTTTGAGGCTACACGTGGCATTAGGTGGTTGAGAAGAATCAATTAGCGTTTTATGTGGCAGTGGAGGCATCCTCTGTCTGATAGATATTATTTATTTTCTTTAAACATGGTTAATTTACTAGATTAGGCTTTTGATTTTCGATCTTAGCCGTAATCTACCAAAACTATAAAAATAATCTTCAATTCTGTTGTGGTTAGGTCTTCAACACTGATACTCTTTGATTTGTTTTAATTCTCTGTGTCTTGTTGATGTGCAGGTGCATAGAGGCTTTATATGGCATCAATGCTCATGATGCACCGATGAAACGTGGCGTTGAACCCTATGAATGGATACTCCTTAATAAACAAAATCCTGGAGGATCGTCATCCTCGACTTTTATTTTCCTTTAAAATTACTTGGAAAATCCTTTTAAATCCTGCACAATACAATAAAAATTATAAAATCCTCCGTATTGGGTAAAATTTCTTAGGAGGATGTGGTTTGGAGCATGGTCGTTGGATGGCAACATCCAATGGTGGAGATTTGTTCGCAGGCGTCAAAGGAGGCGGTTGGAAGAACGGTGCAGAGATTTAAGTTTGGGTCGTTGATCTTGCAGAGATCAACGATCGGGAGCCATAATGATAATATAAATTAAAAGAATCACTTTACACTAAAATGGGCAGAAATGCGAAGAAAATAGGTTAAAATCTTAATAAGCAGTGATAAAGGTTAAGAGGAAATTGGGTTTTCCAAAAAGGATCTGGGTTGTCAGATCAGTTTGGACCCAGAGATCAACGGCTGTGATTTCTTGTTGAAGGCCCTTGGTGTATGGTGGAGGGCGATATAACAACGCGAAATCCAATTGGGACCATTGATCCGCAGAGATCCACGGTGGAGGTCGCGTGCAATGAAACATAATATAAATGAGGGAAGTGGTTTCAGGAGGGAAAATCAGCAGTATCGCGTGGCCAAAAGAGGGATAGGCAGTTTCACCTTTTTGAACGCAATATGCGTTAGAAGGTGGCACGTGGAATTTGGATACCGCCCATTTCGCATGATTTCTGGAGATTAACGGGCGTGTTCAAACTTATGAGAAAATGCACGTCCACCATCAGATCTGGGGTCTTAGATTAACGGCTATGGAATGAGCGCGATGATTGATAGGTGCACAGGCGATATTAACCTGGACCGTTGGATCAAAAGATAAATGGCGGAGATTAAATCTGGGTTAAAAATGGAACAATATACAAAGCGGAGGAAGGGTTAATATGAGTCGTTGATCTGCAAAGATCAACGGCTGAGATCTGCTTGGAAAAAATTATAAAGCGGGGTTTTATGAATTTAACCAAGGTCGGAAGGATTGATCTAGACCGTCGGATGTTGACACATGGACAGCCCAGATGCAATCGGAGCTTCGCAATCGGCGGGGGCAATGGACATGGGAGTGCCGATGCGATTGGCTGTAGACCGTCGATCTTCAGATCAGATCGACGACAGAGAATGTATCGGAGGAGGTCAATCGGAGGTGCACCAATGTATATCTCCCGATGCGATATAGTGCTAGATGTTGATCGTCTTAAGATCAACAGTCGGGAGGGGCTCCGATCAATGAATGGCGGGACCCTTCATAATATGAAAAATCAAAATTTTAATGGTTTACAAACGTTTTTGACTTCGAGGTGGGGTTTTATATATGTGACTTGGCACCTAACTGTGGGACCTGTGGATATATGAAAGGAAAAGGCCTAGGGTTTATATGTATAAGTGCCAATCGGCATCAAAACGAGGGTGCGGGCTTTTCAATGTACCCATTTTCATTAAAAAACATTGCACTGGCGGGTTTAGACCAAAACTTAGGAAAAAGTTGGTTTTTTGAATTAAAAAAGGGAAAATATGAACGGGGAAGGTTTATATAAACATTAAAGCACCCTATTGCAAGCTCTTGGGTTTTATGAAGCGGTAATGGGATCGGGGGTTATATGCAAAGGGCCAATCGCATCGGAGGCCTTAACACAATGAATAGACTTGCGCTCTCCGATTTCTTCTGATGTGATAAGTGCTTGGGACTGTTAGCGCTTGGTTCCAACGCTAGGGCACATGTGGGAAAGTTTTTTAGGACTTAGCCCAAAGGGGCTTAAGCCTTAACACCAAAAATGTATTTTTTATGAAATTTTCAATGTTTTTGATGGATTTGGGGGTTTCGGCAAGGTTCAAAAGTGAGTTTAAAACCTTGTATAAAGGGATTTTATGAAGGGAAGAAAGGTATACATGAAAAATAGAAGAATTTAATGGGGGAAAAGGGGGATAAAATGAAGGTTAGTTTTGAGTGAAGAAGGGGAAAAATGGAATTTTGCAACAATATTTTCTCTATGAAAATAACATATTTTCAGCAATTTGAAAGGGTAACAACAGTGCAGATTAAACTGAGGGCACGATGTCTTCATAAGGCTTCAAGGGATAACAATTTTTTGCAATAAAACTTGTTTCTTGAAGGCTTCAAAAATGAGTTAGCCACCATTTTATATGACAAATTTATAGGTGGCTAACAGTGGCTCCACATGGGGATGGTGCCTTCTTGAAGGCATCAAGAAATTCAGACTTGCATTCTTTGGGGGCTGATCAGTGCCTTATCCATTGGGCTGCAACTTTATTTACTTGGATGTTCTTCTTTTACTTTAAAAAATGATAGCAGCCTTGAAAAAACAATGGATCTTCATCAACACAAGCTTTCTACCTACCCAATCCTACTGATCTAACATTTTTTCTTCTTTTCAGAGTGCACTTAGATTGACAAACTCTCTTACAATATTTAATTCTTTTGAAAGCATAAAACTAATCTAATTCTACTCCTTATTTATCCATGAACTCAGATTAAACAGTTGAGTTCATGATGCTTCTCTACCTAGCTAATAATCTGTTAGGATTAAATAGTCTAATAGATTTTTATTCACTAATTACTAAAACAGAAATTGAAAAACATACAAGTTAGGTTTGAACAGTCTAACTTGTAGCTGATCTATGGCATAAAAAACATGTTGCACATAGATATTATTTTACAGAAAAATAAATCAAAATGGAAGGCTTAAGACCTGAAATTTATAAGCACGGCCTTCTCTTTTTTACAGCTCTGTCTTTGGGTTTATTCGAGCTATTTTTGCTTGTTATCTAGTTCAAATTTTGAGCTGATTAGAACCATATTTTACCTCTGCTTTTGACTCATGAAATAAAATAGTTCAGAGGCATTCTTCTCTTGAAAACTTAGGTTTAGATTTTGAGCTTGTTGGAACCTTTAATTTCTATCCTAATCTACCTAACTGATAAACCAAGATTAAACTGTTTGGAAAATCAAATTCACTAACCTATCAGTAGTCAATTTAAAACTAATTAGTCATGATTAGGTTGTATGACTTAGAAGTTCATTTTTCAGGAGTGGCATTTGAGCTTGCACACTTTCAGATTTGCTTCTCTTTTTGGTATGGGGTTGTACCTTTATTGTTTTTACAATCTGCCCTCCTTTCTTTCTTTCACTATTTTTTTATTTTTGATATTTATAACTTTGAATGCAATGATGGATGAAATATTTATAGTAAGAAAAAAGATAAAAAGGCTTTCAAAACATGATAGGATCAAGAGAAGTAATGTTTGAGCATCCCGCCATTGACAGGACCCCCAAACAGTTCAGCTCCATTCAACTCTTACAAGAAAAAGGCATTATTACCAGCAACAGAATGAATGAGATAAGGACCCAGCCATAAGTTATAAAATTTCCCATGCTTGCCCTTGTCTTCTCTCCTTGAATCCCACTTTAACACTTTGTCCCCAACATTGAAATTGCTGGCCTTTTTTCTTCTATCAAAAAGCCTTTTGATGCTCTCTTGCTTTTGTAATGCTTTGTTATAAACCTCCTCTCTGGTTTGCTAAAGGTGAATGGTCTGATTTATCCTTCTGATCATGTCATTGTCTTCACTCTGCACCTCCTGAATGAACTTCATAACTGGTACACCAAGGCTGGTTGGAAAAATTGCATCTGTACCATACACAAGCTGGTAGGGTGACATTCCAATAGATTTATTTAGTGTCAATCTGTCAGCCCATAGTGCATGCACTAGATTTATGTGCCAAGACTTCTTGTTGTCCTCCAACATCTTCTTGATTATGTTCACCAAACTCTTGTTTGAGGATTCTGCTAGTCCATTACCTTGAGGGTAATAGGTCGTGGAATGACCCAATGTTATCTGATACTTGTGACAAAATTCAACCATCTTCTTTGATTCAAATGCTGCTGCATTATCAGTGATGATCTTCCTAGGACAGAAAAATCTAGAGAGGATATGAGTCTCAATGAATTTTATGATAACTGAGTCATTGGCTTGCCTAGATGGGATGGCTTCTATGCATTTGGTGAAGTAGTCTGTGGTAGTGAGAATCCATTTATGTTGGGAAGATGAGGGCGGATGGATTTCTCCAATGAATTCAAGTCCCCAATGTTGAAAAAGAGCTTCAACAGTGATTGGATGCAGAGGTAAGGGCAAAAAATTTCTTTTGCCTTCGAAAATTTGGCACTTATGACAGGTAATGATCATCTTGTGTACATCAATAAAGAGAGTGGGCTAATAGTAACTAGCCCTTAGGATTTTGTTGGTTGTTGTCTTCCAATAGAGGTGGCCTCCACATTTTCCTTCATGGAATTCATGGTTAACCTTCTCTGCATCAAACTCAGGAAAACATTTAAGCAATATCTCACTTGCATTTTTCCAATAAATACATTTATCTATAATGCAGTATTTTACAACTTTTAATTTTAAAAACCTTGCCTTTGTTTTTGATAGACCGGGAGGTGTATTCAAATTAAGAAAAACATATAAAATATCGGCATACCAAGAGGAATTCATAAAATGATCTTCAACAATGAGAGTTGAAAGTTCCTCTTGTTCATCCAAAGCATTAATCATATTAATATCAAGAACTTCAAAATTTGATTCAACCATTAATCTAGCTAGACCTTCGCCTTTGATGAGTTTAGTGGGCTTGATCTGTAAATCATATTCAAGAATAACAGCTATCCACTTACCTCTCTTACCATCTGGGTCCTATGTTAGAATGTCTTTCACAACTGAATTTGGGACAAAGGCAATAATGTGTGAGTGATGGATGTATACTCTGAAGTCTTTTAAAGCTTTGACCAAAGAAAAAACTTGTTTCGCCATAATGTTATACTTCAAAGGGGCATCGCTCAATGCCTTGCTAAAGAATGCAATAGGCTGTTCTTGTCCTGGTGGATTTTTCTGTAAAAGGACAGCAGCTATTGTATGTTCTGATGCAAATGAAAAAATATAAAAATCTTTTGAAAAATCAGGACTTATTAGAACCGGTGTTTTGGTTAACACTTGTTTCACTAGCTCAAAGGACTTCTTTTCTTCCAAGGTCCATTTAACCCCCTGCTCCTTCTTCAGCATGTTTGTAATGTTTCTAAGGAGCTCAGCTAAGTTGGGTATGAACCTTCTCAAGAAATTAATCTTTCCAATGAAAGATTGTAGTTCCTTGATGTTTCAAGGATGAGAGATTTTCAATATGGCCTCAATCCTCTTTGGGTCTATCTTTATACCCTCTTCTGAAATGATGTGCCCAAGAAGTTTACCTTCTTGGAGCCCGAACAGTGTCTTCTTAGGGTTTAAAGATATCCCAAACTTTCTGCATTTCTCGAATACTTTCCTCAAATGTTCTAAGTGCTCTTCATCTATTTTTGAAAACACGGTGACATCATCAAGGTAAATAATGATGAAGTAGCCTAATTCTTCCAAGAATTCTATGTCCATGGCTCTCTGGAAAGTTGTACTAGCATTCATTAGACCAAAGGGCATTTTCACATACATGAAAGTGCCCCAAGGTGTAGTAAAAGCTGTCTTTAATTGATCATCAAGGTGAACTAAAATCTTATTGTACCCTAAGTAGCCATCAAGCAAAGAAATTCTTTTGGAACCAACTACCCTTTGTAAAATATGATCCATCTTGGGTAAAGGGTAGTTGTCCTTTAGTGAAGCTTTGTTCAAGTCTCTAAAGTCTATACAAATCCTAATCTCTCATGTTTTCTTCCTAACTGACACCAGATTAGACACCCACTCGGAATATCTAATAGGGAAAATAATACCAGCTTCATACATTTTCTTAATCTCCTTCTCAACCAAAGGTAACTGAACAGGGTTTATTCTGCTTAGCTTTTGTTTAAAGGGTTTATGGTTTTCCTTGAGAGGGATTTTGTGTTGAATTATGTCAGTGTCATAGGATTTCAGATCCTCCTAACTCCGGGCAAAAACATCAGAAAATTCTTTAAACAACTCTATGTATTTGAGTTTAATGTGAGCTGGTAAAGTCTTAGACAGTTTGATCATCATTGGTTTCTGTTCACTACCTATATTACACTCTTAAACTTCAGTCTCTACAGGATCCATTTTTGTCTTTTTGGCCACATTGTTGAAATCAAACAAGTCCTCTAAAGGGGACAGACCCTTCGGCAAACTTTGATTTTCAGACTGCAGAGTTTCTAAATCCTCTGTTTCCAACTCTGCAGTCACTTATGTTTTGTTTTCAGGTTTTCTTGACAACAGATTTATATCAGCAAGCTCAGGAGACGGTTCTTCTTCACAAAGAAAATTTTCTTCACTGTGGCAGTCTGTTTCATAATCTGAATCCAAACTGTGAAGTTCAAATTCATTTCTGAACTGCATGAAGTCTTCTATTTGTTTGTCTCTGTCGAAAAATTGCTAATATTTTTCGTTATCAGGGATAGCTGGTCTAAATTCAATCTAATTTGTACATTATTTGGTTTCATATGGCATTAAACAGGTTCTAGCTGCAAAAGCTAAACTGTGGACCATGATATTTTTTCTTCTTGGGACAAAAATCAATTGGGATTCATCAAATGTTTTCAATAGATCCATGACATCGTTTCGATAGGCTCTAAGTCTGGGGTGATTAGCTTTGTATTCCCCGTTGACTTGCCTAATAATTAATTCCAAATCCCCATGCACTTTAATTCTTTTGGCTCCTAACTTTTTCAACAAATGCAAGCCTAAAAGTAGGGATTCATATTCTGCTATGTTATTAGAACACTGAAAGTTTAATCTACAGGAAAGGATTTCTGTGTGGTTGTTTTCAGTGTTGCGTATCCAAACCCCTGTGCTAGCATTGCTCCTAGTGCAGGACCCGTCAAAGTCCATACTCCACAGAGGATTAGTCTCGGGTTCATCAGTTTGACTATCATCCTCTTCAACTAACGTGCTCTCGTATTGTTCTTGAGTATCAGCACTCTGTTGAACCTGTTTTAATTCCTCAGGTTTTGCATTAAGTTGAGGAACATTTTCTTGACTCTCAAGGTTAAAAAGCGATGGAAGCATGATTTTTAGTTCAAGGCCCGTGTGTTGTTTTCTATTGTTCACAGGTTCAACCAACTGTTTAGACACTTATGTGATGTTTTCCTCTTCCTCTATATCAGCCATTAATTCAGTTAAAGTGACTTGTTCATCCAATATTTCATCGTTAAACAGGATAAAAGAATCGAGGCCTGTATTTACAGAGTACAGAGGAGAGTTTTGTGGTCTTTCTGGCTACTAACTGTATATTGCATATGGGACTCCCTGTATAGTCTTCTTGTCTGATTGAAAATAGGGATAGTTGCATATGTCATGTCCATATGCATAGTTCCTTGTAACTTAGCCCCCCAAGACCTAGATAACAACATTCCATACTTTGGGGGCACATTAGCCACAACGATATCCATAACCAAAAATTTGGCTAGAATCTGGGCTAAGTTAACGCAGAGGTCTTTGATTAAACCTAAACATTTTACTCTGCTTGAGTCAAAGGAGTAAAGGTCTTTATAAGGTCTGGTAATTTCAAGACCCAGGCTCTCCATTACAGCTTTGGGCATTAAATTATTAGAGGCCCCAGAATCATGCATAGCATTGTGCAAAATCTTGTCATGAACATTTAAACTTACATAAAAGGGAGGAACATGTCCCTCTTGATACCTACCTTCAATCTTAGGACCAAATATGACTTCTGGTTGGTCATTTTTTAGATTGACTGTGTCATTATTTTTCTCTATGTTTAAAGCCTTCAAAATTTGGACCCTATATACATTCTGGGCAGCTAACTCAGTCAGAGGAATAGAGATTTTAATTCTTGAAATTTCCTTGATCCGGATTTATGCAGGAACGCAACAGAATAAACATATAAACAGAAATACAGCGATGCAGCGGAAATAATACTTCATTTCATTAATATCAAAGAACTGAAATTGGCTTACAGACAGAATGGAAATAAAACTAGCTAGGGCGCTGGTATCTATCTCTGAGAAGAGATGTGGCGGCTACAGGCCTGTGAAATGAGTTACAATGAGGCTCGAGGGCCTATTTATTATTTAGAAACAATGAGAAATCCTAAACAGCTAAAACCCTAACCCTAGGAGATGAAGTGCCAAAACTATGGGCCCCGTTTGGGTAAATTGGTGTTTCAACTTCCCAGGGGCGTAACTTTGGCATACGATCTTCGTTTGACGCGTACCATACCTCGTTAGAAAGATCTATCCGAGGACTACAAATTTGGAATGAGCAACATCAGTCCATGGACCCATGTTGCTCTCCGTTTTCCCAAAAAACGTCGTTTAGGGCCTCAAAACGGCTCCGGAAGTTTAGGACCCGAAAAACTGCTAAAAATAGTAAACCGTGCCGAAACTGAAAAACTGAAATAGACAATGGTGGAGCCCCAAGTGGAATAGGCGGGTGACCACCAATATCCACCTGGATCATTCCTCCCCCCTTAGGAAGCAATGTTCCCCATTGCGTTAAGTTCCTCCATGAGATGAGGAAATTTCTGCTGAACTTGGTCCCTGGTGAACCACTTTCCTTGGTGCAGGAGTTGGCCAGCTTTGACAACCCGATACAGTTGGATCTTCTGTTGGCGAGTGTTCTTGATTTGTATGTCCATGATACAATCTGTGGTGGCCTGTTCCATGCAGTCTGGGTTTAACTCTGTTGGTGTGAGTTGTTCTGCAATGTCTGAGGTGTCCAGTAGAGGTGGAAAGTAAGGATGAAGGCGATCCACATTGAAGACTGGGTGCAGACCAAGGAATGGTGGAATACTAAGCTCGAAGGCATTGTTACCTACAGCCTTGGTGATGGTGTACGGCCCGTATCGGAGCGGGCGAAGCTTGCGGTGAGGTCAAGTGAGGCGCTCCTTCTGCAAATGTAGCCATACTTTGTCGCCCACCTGGAAGTGGTGTGGCACCCGGTGTTGATCATGGCGTTGCTTGTACTTCGCATTGGCTCTGTCCAATATATCATGAACCTGTTGGCGGATGTGTTGAATGCGCTCGATGAAGCTACTTTCTTTGTCAACTTCAGACTGGACATGAGCTGAATCGGCCTGAGCAGCTGCAAACGGCATGGCTATGTCAATGGGACATAGTGGCTGGAATCCCAAGCCCACCTGAAAGGGGCTATGGCCAATTGAACTGTGGAGAGCCCGGTTATAACTGTGTTGTACATAGGGGAGGCCCTCGTCCCATGTGCGTGGATGCTTTGAGTTGTACATGCGCAGAATGTGTACAATCATTCTGTTGACGACCTCTGTCTGGCCATCTGTTTGGGGATGGAAAGCTGTGGACTTTGTGAGCTTTGTGTCCAACATTGACCAGAGGCTGGACCAAAATGTGCTGAGGAACCTGCTATCTCGATCTGATATGATAGACTGTGGGATCCCAAAGTGCACCCACACTCGTTCAAAGAAGAGTTTAACAGTGGCTTCTGCTGTGATATTCTTCTTGCAGGCCGCCATAATGGCCATCTTCGAGAATCTATCGACGACCACGAAAACACAGTCATTTCCCTGCTTAGTAGAAGGCAGGCCCGACATGTAATCCATGGAGATGGATTCCCAAGGTCGACTAGGGGTAGGTAGAGGAGTATATAGGCCTTGCCTCTTGATGGTCGGTTTGGCAATGGCACAAGCAGTGCAGGATCTGATGTGCTTCTCGACATCCTTTCGAAGGTTCGGCCAATAGAAATACTTCTACAGGATTGCTACTGTTTTCTCGACCCCGAAATGCCCAGCGACTCGACTGTAGTGTGCTTCCCATATCATCTTGGCATGCTCGCTTGAAGGAACACAAAGGTGTCCCATGTGACATAAAATTGCATCTTGGAGGTGAAAATTTGGAACTTGCGTACCCCCCAAGAGTGCCTTGTAAGTTTGGCCGAATTCTGGGTCACTCTCATAGAGAAGCGGCCAATCAGAAGTCTCGTGCCCACAAGAGTTGAGCACAGTGGTGAGCGCCACGATCGGTGGTCGGCTAAGGTAGTCTGCAACATGATTGGTGCTACCCTTCTTATACTTGATGTTCAAATGAAACTGTTGCAGATATGTAGACCACTTCTGATGGCGATCATTCTGCAACTTCCCTTGTGTCCGTATGAACTGCAGGGGCCTGTGGTCTGTATGGATGATTGTTTCCTTCCCCAAAATGTAATGCTTCCATTGTCGACAAGCTTGCACAATGGAGTACATTTCTTTGTCATATGTGGGGTACTTGCGAACTGTGTCAGACAATGTCTCACCGTGAAATGCCACTGGATGTCCCTGTTGAGTAAGAACTGCCCCAATAGCATAGTCAGAGGCATCTGTCTCGATCTCAAATGGCTGTTGCAAGTCTGGTAAAGTGAGCACTGGGGCAGAACAGAGGCGGTTTTTCAGTTCTGTGAACGCCTTCTGTTGAGGTTCCGACCAAAAAAAAAATTCTCTCGCTCCTCCCTTGGTGACTTGACTCAAGGGCCAAGTGATATGAGAGAATCCCAACACGAACCTCCGATAGAAATTAGCAAGACCCAGAAAGCTGCGAAGCTCTGTTATAGTGGTTGGGGCTGGCCAATCCCGAATGACTTGGATCTTGGCCGGATCCACATGCACCCCCCTTTCATCAATAATGTATCCCAGATATTGAACCTGGGTCATGCCAAAAGTGCACTTCTCCAAATTGGCACACAACTTGTGTTGCCGTAGTGTTTGGAGGACTTGTCGGATGTCGTGAAGGTGCTCTTCCCAAGTCTGACTGAAGATCAGAATATCATCCAAGTAAACCACTACAAATGAGTTGGTGAATGGCCGCAAGATGTCATCCATCATCCTCATGAAGGTGGCGGGAGCATTCGTCAACCCGAAAGGCATGACCCGCCATTCGAAATCACCTCTGGCTTTCAGCAAGGCTCACACACCTTGAGGTGGGTTCACTGTACCTCCGTATACCTGCATTTTGTGTCGATCTTGCTGAAATATTTTGAACCTTTGAGTTGGTCCAGAAGGTCATCAATCCATGGGATTGGGTACCTATTCCGGACAGTGATCTTGTTCAGCACCTGATAGTCAATACAAAGTCTCCACGTCCCATCCTTCTTCTATACCAACATGATCAGTCTCCCACAGCGCGATGAACTTGGTCCGATGTGACCTTTCTGCAACATCTCCTGAATCTGCCTCTTGATTTCATCATTCTCTAGAACAAAGCACCGATAGATCGGTCCATTGGGTAGCAGCGAACCTGGGGTTAGATCAATTTGGTGCTTGACTTGATAGTGCAGAGGAACCCCTGTGGGTGAGGTGAAGATGTCCGCGTACTCCTCCACAACCTTATCCATTTATTGTTGCCGTGCAGAGGAGCCCTGTCTGGAGGTCGTAGCCACGCCTTCTTCGTTCGTCGATCACCAGGAAAATGAATTTCCTGATTTGGGAAATGAGCTTACTGCATTGTTTTGCAGTAACCAAAGAGATAGCGGCAGGAGGTGGTAGCTCTGGTATCCTGTACAACTTATTTCCCAAAGTAACAATAACAGCACAAGGCCGAGACTCATACACAGCATGACGCTTCCACAAGTATGGTTGTCCGACACACACATCGAAACACGTCAATAGGAGCACCGCCTACATAATACCTCATCCGTGAAGGGCTCGATGCACATAGTGGCGACACTGCTTCGCCAACGCGGATCTCGTCCTTGGTGAAGCCACCCGATGGTGTATGGATGTGGGTGAGCTGTGGTCGGAAAGCCCAACCACTTCACGGCGTCTGCTGAAATGAGGTTCTTTTGGCTCCCATTATCGACAATGAACAGTACAGGGGAGCCCTTTACCCACATATGGGAGTGGAAGAGACGTTCCTCCTCCTCTAGATCTTCTGATTCCTCCTTCTGGACCTTTGTAGTGGCAACAGTGGCGTTGGGATCTGCATCAATAATCTATTTCCCTTTTTCATTCCCCTTTTCAGGTTCTGATTCTGAGTCGGAGCATGCATCCGACTCAGATGCCCTCATCTCGGCCACTAGCAACTGCTTGGCCCGACACTCGTGTTGTGAGTGGAGCTCTTATGGAACTCACACCACTTTCCTGTGTCCTTCTTTGGCTTTACGGTGTTGTTCTTTTCTTGTGGCTTTGACGGGTTGTCTTTAGCCACCATGCTCGTTCGTCTCCTTTGTTCTAAGGTTTGGGGGCACCTTTCCCTTGCTTTTGATTCGCAAATCCAAAGTCTCGCTTCTTCGGCTTGAATTTCTTCTCAATCTTGGCAGCATATTGGTATGCCGTACCAAGCGAGGAGATGTCGAGGAACTTCATTTCCTCCTGAATGTATTTTTGTAGACAACTGCGATACTTTAGAACCAAATGTTTCTCTGAATCTTTGATACCCAACTTTTTGCACAGGGTATGGAACAGATTCGTCAACTCATGCACATCTTGATCCCTTTATCACGCAAATAAGGGTCCATTGTTTGGCGGTACTTGTCCTCATAGCCTCCCCTAAAAACACCGTTCTCTGGCGCTCGTCTCGGAAAGAATTCCGGTTTGGGTACTACTTCGAGAACATCGGGTTCTGTCTGGTCCTTGTTCTCACAGTAGGTTTCCCACCAGTCCTTAACATGGGGGGTAGCTTTGAGGAGTGAAAAAATAATCTTCTCCCGATCTGAAAAGTCATGAACCAAGAAATATCCTTCTAACATATTCAACCATCTATCTACGGCATCTGCGTATATTTGACCCTCAAAAATGGGAATATCAAAATTTGCTTGTACCTTAAAAGGAGTCGCGCCTCCATAGTGGCTGTTGGATGCAGATGCGCCGCCAGTGGGTAGCCGTTGAAGGATCTGAGCAAAGTTATCCATCATCGCGTTCCTTTGTTTCTCGAGGGCCTCCTGGAGCAGTATTTTGATAGGATCTCCTGCTCCCTCATCTTTCTTTTCTTCCACCATGGGAGGTCGTCGGGGTTTGCGAGGCTGATATTGCAAGGGTTCAACCAGATTGAGCCCTAACTCCTTATACCCTGACCGCATTGGGGACATGCAAAGAAAAACAAAGAAAGAGCAGACCCGCTCTGATACCACCGATCCGGATTTATGCAGGAACGCAACAGAATAAACATATAACCATAAATACAGAGATGTAGTGGAAATAACACTTCATTTCATTAATATCAAAGAACTGAAATTTGCTTTCAGAAAGAATGGAAATAAAGCTAGCTAGGCGCCGGGTAGCCTATCTCCGAGAAGAGATGTGGCGGTTGACAGCTCTGAACCGAGTTATAAAATGAGGCTCGAGGGCCTATTTATTATTTAGAAACAATGGGAAATCCTAAACAGCCAAAACCCTAACCCTAGGAGATGAAGCGCCAAAACTATGGGCCCCGTTTGGGTAAATTGGTGTTTCAACTTCCCAGGGGCGTAACTTTGGCATACGATATCTGTTTGACGCGTACCATACCTCGTTAGAAAGATCTATCTAAGGACTACAAATTTGGAATGAGAAACATCGGTCCATGGGCCCATGTTGCTCTCCGTTTCCCAAAAAAACGTCGTTTAGGGCCTCAAAACGGCTCCGGAAGTTTAGGACCCGAAAAACTGCTAAAAATAGTAAACTGTGCCAAAACTGAAAAACTGAAAGAGACAATGGTGGAGCCCCAAGTGGAATAGGCGGGTGACCACCAATATCCACCTGGATCATTCCTGCTCCAAACTGAAAGGAATTTTATTCTTCAAAGTACTGGTCTCAGCCTTATTAACTGTCACTCTGTCAGCAAAATCTGTTTGCTGATTTTTTCCATTTACATTTGACAAAATTTTCTTAACAGGAGTATTAGCTGAGGTGCTAACACTACCATGGTTTGCACTCTGTTTTTCGTTGTTTTGAGTGCCTTTCTCTTTAACTTTATCGGAATTTGTAGCCACTGTTTTGTCCTTTTGTTTTACGATTTTGGGTTTACTTACAGTGCTGTTTCGTGAAGAATTATCATAGGTTTTGTTGTTGGGAGTTTCCTGTTTGCTTTTACTCCTAAGGTCATATTCTCTTTGAGACTCTATGATGACATTCTCCATGTCTTGATAATAACTTTCATCATTATCTCTTTTGTCATCATAGGGTGTATATAGACCTTGTTTTCTATCATAATGAACTTCAAAGTCATCATTATCTACTCGCAACATATTGATATCATCATCCTATGTTTGTTCTATTGTTTCCTCAACCTCACTTACATAATTTTGATGAAAGGGAAGAGTGATCTGATGATCATCTTCCCTTGGTCTATTTTGAGGCCGGTTCCTTCTGAAATTCTAATTTTGGTTCTAGTTTCTATTTTGAGGAGCTGTTTGGTTTTGACTTGCTTGAGCTCTCTCAAGAATGCTCATTTTCTTCATCATCTCCTCCATCATTCTTTCCATCTTTGAGCTGGAAGTGGAAGGTGTGGATTCTTCTCTGAAGGACACTCTCTTCTCATTCTTCATTCTTGCTCTTTTCTCCATTAAGTTAACTTCCACAGCAAGGGCCCCTTTTTGCATATCTTCAAGAGTTAAAGGGTCTCTCTCTGTTAGTTGATAATCCATTTTAGGGTCAAACCCTTCAAGAAACTTGTTTAAAGCTAAGCCTTGTGGAGGTTTTAAATCTGGGGGAAGTGCATTGTACACACTATTAAATCTAGTGCAGTAAGCTTGTACACTTTCCCCTGCATTTCTTTGGAGGTTCTTATAATCAGAAAGTATTTGAAGAGGGTTTTTTCTTACTTCCCATTTGTTTAAGAATGTTTGATGGAAGCCTTGAAGATCATTTATACTGTGGGGGGCTAAGACTTTGAACCATTTTCTTACTTCTCCCCCTAAACTCTGAGAAAATATTCTAAGTTTGACAGAATCATCATCAATTTCATTTCTGTCAAAGTATTCATTCATTTTATCCACATGTTGTGATGCAGTTGTAGCATTACTGGCATCATACAATGGTATTTTGGACTGATAGTCCTGTGGAAGATTGACTAAGGGTACAGGAAGGACTAAGGGAGCATACCATGCTGCCATGATATGTGGTGGGGGTGGATTTACAAGAGGTGGATTAACAAGAGGGAAAGTGGGTTGGAGTGGAGTGGTTTGGATAGTGGATGTATGATGAACAGATGTGGAAGGACCGGGAATAGATTGCTGAGCTGAGCTTGGATGAGAGACACCTAAATTGTGAAGGAAATGTAAATCAGGTGGTGTTGTTTCTCTACTACCAGGATGTTCACTTGTTTCCGGGGATGAAATTGAAGACTTAGAATCTAGCTGATCTAAATCATCAAGAGACCTAGTTCTAAATGAATTTCTTAAGTCTACTTGTGATTGTTGTAGAGCTGCAAGATTTTTAGGAACTGAATTAGCTCTCAAGGGTGATCTGAAAAAAGTTGAAAATTTTATCTTAGGAGACTTCCTAAGGATACTTTCTGGGTTATCAACTATCTTAGGTGGGTCAGGGTCAGGGTAAGCTCTAGTATGAATCTTTCTAGGAGCCACTATGCTGTGTTTTTCAGACCCAACTAAACAAGAACAGTTTTAACCACATATAACAATCTTTAAGAGGTTAACTGATCTTAAAACAAGAAACTTTCAATCCTAAAATCCTCTTACTAAGTTCAAATGATGTTATGATGATAATGGTTCTTCCCAGTGGAGTCTTAAGGTCTCTTTTAGGATTGTGGAGTCACCAAGTGGAAGTTTTTAGCTCTTTTGGAGGTAAAAGGTTTTATGGTCCACCACCATGTTTATTGAATACCAATCTAAAATATTTTTGGGTTTTCTGAGTTATTTTTCAGTCCTATTGGTTCTTAAGAGTGTCCTAAATATGTTTCAAAACTTAGCTATTGTTATGAGACAAAGACAGACTGCTCTTATGGCTAAGCTAGCTGATCTTTCAAGGTTAGATAAACTCTTATGAGAATCCTAGGGTTTGCCTAGTTTGTCACTGATTCAAACAAGTTTTATCATGATTACCATTTTCTTGGTAGTGCTTGAAAAGGGTTGCTTTTACTCACTAAACAATGTTTGTTTGGCCAGAGATGTTATGCCTGATGGCTCAACCAGATAACAAAATAAATTTCATTTGAAACAAGGGATTTCTAATATCTTATGATTTTTTTTTTAAATGAAAATCACTCAGGTCCCCAGCGGAATCGCCAGAGATGTTAGCTCCCTGTAATTTGCAAGATTGGAAAAGTCAAACTACAGGGAGAACACTATTTCAACCACTTTGGGATTCTAGAATCTAGCCCTCCTAAATCCAGAGAGGGATCTCTCCAACAAGTGCAAAGATTGATTTATCTTTAAAGGCTTTTTGGTTACGATATTAGGCTAGTTATGAACGCTGAGGTTTTTGTTTTTTTTTTGGATGGTTGAGCATGATTATTAGTTAAGTGGAAAGTCCTAAATGGAAAGAGTTTCAAAGGTGTGAAGTTGCAAGCAATAAGAACAAGCTTTGGCTAAAAAGATAGATATAACGTTGGTTTTTAGTCTATTGGGATATGCAGTCATAAAATGGTTTTAATTGTGCAACAATTCAAGAGTGGTCCAAGCAGCAAGTCATCTATATCACAAGATCATTGAGATTAAATGATGGAATGGAAACAATAAAGTGTTGGAGGGGTGGAAACTTATAATAATTTCAACAAGGATTTATAGTCAGTCCAAACAAGAAAAGGCCTTTAAGAAACTGTTTAAAACCAACCAAAGGGCAGGGCTCACCATAAACCTCTTTGGACAAGCTCATATTAAAGATAACTCAAGAGACAAAGAATCCAATAATCCACATAATTACTTTCATAAAGGATGAAAAACATATAAGAGAAACAAAATGTAGCCTAAGATCAGATAAAATACTTTTAAATCTAGTTTGATTTTGGCATACACTTAGGGAAACTTTCAGAACTACCTTTGGAGAATAGAAGCTAGAAAACAGGGCACACCATCACTTTTCTAGTCTAACTTTACTTATTAAATAATGAAAATAACATTCAAGAACAATGTTTAAAGAAAACAGTAGGACGAGGGAACACCAGCATTCCTAACTCCTTAAACTGTATTCAATCATTCTTAAATAAACAAATTGGAGGAAAACATTGAGATAAATCTTATCAGTCAAAGAAGGGTACTGTAAACAGTAAGTCATAACTCTATGCTTGTTGTTCTTTATCAGAGAATAGTGAACAATATGGCATACATGGAAGGAAAAAACAATAACAAAGAAAGGGGCACTTCACCAGTGATATAGACTAGGATCCCAAGAAACAGCTTGTATATTGAAGTCAAACCAGTTACATCTTCAAGTCCAATGTTTCAGTTCAGAAATCATCTTCACTTCTCAACCTAACTTATTTAATCACAAACAGAGCTTCAAGAGCCTTTGAACACTATTTACAACTAGAAGTTTCAAGCACAAGTATATTTCAAAGTTCTGCAACCAACGTTTACAATGAACTCCTCAATAAGATTATATAGAAGGATGAGGAGATCGAAAGAGAAAATATCTATGGGTTCAATTAATACAGTTAATGCTTCTTGGCCTTTGAGGGGCTCAATGGAGAATTTTTACAAATATTTTGCTGTATTAATTGGTTTACATTAAGAATTAAGCTCGGTGGGATGATTTTGTTGACTTTTAGGCTCTATGTCATCTCTGTAATAACTCTGCTGATAGTTTATATTATCTTATTTGATTCAAAATAATTATTCAGCCATATTAGGGT